>JAJSOF020000005.1:176272103-176362103 GCA_025594305.2 Periplaneta americana
GTCTGGATTTAATGTTCCTAATTATGTCACGTGAGGAATACAAAGCGTGCAGTTCTGTGTTGTGTAACTTTCTCCATTCTCCTGTAGCTTCATCCCTCTTAGCCCCAAATATTTTCCTAAGCACCTTATTCTCAAACACCCTTAACCTATGTTCCTCTCTCAAAGTGAGAGTCTAAGTTTCATAACCATAAAGAACAACCGGTAATAGCCTATAACAGTTTTATAAATTCTAACTTTCAGATTTTTCGACAGCAGACTGGATGATAAAAGCTTCTCAACCGAATAATAACAGGCATTTCCCATATTTATTCTGTGTTTAATTTTCTCCCGAGTATCATTTATATTTGTTACTGTTGCTCCCAGGTATTTGAATTTTTCCACCTCTTCAAAGGATAAATTTCTAATTTTTATATTTCCATTTCGTACAATATTCTGGTCACGAGACATAATCATATACTTAGTCTTTTCGGGATTTACTTCCAAACCTATCTCTTTACTTGCTTCAAATAAAATTCCCGTATTTTCCATAATCGTTTCTGGATTTTCTCCTAACATATTCACGTCATCCGCATAGACAAGCAGCTGATGGAACCCGTTCAATTTCAAACCCTCTCTGTTATTCTGGACTTTCCTAATGGCATACTCTAAAGCAAAGTTAGAAAGTAAAGGTGATAGTGCATCTGTTTGCTTTAGTCCACAGTGAATTGGAAACGCATCTGACAGAAACTGACCTATACGAACTCTGCTGTATGTTTCACTGAGACACATTTTAATTAATCGAACTAGTTTCTTGGGAATACCAAATTCAATAACAATATCATATAAAACCTCTCGCTTAACCGAGTCATATGCCCTTTTGAAATCTATGAATAACTGATACACTGTACCCTTGTACTCCCATTTTTTTCCATTATCTGTCGAATACAAAATATCTGTTGATCTATTACGCCTGAAACCACACTGATGATCCCCAATAATTACTTCATGTATATCTATTAAAAAAAATTGTCAAAATTTTCCTTGTATCCTCGCTTTACTTTGTAATGTTTGGCAACCCATATTGATGGAAAGTTTTCAATAAAACGTGTAGATCTATCAGTTGAAATAGTTCAGATAGGCGCAGGTTAACTGGTGGTTATGGAGAAGTCAAAGATTTTCATGATTTTGTTGAGAAATATGCTTGCACATAAAATAAATAAAAGAGAGGGTTCAGAAATTATCTGGCTAGCATGCAATTCCCTATTCCACAAGTTCGTCGTTGTGCACAAGGTCAGCATAAAGTTTTATAATTCAATCTAGTTCTATGTTACAAAGCTGAAACGCACTCGGGACGTAAGAAATAATAGCAATGGTTTCGCCCAGAGGAGGATGTAATCCCCAAAGGAATTTAATTAGTATATGAGTTTGCTTCCATTGAATGCAAAGCAGTGCTGCAGCAATTATGTTTAATAAACAATACAACGGAACAACCTCAGCAATATCACCTGCTCACATAATAGAACAAATAAATGACAATGAAATAAAATTAATTAAAAGTCCCTGTCGAATATAGACGTAAATAAACAAAGAGAATTTATTCACTCCGGCAGACAGAACTAAATTAGTTCTCTAAAATGCATGCTTATATAAACTGATGAACCATACTAAATGTGGGTACTAAATTAACACACTTTGGATCCCATGAAAACTATGTAGGGTATATAATGCAAATCAAGCTTTCAGGTATAACTCCCTGTAAAGTTGATTTGAATAATTTCGAGGCCGGGTATCGAACCCGGGACCTTTGGTTAAACGTACCAACGCTCTACCAACTGAACTCTGCAAACACCGATCCAATTTTTCCCTCTATATCCACAGACCTCAAAGTGGGCTGACAACCTTTAGTCCTACTTTTCACGTGCGATATTATTCTTCTCTAGTGTTAATATTATATTATATAATTCCATTGCCGCTGTAATTATATTGTAGTTCCTATTTTATTTTACTTATTTATTTTTATTATTATTATTATTATTTTTATTTTAATATTATATCTGAACTGCGACCGAGCACGAGCGCTGCTCATTCGGTCTCAAATTTTGTTAATACTACTGTATCTTCTTTTTATATTGCGTGTACTATTTTATTTCTATTTCTCTTGTTTTTTTGTAATTATATTCTTTATTCTGTATATTTAAATTTAAATAAATAAATAAACCGTCAAGCAACCAACATTGAGTGCACATTAACTCTGTGTGACTTAAATTGTGGTTTTCTGTTAACGAACAGTGACGTGTATTATACAAATCAATCTTCCAGGTATAACTCCCTGTAAAGTTGATTTGAATAATTTCAAGGGAAAAATTGTTCTGGGGCCGAGTATCGAACCTGGGACCTTTGGTTAAACGTACCAACTGAGCTACCCGGGAACTCTACCAGACACCGATCCAATTTTTCCCTCTATATCCACAGATCTCAAAGTGGGCTGACAAGCGTCAAGCAACCAACATTGAGTGCACATTAACTCTGTGTGACTTAAATTGTGGTTTTCTGTTAACGAAGTGTGACGTGTATTATGCAAATCAAGCTTTCAGGTATAACTCCCTGTAAAGTTGATTTGAATAATTTCGAGGAAAAATTGTTCCGGGGCCGGGTATCGAACCCGGTACCTTTGGTTAAATGTATCAACGCTCTACCCACTGAGCTATCCGGGAACCGATCCAATATGTATGGAATGTAAGAAAATTAAGGCTCGATAACTGGCAATAAATAAAAGAAAAACGGCGCAGTCCAAATAGTAGGCCTGCACAAGGGGCCCTATTCCACAAACAATGCATTACAAATTACAACTCATAATTATTATAAATTATGTAGCTCTAGCTTTCTGTTCCACAAATTATGTATAACGCCATACATTATTAGTAAATGTGTCCAAGTCAGGTCACAATAATAATGACCGTAGACAGAAAGTTCGTACCAAAACAAATTTGAGTTGAGTACAGCGAGTATAGATGTCACCCGCGCCTCGCCCTGCTCCCGATCGCTACAGACGATACACAGTTCACATAAACAACGCATAGTGGCATTCTGTGGAGCTGTGTACAGTCATGAATAGTTTAAAGCATATTGTTAATTTATTCTATTAATATTATTTTTAGGCTCTGAACAAAGTGAGCTATTCTGTTATTATTGTATTATTTACATAATGTTAATATTATGCATGATTCCAAAAAAGTAAACTCGTCTGTTATTAAATAATTATGCAAACAGGAGTGTGTAACACGTTTATTTTTTCCCTCTATTATTCTTCGTTAAATGTTGACGTCTCGTGCTGCTATACATTAGGATGCGTTGCAGTCCGAGTTCAACATCGTTTCTTTTTTTTTTTACTTGGTTATTTAACGACGCTGTATCAACTACTAGGTTATTTTAGCGTCGATGAATTGGTGATAGCGAGATGGTATTTGGCGAGATGATGCCGAGGATTCTCCATAGATTACCTGGCATTTACCTTACGGTTGGGGAAAACCTCGGAAAAACCCGATCAGGTAATCAGCCCAAGAGGGGATCGAACCCGCGCCCGAGCGTAACTTCAGACCGGCAGGCAATCACCTTAACCGACTGAGCCACGCCGGTGGCTTCAACATCGTAATTAGTGTACGAACTTCCTAGCTGTCATTACAATAGAAATGAAAAATTTTCTTGAAAACAATTATGGGTTTAATATTATGTGCCACATACGAGACACAGTATTAGATTCACAAAGTACCTGTTCACTTGATGATAATGTATATACTATATCATATTTCAGATTTGATCCAGTAACGTCTTGTGACGTGAAACGAATATTTTCAGAGTACAAATATTGTTTTTTTTTTTCTGAACATAAAAGGAGTACGATAAAGAGTAATGGAACGGAGAAAAATTCTCTCCGGCGCCGGGATTTGAACCCGGGTTTTCAGCTCTACGTGCTGATGCCTTATCCACTAAGCCACACCGGATACAACTCCGACGCCGGTTAGAATCGTCTCAGATTAAGCTCCAACTCTTGGGTTCCCTCTAGTGGCGTGATTTAAGACGGCGCTTATTCCGTCGGATCCCGGCCAACTAGTCACTCATATCGAGTGCACCTCAGCACATGTGTGGACTTCGGTCCTGCGTTCATAGACATCTATGACGTAGTGCAGAGGGCGGCCACTAGAGGGAACCCAAGAGTTGGAGCTTAATCTGAGACGATTCTAACCAGCGTCGGAGTTGTATCCGGTGTGGCTTAGTGGATAAAGCATAAGCACATAGAGCTGAAAACCCGGGTTCAAATCCCGGCGCCGGAGAGAATTTTTCTCCGTTCCATTACTCTTTCATCGTATGATGACGCAGAATATCTGCATGGAAATATCATATGTACTTCGGTACATTATAATAATAAATATATATAAAAGGAGTAGCCTATTTCTTTTAATAAAATGTTATTTGTTATAATGAAGCTAGAATCATAATTGTATACTTTATATGTTATTTTTATATGCATGGGTAAATTATTTTAGTTTGGGAGTTACGAAGTTTATAATTACAAATTATTGTTTTTTTATAATATTAGTTTTTTTTTCTTGTTCTGAGGCTGTGGACGATTAGAGCCATGTTTGGTTACCAGCCGGTTGTACATGTTTGTCGTTCTTGTTCACTGACATTGAGAGATGCGCTATTACTTTTCATTCGGTAGAGATATAGTCCAAAATCACACAACTTAACAGTTTTGGTACCAACTTCCTAGCTCTGATAATGACGTATATAAGCCTACAGTCTGCTTCCATTAGTGCCTTACAACCACCTATATTGAGGTTATGATGATAGTATAATGATGAAGTGATTACCTATTAGATTCGTAGAATATTCTCCATAAGAAGTATCCACTGATTTGGTCTCATGAAAAATATAGCACGACACATTGTGACTATATTGGCGATAAGAATGATAATGAACTATGAATAAATGGTGGGGCAGTGGCACAGAAACTAAGAATACCGAGAAAACTTTCCCTAACACCGTCTCTTTCCATTACAAATCCCACTTGGACTCTCCGGGATCTGCATTTGTGTCTCTAGCGTGGAAGTCCTCGACATCAGGTTAACATTACACCAAGATAGAGTTAGGTCACATTTGATACCAGCGGTGACCAAAACTCGAGCTGCAGTGATTAGTAGGGAGCGGATTTTTATGTGCTAAAAATTTAAATATATTTATTTTTTATGTGCTAAAAAGTACGAAAATATTTGCTAAAAACAAAAAAATATTTTATATATATATTTTTTTTTCTAAACGGCGTCGGGATTGTATCCGGCGTGGCTTAGTGGATAAAGCATCAGCACGTAGAGCTGAAAACCCGGGTTCAAATCCCGGCGCCGGAGAGAATTTTTCTCCGTTCCATCTCTCTTTCAAAAAAATATTTGCTAAAAACAAAAAAATATTTGTTTTAAATATGACAAAAATACCTTACTTAGCTTGGAAAAAAAAATGCTACTAGGTACTCACCAACCACATTTGAGTGCTAGTAGTTGGCCGAGAATTTTATTGCAGTGAACAACAAAGGTCATCTCCAAATTCTCCATCACAAATGCATGCCGATTATCTCTGAACAACGACTTATATTGTGAAAACGATCTTTCCGCATCACAGGACATCAGACCTGCATATTTAAAAAGAGGAATGTCGCAAACACATACACCGTCAATTTCACCTACAGGCACATCCTCCAATACTTGAGCAACTTTACACATTTTTTTATATCCACTGTTTTTCCCAAACACATTCTGGAATTTGTCCCTTAGTAATTGTGCTTCTGAACCTGGTAGCGAGTCTAGTTTAATTTCCACGGCACGCACCTCCCTGTTTCAGACAACAGGTTTTTGGATGTTTCGAGTTTTTTTTTATGGTGTCACACAAAAAGCTTAGATTTGCTAATAGGAAAGCCATATCGTTTTTTAAATAACCATCTTTCAGTATATCTTGAAGGATATCGATTGACCAAGCCCGATAACAGGGAATCACAACAAGACATACTTACTTCATGGACATGAGCGAGAGGCGAGAGATTTGTTTAAATTAAAATTCATACCCGAGCTCTTATCTGTTGTGTTTCACAAACAAAGCGTGGAATGAAATCATCTTCAGCAAGAATAAACATTCCTAATTATGTGTTGCAAGATCTCTCCTCCTTGTCCATGTTAATTTATTTTCTAATAATAACATTGATATGCTGCCTACCAGTTCTCAGAACTTGAGGCGATACTATTACAAAAATGGATCACGGATACACCACACAGCGCTTAGAAACACGAAGCAACCAAGAATTCTTAAAAAGATAGCGTACTTCTGAGTGACATAATTGATTTAGTTTTAAAATGTTTAAAAGTTCCTTTAAAAAAATTATTTAAGTAAAAAAACTCCAAGATTTATGTGTTTATAATAGATTTCCTGAAAATATGTATTTACATAATTTTTTGTGAAAATGTGTGTTTTTATGTGAAATAAAATTCGGGTTTTAAACTTGAAACATTATGTTCGCAATTTTTAACTTTGTTAATTGTGTTTTATCACAAGCAAAAATAATATTTAATTACATAGAAATCCGCTCCTTAGTGATTACATGCGACAGACAGCCTATGAAGTAAGGAGACGGAGGAAAGGTACTTGGCATGAAAACTACAACCAGTGGTGGTTCCTGTACTAACATCTTGATCAATCTCGCGGATAAAAATCTCAAGCTTTGCTGTATCAGTAATGTCACTGCTGTCATTAAGAACCAGTGAATAATATACGATTTTTTTTTGCTTCTTTTTTTAACCTTCCTCTTGAATATAATCAGGAATTTTCTAAATTCTTCTCTCGATGCTAGGTCGAGAAATTCATAGTTTTTCAATATTAAAAACTTCTTATGGACAAGTTATTATCATTACTCTTTTGAGAAATTCTGTTCTATTAAAAGGCTTTAGAGCACTAGATATTTCAAACCCCATTACGTAGCTCACTTCCTTACATTTATTTATCTCATTTTTCTCTTCCTGGCTATGATTTAAGACATGTCAATTCCTGGCTTTAACAGTTCATTGGCACATAATATTGAATCAGTTTTTCTACAATATTATTATTAAGTGAATAACTAATCTTCTTAATCTAAAGACTAAGAAGATTAAAATTGGGATAAAACCTAATAATTTTATCTTTCTAGGCAGAAAATCTAAAAATATCAATATTCATGCACGAACAGAAGAATTATACATACACAAACTTAGTGGTCAGTAATAATAATAATAATAATAATAATAATAATAATAATAATAATAATAATAATAATAATAATCTATGGCGCTACAGCCCACGAATGGCCAACACCGACCAGCCTGCTGCTGACCTCACGGCCACATGCCGAAGCAGTGGTGGACGATCATCCAACCAGAATGGAGGTATCGTGTGGTTAGCACGATGAGCATCCCAGCCGTTATAGCTAGTTTGCGTAACCGGATTTCGCTACCTATCTTAGCTCCCCAAATGCATCACGATGCGGGTGGGCACCGGTCCCATACATTGGCCGAAATTTCATGAGAAAATTTCTTCCCCGATGAGGACTCGAACCAGCACGCATTCCGTAACGCGAGTCCTAGGCAGGATGCCTTAGACCACGACGCCACGGCGCGGGACAATAATAATAATAATAATAATAATAATAATACATTATTCAGCGTGGTAATTATTGTTCCTATATACAGTACTTCTAATTGAACCGTTGAGCAAAGTAAACATATTACATTTTGTCCGACAGAACAACAAAAAAGTTCTCCTTCTCATTCTTTACGAAACCACCTCTTAACTGCTTGTAGAGACAGAGTACGTAGAGCGACATGATACCGCCATTGCTTCCCTTCAGTACGTGAATGAAACACACGATGTAATCACTACACCCGCTTTGGTCACCGCTGCAGTACATATTTGAGCGGTTTTAAACTTGATTTTGACCTGAGAGTGAGCGTGCATTTTTTTGCAGGGCAAGACGCTGTACAACAACGCCAGTGTGGGCACGATCGTTAGCAACCAGAGCCTAGTCCTGCAGTCGGTGACGAGATCACGTGCAGGCCTATATACTTGCGTGGGCAGCAATCAGGAGGGAGACGGAGAGAGCAACCCCGTCTACCTGGATGTCAAATGTAAGTGATCTTGTATCCTCTGGTCATTGATAAGCAGACAGCGGATTTTCGGTCCCGATACCGAAAGTTAGGAGTTCGTCAGTTGCGGGAGGTCACTGAACTCATCTCTACGCTCCCTCCGTACGCCAAGGGGCGTGACATCTTGTTGTTGTGTAGCAACCGAAAATTCGCTGTCCTTTAATAAGTGTCACGAATGGTATCGATTGTACTACAATGAGTGTAGTGTCTGTTAGGAAAGTGTTCAAAACTAGCTTACAATATTCCAAAATGTAGCAGTAGAGAACTG
This sequence comes from Periplaneta americana, assembly GCA_025594305.2. Lineage (NCBI taxonomy): Eukaryota > Metazoa > Arthropoda > Insecta > Blattodea > Blattidae > Periplaneta > Periplaneta americana. The sequence goes on from JAJSOF020000005.1 coordinate 176,280,567, forward strand.
GGTTTACATGGTGATAAATCGCTCATTCACTGGTAAGTGACTTTTAAGACCTTTAACATTCATCATCTTTATCATCATTATCATAAATTTTACGGATTAGCTCTACTGACATGTTACAGCTTGCAAATCAAGCTTTCAAGTGTAACTCACTGCAAAGTTGATTTGAATAATTTCGAGGAAAAAATTGTTCCGGGGCCAGGTATCGAACCCGGGACCCTTGGTTAAACTACTAACGCTCTACCAAATGAGCTATCCAGGAACTCTACCAGACACCGATCCAATTTTTCCCTCTATATCCACAGACCTCAAAGTGGGCTGACAACCGTCAAGCAACAAACATCGAGAGCGTTGGTACGTTTAACCAAGGGTCCTGGGATCGATACCTGGCCCCGGAACAATTTTTCCCTCGAAATTATTCATGTTACAGCTTCACAAAATTAAAAAATATCCGAACTGAGCCTCCGACTCTTTGATTATCCATCCACGTTCCGTTTTCTTAGGCCTATAGTATATTAGTTATACAGTTGAAGTAGAATTCAATCCCTACTATGTTTTTGCGTGGTTATTTAACGACGCTGTATCAAACAATGGGTTATTTTGCGTTGATGGAATTGGTGATAGCGAGATGGGGCCAAGGATTCGCCATAAATTACCTAAATTCACCTTACGGTTGGGGAAAACCTTGGAAAAATCCCAACTAGGTAATCGACCCAAACGGAAATCGAACCCACGCCCGAGCGCAATTCCGGATGAGCAGGCAAGCACCACTGCAATCTATCAATCTATAGACAAACCGCGAGGAACAGCTACCATTATGGATGGTCGATTCGGAGTCATACAAACACAACTGGTGCCCTATGTTTAGATACTGAGATGATAATGGAAGGGGAATTGTGAAGAGTGTTAGAGGAAATATAGGGGGAACTGAAGAGTTGAAGTTAATCTCTCATAGCCTCGATTTATCTGCCAGAAATACAGAGATATAATTTTATTTTTACTAACATTTCCAATATTAACCTGGCTATACCTTTGGATTAACGGTTGAGAACCAGAAACAGCGTTTGTTACCCCCTTCCACGACTGGAGTTCGATGATACTGGCGTAAAATACAAACAAATCACTTTACTAGGTATAGGAGGGACGAAAAGTAGTTCATAATTTTACCTAAACTGGGAAATATTGCGATTTTGAGTTTGATAATTTTCATTGGGTTTTTGTTTAATCAAAATACAGTACTGTATTAAGAATAAGTGTTTTTACTCACGAACTGAGCTATCCATTCGGACGTATTCATTATGCAGTGTATATTATACTGTCTACAGCACATTAGCGTACACTATAGAGAATGAAGTTAAATTGGAAAATAATCATAATTATGATATTTAAACACATTTTTTTTAAATGGTAGCCGTTCATTTCGATATAGGCTTCAGTTCTTTTGTGCATATTATCGCACTATAGACTATTGTACCTAATTCCAATTACCAGTTTCGTCCTTCGTACTAGTAACTCATGTTGAAATAATTCTGTACATACTCTATAAAAAAGTACCTTACGTACCGTAAATTCAATCTACACTTCTGTCCGATCCGAAAAGATAAAATTACTCACACATGCTATCTCCTGTCCGTCCAAGTGATTTTGTCACAGGGTCGTAGAAAGAGAGCAAATTACGTGACAGTTAATTACTTAACGAGTCCCTTTTATTTAAGTTATTTTAAACAGTTGTATAATATTACATAGACGTCCAATTCCTAACAGAAATTAATGTTTTCAGAAAAGAGTTAAAACAGCCCACGCACTAGCCTTTACAGAGGGGCGAGCAGAAGCGGGAGGGGGAAATCGGGATGCAACGTAGGCAAACGGACGACAATACTTGTGCGAAACTATGAGTCAATATTGAAAGTTCTTTCGTCACTGGAAAACGCAAACATATTTCTGGAACATATTATACTCACTAACTCAGTACTATTTACTATGACCGTAAGGCGGCTTTGACTGCATTGGAAGTTTACTAGTAGAGGGGATGGAAGTGGAGTACATTCAAAAACTCAGGTACAATAAAAATTGAAGTAAAAATAAAATGATGTCCCTGTACAACTCCGCCATCGTCGAGATTTCCGAGATTTGAACTCGGATCCGCGGTCGTCGTAAGCCAGAGCTCTGCCAACTGAAGTATGAAGGCTGATAGTCAGTTATGCGACTTCGTTTCCGCAGCCTCCACTCGTCGGTTATGTTTATTACAATGTGTCCAAATCTCAACCTATTGTGAGACAGCATTGGAATCGTCTAAATATGGTAAATAGTACAAAGCGAAATACAAACTGACGATAATAATCAAGTGATGGCATCCAAAACAGTAGGGAATATAGCCTGTATGTTTATAAACTATACCGAGTAAATACTCGTATATTAATTTTAGTGTATATAAATCCTCGCCTTGCTCAATTACAAAGTATTCTTTCAGTAACTAACATTGTTATGCAAGGCAGGGAAATAATTAAGACACCGTTCTCTCTAGTCTTGTTACCTCCTTCTCAATGCAAACTTAAACATGAAGATAACTTTGACATTGAAGCTGGGAACCACGCCATTAAATGCATTATTCATAATATATTCTAGTATATGCACACCGTCAGGATGTGAAACCAGAAGTTTAATTGCTTCAGGCTTTTAAGTTTGCGTTTATACCAAAGCCAGTAATTCAGTCAATCGCAAGTGCTGCGATGACGGAACATCGAAGAACGAGCGGGAACACAGAATAAACAAATCGTTATTTTATAGCGTGTTCCCCGACATTATGAATCGAACTGTATTAAAATTCCTTTTGAAATACACGGTGATTCAAAAGGTTTTTGTGAAATGCTAAGTGGTGAAACAGAACAGAAAAGTATATATATATATATATATATATATATATATATATACACGGGGTCATTTCAGAAGTCATGGTAATTATATTATATCAGCCAATAAATCTGCAGGAATAGAAATTCACTTTATGCGACTGAAAGACATTGGAATGTACTTCGGAATGCTAGTACCAAAATTGAGTCCGGGTACAGGAGGCAATGAGTAAGGGAAATAAGGAAAATGGAAAGATGCGTAAATAAAAATCATTATTTATTATGCACAAAAGGAAACAAAATACATTACTCACAGCTAACACCCTTCAAAATAATCCCCCAAGGCTTTCACACATCTTTGTCAACGATGATGCAGGCGATGAATACCATCGGCTGTGTGCGATTCGTCTATGTTTCTCACCTCTCGTCGAAACGCTGTTAAGATGTCCTCCTGTTTGCAAACCGCTTCCCATGCAGAGGCTTCTTCAATTGGTTCTCGTAGCTTATAATGACACTCACGAGCATTTTTTGCCACGAAGAACTACAATTTTCACGTATAACTGTTGTTCAGCTTTACTTACATCAATCTTTGAGCACAGCCTCTAGCATACTAACTTTTGCGTGTTCTGTCAACTAGCTACCAATGCACATAGATGCAATCTGGCGGTGGCATCACGTGCTGTGTACAACAGGTTTTCAAACGTATAGTGAACTAAACAAATTTTCGGTTATTCGGAAGATATAACATAATTTTCATGTCTTATGAAATGATCCTCGTGTATTTATTTATTTATTTATTTATTTATTTATTTATTTATTTATTTATTTATTTATTTATTTATTTATTTATTTATTTATTTGTTTATTTATTTATTTATTTATTTGTTTGTTTGTTTGTTTGTTTGTTTGTTTGTTTGTTTGTTTGTTTGTTTGTTCGTTCGTTCGTTTATTTTGTTTATTTTGTTTATTTATTTATTTAAATAGAGTTTTATTTCAGAGATACAATATTTTGAAGTGTAATTTGAAACAGTGATATTAAGATGCGATGGGATTCCTATGACTTAATTGGAATTCAAATAACATCAGAACAACATTAAAATATAATCAAATGCTTTGTTATTACTACTTATAAAATACCACTTCGTACCAGCAGTATAAGCAATGATTGACTTCTTATGTTCTGTGTGTGAATTTCATTCCATGAAAATTAGCGAACACATTTTATTTGCACTTGCCCAATTGTAATTTGATAATTTCCATATCCAAGTTAGGCCCATGTTTCTATAAATTCAGCATACTTAAAGAAGATTAGGCAGTACGCAATAACATTTAGACTCAGAGACATATCGTCCTAACATTTTTGACCTGTGACGTCACGTTGCCATAACAACAAGTGCAACGCTATTCTCCACTCCATCGGCGTTCACTCTAGCGAACAGACTCAACTCGAGTGAGTCCGTCATGACGAAAATTTTGGACTGGTGGTAGTGTAAAATCTAGGCCAAACCTCTGATTGAGGTTCTGGCTGTTATGTGCATCCATTATCAGGCAGTACATCTCACTTGACTGTATGTGTCAGAGGAAGAACAATTGATTGTATGCATCTGATTAGTGTAATATGTAGCTAGTCTGCGATGTATGCAATGGAGGGGGAAAGGAACTGGTCGTCCTGTTCCATTATCTGCTCGCCTAGTTACCTCATGAGTGAAGCCTTGTTGGTGTCACTTGTGGGGTCCAGACCTGTCTTCGGACAGTTGACTAAACAACAGTGTAAAAATCGCGGCTTCTTTCTTTAAGGGAGTTGTTTGGCTAAATTTGTCCAATTGATTTTGCTTAGAGAATGAAATACTGAAGGTTCTCTGCCTTAAAGAGAGGAAAATTATCCTAAGTCGAATATATCTGTAATGTTCGAATGAAGGCTTTCACGGCCGGCGTCAATAGGTTGAGTGTTTTCCGGACTAAGAAGCCGTGGTCTTCTGACGATGTTACGTCCAGACGTTTCGTCTACAGCTGCGATAGACATCATCAGTGGCGAGACACTCTGGGCACTCACAACGCTCTAGAGTGCCTGACCACTGATGATGTCTACCGCAGCTGTAGACGAAACGTTTGTACGTAACATCGCCAGTAGACCACGGCTTCTTAGCCCGGAAAACACTCACCCGATATCTGTAATAACTAGACTTCGTTGAATTGCCACACGCACCATGCAATCAGGTTGCCGATGTTCGGTAGTATAGAGGAGGTGGGTGACCTCGCGGTCTCGTAGTATAAGCAGTTCATGTTAAGAGATGTGACCGGTCCAAATAGATAGAGCAGCTACAGCTAATGTATACCTATATAAGCACTTGTTTTTGCGTTACTGTGGTTGGAATAGTCAAAGCTTAACATTTGTTCAGTGCAGACAAGAATTCAATCAAACATGCTACAATGAGAGTGTTGCTGTTCCAAACAATTGCCCCTGGAATACCCTTACCCCGAAAGCCAGTCTTGACCCGTTGAAAAACGTGATTGGATGCTGTTAATTATTATGCAGAACATTATGGCAAAATAATGGAGATAATTGATGCATTGGATAGCACAGACAGTTCCGCTGTTGCAGCTGTAAAATCATTGCCTTCTGAACAATTGGAAGATATTCTGTTCATTGATTCTGATTATAAAATCGTGTCCAAAAGCATCACCCTGTTAGAATCAACTAAACTACAACTCTCAGAAGCCCTTAATATAGTGGATAAAGTATCACAAACCGTTATCCAAAATAACAATTCACTAAGCAAATCAAGATTTTCAGGTATAACTTCCTGTAAAGTTGATTTGAATAATTTCGAGGGAAAATTGTTCCGGAGCCGGGTATCGAAACCTTTGGTTTAACGTACCAACGCTCTCACTGAGCTACTCGGGAACTCTAACCGACACCGATCCAATTTTTCCCTCTATATCCACAGACCTCAAAGTGGGCTGACAACCGTCAAGCAACCAACTTCGAGTGCACACTAACTCCGTGTGACTTAAATTATGGTTTTCTGTTAACGAACAGTGACGTGTATTATGCAAATCAAGATTTTCAGGTATAACTTCCTGTAAAGTTATTTGAATAATTTCGAGGGAAAAATTGTTCCGGAGCCGGGTATCGAACCCGGGACCTTTGGTTTAATACCAACGCTCTACCACTGAGCTACTCGGGAACTCTAACCGACACCGATCAATTTTTCCCTCTATACACAGACCTCAAGTGGGCTGACAACCGTCAAGCAACCCTCAGTACTAATGACTTAAATTATGGTTTTCTGTTAAAGTTATCACAAACTTTGAGGTTATCCAAAATAACAATTCACTAATTTCAGAAAAAGTGAAATGTAAGTTGAGAAACATTATTCCTAAAAATTCTGCCTATTCACAACTTCGTATTATAAATTATGTACTATCAGGTCACGACAAGACGTCTGAAGTTGGTGTACTAAAAAGTAGTGACTTTCCGTTCTTCAAATATGCACCTATTACACCGGGTGATGTCGAATGTACATTTTTCCAATATAAAAATTGTTTAAGTGATCATCATCGGAGGAGGTTACTTTGCAGTCGCTCAAAATGTACGTAACTCTTCACTGCAATGTACATATTCAAGGTTGATGTGAGTATATTACATTAAATTTTAAGAGTTAATATATCTCACTATAAAATAATTGTGTATTTACATGTTTAGAATTTCCTACTTCAATGATCATTCATTATATTTCTTGAATGCAGGATACAGGTTTTATTGTAACCGCAGTATACTGCTCAGTGTTTACATTAGAGGCAGACTCCATCTTTTGCACTCCCCCTTCTCATACAGTCTATACCGCGTGCGTAGTAAACCTTGCGATTCTCGTGGCAATTCCACGAAGTCTAGTAATAACTGAGAATGATTAAAACATAAATGGAACACCAAGTCATATCCAGTTTGATGTTCAACTGTGTAAGCTAGTTTTAATCCTGGTTGAGTGTAATAGAAGGCCTTACGGCCTTAACTTTGCCAGGTTAAATAAATTGTTATTATTATTACTATTATTATTATTACTATTATTATTATTATCATTATTATTAATATTATTATTATTATTATTATTATTATTATTATTATTATTATTATTTAAATATTACTTCTCCGTATCTTGTATGTAACTTCAACCGCATCTACTCGGCAGCGTAGCTAATACTGCTGGTGAACAAAACACTAAAAATATTACTTACTTTGCCAGCGACCACTACTTGAGAAATAGCGGCGTTTATCGATCTTAAGAGTGATAAATACATTATTTAAGGAACCGTTAGAGGGAGCAGACTAAATGCTTTCGGAATGTTGTCAGTAGAAAATAAAATGGAAGTTGAAATTACTGATTTCATTAAACTAGTCATTCATAAGTTCTGTGAGTAAAACGTCGTATGGATTTTCGCTTCAAATAAGTAAAGTAAATGTATGTTCTAATTTTTTGCTTTCGAAATGTAATATTTAAGTTGACAATTTAACTTTTATAACTAAGCGTCGACCTGGTTGGCAAGTTGGTATAGCGCTGGCCTTCTATGCCCAAGGTTGCGGGTTCGATCCCGGGCCAGGTCGATGGCATTTAAGTGTGCTTAAATGCGACAGGCTCACGTCAGTAGATTTACTGGCATGTAAAATAACTCCTGCGGGACAAAATTCCGGCACATCCGGCGACGCTGATATAACCTCTGCAGTTGCGAGTGTCGTTAAATAAAAAACATAACATAACATATAACTAAGCCCTTCCATGACTAATATCCACGAGACGCCACTGGTAAAATATCTAAATTTCTGAAGTGCACAAACAATACGGCACGTGACGTCTATCCTAGTCCATACCACATTCTCAACTGCACGTATCTGAAAGCCGAAAGAATGCACGCCACAATCTGTACGTTCATCACGTGCAAAGAGACGTTCTGTGCGGATATGTGTCAAGATTTTTTGTGTAATCTTAAAAATAAGAAACCGTACACACATCCCACTCTCATTTTTAGTCCCTTTGCGGCTGACTGGTACCGAATAATCACCTTATCTGCATTTATAACACGCGCGCCTATTATAATTCTTTGTGGCATTCCTCCGTCGGTTAAGAAATAAGACTTCGCATAAAAAAACTCTGGTAAGTTCACACGCCTGGCAAAACAATCCAGTGATTCGTACCTCCATAGATGCTCAACTTGTTTTCTATTTTCCGTTGCGTATTTCTTTATTAATTTGTCCATTCAGCATTCATCGGTCCGGTCACACCTGTGCAGTAACGGTTAGCGCGTCTAGCCGTGAAACCAGGTGGCCCCGGTGGGGTTAAGTTACCTGGTTGAGGTTTTTCGGGGTTTTCCCTCAACCCAATATGAGCAAATGCTGGGTAACTTTCGGTGCTGGACCCCGGACTCATTTCACCTGCATTATCACTTTCATCTCATTCAGACGCTAAATAACCTAAGATGTTGATAAAGCGTCGTAAAATAACCTGCAAAAAAATTCATCGGTCCGTTTCGGTAAAATGCAGGGTGTTCATTTATCATCCCTCTCACCACTCATTTCGTGTGTTTTTGTCAGTAATTCACTAGTTACAAAGTTATTTGCAATTTCTTAATATGCTGTTATAGTTTCGATTGTGTAGACACATTGATTTTCTCCAATATGACTTAACAAAGATGTTAAAATTCGGAAACTGAATAGGACGTCTATAAACAAAGTGCCAATGACAAGAATTTTCGCATTGGAGGGTTATTTCCTTATCATAACCCTTTTCAATTCTGTTTCCCCCCCCCCACTTTCTGAAGTGTATTTTCTGAAAATGGACACGTCAGGTTTTGAACGTTTGCTCTTTATTTGTGGAGGCAGAAATGGAGGGGTGGTGTATACATCGCCCGCTCGAGAACATTGTGCTCATCTATGGTTTAAACATTTTTATTGGGTTATTTTACGACGCTGTATCAACATCTAGGTTATTTAGCGTCTGAATGAAATGAAGGTGATAATGCCGGTGAAATGAGTCCGGGGTCCAGCACCGAAAGTTACCCAGCATTTGCTCGTATTGGGTTGAGGGAAAACCCCGGAAAAACCTCAACCAAGTAACTTGCCCCGACCGGGATTCGAACCCCGGGCCACCTGGTTTTACGGCCAGACGCGCTGACCGTTACTCCACAGGTGTGGACTTTAAACATTTTAAGACAGAATAAAAAGAAGAATAATTTCGTTTACAGACCGATTATTTAGTCCTGGCAGCTCAGCGACACGAAAGAGGGGAAGTAATAGGAGTAGTTTTTTTAAGTAGGTTATTTTACGACGCTGTATAAACATCTCAGGTTATTTAGCGTCTGAATGATATGAAGGTGATAATGACTGTGAAATGAGTCCGGGGTCCAGCACCGAAAGTTACCCAGCATTTGCTCATATTGGGTTGAGGGAAAACCCGGAAAAAAACTCAACCAGGTAACTTGCCCCGACCGGGAATCGAACCCGATCCACCTGATTAATAGGAGTAGTGGTGAGAGTTCCGGAGTATAAGATAAGAGCGAGCGGTCGGTAAAGGAATGCAGTACAGCTTAACTGCACTGGAAACACAACGCTATACCGCATGCGTGACATCCGATCGCTGTGACTGCAGGCAACAGACTAACCTGAACATCCCTTGGCGTAATAATGGACTCGTCTGACCCAGGCGCAGATTGCCGGCGACTTTCAGGACTAAATTTTTTTATTTCAGGGCAGCATTTATTGCTTAGGTTTTTAGCGTCTGAATGAGATGGTGATAACGGTGAAATTCGGGGCACCGAAAGTTAAATAATCGAAAATACTCAACCAAGTAACTTGCCCCGACCGGGAATCGAAGACCTGGTTTCGCGGCCAGATGACCGTTATTCAGGTGTGGACGTGACTAAATAATCGTACTGTATAGCAGACGATATATTCTGATAATTCACCATAAACACACTGATACGTAGATTTTGACTCTAAATTTGTATAACGATAAGACATTTCTTGGTTGCAAGTTGCTTAAAAGATATGAAATAACGTCTTAATCCTTAACGAATTGCATTCTTGCAAATGTACCACTGAAGAAGTTTTCTGTACGAAATATAAATTGCATTCAGAGTGAGTTTACACTAGAGAAAGTGATCCTGCTGTATCATCTAGCATGTCTGAGCGACGGCGGCAAACAGACTTCCCCACAAATTAATGAATTGGGTCGGTCTTTCGCCTTGCGGTTTATATAAGCCATGAATAAAGATGAGAGCAAGTCAAAATGCAGCACAAGTAGCTAGGCTATCAGAGTAAATACGAGTGAGTCTCCGCATACTCCATATTGCGCAGGATCTAGTGAATTATTCAAATAACAAGTCTTGTCCGCGTTGGTGACAAATCATTACTGCCGCATACACTGCACACCGTTAGTTCCTTCTAGTGTCCGGTGGCCTACTCCCCACTAATGTTATACTCTTCTAGCAACTCAGCTAGTTAGCAGTGTGTGGCAGGCATTCTCCAGACTCAAGGGTTGAATCCTTAGAATGCAGAACTGTTATATTATCTTGGCTCCTAGACTTGGTATTAAAAGAATACAATGATTATGATTTTGGCATAGGCCTAATAATTATGTAATTTACTATTACTTACTTACTGGCTTTTAAGGAACACGGAGGTTTATTGCCGCCCTCACATAAGCCCGCCATTGGTCCTATCCTGAGCAAGATCAATCCAGTCCCTACCATCATATCCCACCTCCCTCAAATCCATCTTAATATTATCTTCCCATCTACGTCTTGGCCTCCCAAAGGTCTTCTCCCCTCTGGCCTCCCAACTAACACTCTATATACATTTCTGGATTCGCCCATACGTGCTACATGCCCTGCCCATCTCAAACGTCTGGATTTTATGTTCCTAATTATGTCAGGTGAAGAATAAAATGCGTGCAGTTCTGTGTTGTGTAACTTTCTCCATTCTCCTGTAACTTCATCCCCCTTAGCCCCAAATATTTTCTTAAGCACTTTATTCTCAAACACCCTTAACCTATGTTCCTCTCTCAAAGTGAGAGTCCAAATTTCACAACCATACAGAACAACCGGTAATATAACTGTTTTATAAATTCTAACTTTCAGATTTTTTTGACAACAGACTGGATGATAAAAGTTTCTCAACCGAAAAATAACAGGCATTTCCCATATTTATTCTGCGTTTAATTTCCTCCCGAGTGCCATTTATATTTGTTACTTTGCTCCAAGATATTTGAACTTCCCCACCTCTTCAAAAGATAAATTTCCAATTTTATATTTCCATTTCGTACAATATTCTCGTCACGAGACATAATCATATACTTTGTCTTTTCGGGATTTACTTCCAAACCTATCTCTTTACTTGCTTTCAGTAAAATTCCCGTGTTTTTCCCTAATCGTTTGTGGATTTTTAGTCGACCTGGTTGGCAAGTTGGTATAGCGCTGGCCTCCTATGCCCAAGGTTGCGGGTTCGAAACTACTGGGGAATACCAAATCAATAAGAATATTATCCCGGGCCAGGTCGATGGCATTTAAGTGTGCTTAAATGCGACAGGCTCGTGTCAGTAGATTTACTGGCATGTAAAAGAACTCCTGCGGACAAAATTCCGGCACATCCGGCGATGCTGATATAACCTCTGCAGTTGCGAGCGTCGTTAAATAAAACATAACTTTAACTTTGTGGATTTTCTCCTGACATATTCACGTCATCCGTATAGACAAGCAGCTGATGTAACCCGTTCAATTCCAAACCCTCTCTGTTATCCTGGACTTTCCTGAGACACATTTTAATTAATCGAACTAGTTTCTTGGCAATACCAAATTCAGTAAGAACATCATATAAAACTTCTCTCTTAACCGAGTCATATGCCTTTTTGAAATCGATGAATAACTGATGCACTGTACTCTTATACTCGCATTTTTTCTCCATTATCTGTCGAATACAAAATATCTGGTCAATAGTTGATCTATTACGCCTAAAATCACACTGATGATCCCCATTTTATTATTATTATTATTATTATTATTATTATTATTATTATTATTATTATTATTATTATTATTATTATTACAGCAGATTCCGTGAAGGTCAGTTTCTGTCGGATGCTTTTCCAATTCACTGCGTGCTAAAGCAAGGAGATTCACTACCACATTTACTTTTTAACTTCGCTCTGGAGTAGGTATGCTATTAGGAAAGTTCAGGATAACAGAGAGAGTTTGAAATTGAATGGGTTACATCTGCTGATTGTGTATGCAGATGACGTGAATATGATAGGAAAAAATCCATGAATTATTAGGGAAAACAAGGGAATTTAACTTGAAGCAAGTAAAAAGATAGATTTGGAAGTAAATCCCGAAAATACAAAGTAGGCTTATACGCGTATGATTATGTATCGTGACCGGAATATTGTACGAAATGTAAATATAAAAATTGGAAATTTATCCTTTTAAATATCTCGGAGCAACAGTAACAAATATAAATGACATTCGAGAGGAAATTAAACGCAGAATAAATATGGGAAATGCCTGTTATTATTCGGTTGAGCAGCTTTCGTGATCCAGTCTGCTCTCAAAAAACTGAAAGAGTTTATAAAACAGTGGAAGTCAAATACTTTAAATTCTGACTTCAACAGTTCTGAAGGATAATCAAGAGCTTTATTAAGGCATATTTTTATTATTATTTTCTGTAGCAGAGTTATTGGCATGAGGGAGGTACTATAAGCACTACCTCAGGATGCCGTATTGTGATATAGCTTGTAATAATGCGAGATAAATCAGTCGTAAAGTGTGGTCAGTCAAGTAATGTCGTAGGATGACAAAATAGTGAATAATTTTTCTTAATCTATTAGTACAGAGAAAAACAACATGTTTATCCCAACGTAGTTGGTTTGATTGTTTAGTTTATTTGATTGGTTTCGTTGATTTCTTTCGATTTGTTCGTGGCGACTAGAATTGTTGTGATTGTAACTATGATGGAAATGATAATATTGCTACAGCTATGTTTAGTCTTGGTATTACTTCCAGGCACCTACGAGCATTCCGGAAATATATTCAATCCATGAACATCTAGAACAAACCATCACACCATCACTAAGTAACTCAGCACATAATAACTCTCCAAAAAACAGAACAATAAAATAATAAATATTCCAAAAACAATTGTATTCTATAAATAGCGTCACAAACGTATGTATTTATTATGTGATCCCAATTGTAAATATCAAATTGTACATTTTGTCATAACATTTCATTTGAGATCATTCCGTAAATATATATACTCAATTAACTTGTAGATACACAATAATGGAATCAATTATAAAATAACAATAAGATAAACAAACTGTAAATATAGAATATAAGAAAACAGATGGTTAAGCAGATACAAAATTCAGGTAGTCGGTCTTACAAACAAATATAATCTAAGGGTAAAAGAATAATAAAATTGTACATATGGCTCACTTTAGATATAACGTAGATATTTCAAGTCTTTTTTTTTTAGGTAGGCTCTAAATGATAAAAATTGGCAAAGATAAGATGTACACATTTTCATATTATAGAAACATGTAAGATAATTATCAGGAATATTGTCATTTTAAATGTAAATAACCCAAGGCATATATATAGAAATTTCAAGCTTATAAGTAGAGGATTAAAATTAGTTAAGGTGATGGGCAAATTCAACTCTCATATTATGAAAAAACGAAATTGTAGCATATTATTGTAATACCACGTGCAAATTGTTCAGTATAATGCATGTAATATTACTATGTAATGGGGCATGCAGTTGATGTTCTCAATAAAATAAAAAAATACATACATACATACATACATGCATACATGCATACGTACATACATACATAGGCCTACATACATACATACATGCATGCATGCATACGTACATACATACATAGGCCTACATACATACATACATGCATGCATGCATACGTACATACATACATGCATACGTACATACATACATAGGCCTACATACATACACACATACATACATACATACATAGATACATACATACATACGTACATACATACATAGGCCTACATACATACATGCATACGTACATACATACATAGGCCTACATACATACATACATGCTTAGGCCTACATACATACATACATACATGCATGCATGCATACATACATACATAGGCATACATACATACATACATAGGCCTACATACATACATACATACATACATACATACATACATACATACATACATACATACATACATACATACATACATACATACATACATACATACATACATACATACATACATACATACATACATACATACATACATACATACATACATACATACATACATACATACATACATACATACACACACATACATACATTTATCTCTCACGTTTCCTCTCGCCACATTAATTCATATTTTTTGCTCCATATTGAACAAAAGGAACAAAACATTTCGCCAACCATTTTCTTTACTCGCGATTATTTCTGGTTCCAGTTACTTTTTCGCATTTTCGTCTGAGCCACGAAAAAAAAAATTCTCGAGTGACGACCGCATTTTGTGATTTCTACACTGTCATCTGTTCTCTCTTTTGAACGTAGACGGAAAATGACCGACTCATTTGGTGGATGTCTGGGTAATCGGGGCGTCCTGCTGCAGACATTAACCCACTTGAGCTATAGCAGCTTTCCAATTGTTCCACATAAAAATGCCCGTTCAACGGGGAAGAATAATCGAGAGATATTTTTAACGACTAGATTTCTCTGCCAGTACTTGAAAGCACTTCGGTTTGTGACTATTGTATTCTTCTGCCACTTCAGAATGTTTACTGGCAATATCTTCCTCCGCGTTGAGAAGTATGAGACAATTCAAAGTAATTTAGAAAAGTTTGAGTTCCATTTACTTTAACAACTTCCGGTTTACAAAATAGATTCTTCATACACTAATTGGAAATTATACAAGTGTTCGATAATTTTAATTAAACTTTAACAAACTTTCATGTCCCATAAACGTATGTCCATATATTTGCTAATAATAGACTATACTCTTTACCAAGAGCACAATTGTCTCATAATAATCTCTATTATCTAACATTATTTGAAATATATTAACATCCTATGTATTTTAGCTTAATTCTGCTACACAGTTTATTTCAGTGTTTAATTAATAGTTCATATTATTTTGTTGTTTAATTTGTAAATAACTCTTGTATACATGTAACTCTCATCTAAATCAAATTGTTGAATTCTTTGTAAGTTCATGCATATGTATATATACTTTTTGCTGGTTGAGTGGAAGAGAAGGCCTTACGGCCTTAACTCTGCCGGCTAAAATAAGTTATTATTATTATTATTATTATTATTATTATTATTATTATTATTATTATTATTATTATTATTATTGCATCATATTGTTGACGTCCTGATTATTTTCTTTCAAAGTGAAATACAGTAGTTCATCGTGATTTATCACGAACAAACTTTGCTCGATCCCAACAGGTACTATAATATTTTATTAAATGTCTCAACTAGGATTTAAACCCAGGTCCGTTACTTTACAGCAGAGCTGGGCAGCAAGAGCAGATTCTACTCTCTCACGGGGAGCCATATGATTTCTCTCCATCCCTTTCTTCACCACCGAACACCGCGCAGCGTTGATTCAGTGACGGATGAATATTAAGCGTCCCCGTTTAGAGTCTAGATCCGCTCTCGACGCCCATCCCTGCTCTACAGCGTGGACGATGAGTGTAACTTATCGTAAAGCTTTCCATCGATAACGTTAGACATGCTTACAACTTACAACAGACGTGTTTGAGACTATTCTTACTTCGACAGTGTACTCTTCCAATTGAATTAAAATTTTAAAATACAAATACACAAAAATTATCAGAGTATTAAAAACACATAATAGATTCATAACGTTAAACATGCTTACATATAACAGACATGATGAAACAACTATATTCTGTGTTTTAATACTGTGATAATTATTGTGTATTTGTATTTTAAAATTTTAAATCACTTACTACTAATCCCCTTTATTCCCATTCAGTTGTTATTTTAGAGAAATTATGAACTAATACACATCTTGTAATACTTCTACTAAAGTAAGTTATAATATAGGAACAGCAATGTCAATCAAACTATATTTATTTATTTACTTGCTTGCTTGCTTGCTTTTGCTTGTTTGCTTGCTTGCTTGCTTGCTTTTGCTTGCTTGCTTGCTTTTGCTTTTGCTTGCTTGCTTTTGCTTGCTTGCTTTTGCTTGCTTACTTGCTTTTGCTTGCTTGCTTGCTTTTTGCTTGCTTGCTTTTTTTGCTTGCTTGCTGTTGCTTGCTTGCTTTTTGCTTGCTTGCTTTTGCTTGCTTGCTTGCTTTTGCTTTTTTGCTTTTTTTGCTTTTGCTTGCTTGCTTTGCTTGCTTGCTTGCTTTTGCTTGCTTGCTTGCTTTTGCTTGCTTAATTTAATTTATTTAATTTAATTTAATTATTTAATTTATTTAATTAATTTATTTAATTTATTTATTTAATTTATTTATTTAATTTATTTATTTATTTATTATTTATTTATTTATTTATTTATTTGTTTATTTATTTTGCTAATAATTGTAACATAAAATACAATTTATATACAGAAAAACTTTAGCTCGCCCCTGAAAGAGTAGAACTCGTGCTCAGGGGCGGATTCCTGAATTGAAATTAATAATTATACAATACAATTTGTCTTATGTCTACTGTGCAATTATAGTATATAAATTTAAATTTACAATTTTTCAATTTTTATAAAATCTATATATAACTTTTTAAATTTAATACTAGAACTATTAGAATTGACAAGATTAGGATATTTAAATATAAATTTGTTATATATTCTTGGGCCGAAATTATTACTATGATTAAATACTGTAACGGTGTTGCATTTTGGTTCAAACAATCTTAAAGAATTCATATGTACAACATGTTACAAATTGTCCAGTGTCTAGAACTTTACAGAAATGTAATATTTAATTCACTTACTCAGAATGTTATTAAGTTTACTTAGGAAATAAATGACCGACCAATAATGCGCAAATAGCTGGTTAGAAATTAGTATATAAAGACACATATAGTATAATAATTTAATTAATAGTAGTAGTAGTAATAATAACAATAATAATAATAATAATAATAATAATAATAATAATAATAATAATAATATAGAATTGGCATTATGTAGAACATAGACTGTTACAAAAATAGGTTCGCACAGCAAGAAGGATACGCAAAAGCATATGGAAATGTTAGGAAAATCGAGGGATTAATTTAGGCTTCAAAGACGTTGCTGTGGAAATGCAAACAAAAGGTTTAACAATAAATTGTTTGTTTATTTTATGCTCGACCATGCCGAAATGTAGTAATTATACACCTGGTAGCAGTCCTTTAATGCATGTCATTAAAGTACACCTATTCATTAAAGTTCAGGTTTTCGATTATTCCCGGATATGCAATCGAAAGACAACTAGCAAAACGTCACGGAGGCTGGAAATCCAATACTGTCGCAGAAGGTTATGTTCTGTTACTATAATAATTAGCGTTAATTGTAAATAATATTCAAATAAATTCAATTTGTCATCTCGTTTTTCAATGTCGAATTCAATTTCAAACTTATATCAAGTTTAACGTTTATCTTACTCTCGAATTTATTTCAAGGTCGTCGACATTCGTTGCCCGGAAAAAATCAATACTTTCGCGTCTGCGCACATCTCACAATTTACGAGATTGCACCAGGTCAGTTCGCTCCCCAGTCAGATAAGAATAACATGAATACTTATGAATAATTTCAAGTTAGGAGTATGGTCGAGCATAAAAAGTCGTATGAAACTTGCCTATAATGGTAATTAAGACGCTCGTATGAAAATTATGAAACTCGCTTGCGCTCGTTTCATAAACATCCTCGCGTCTTAATTACTATCATTATAGGCTCGTTGCATACAGTAACAAATATAAATGATACTCGGGAGGAAATTAAACGCAGAATAAATATGGGAAATGCATGTTATTATTCGGTTGAGAAGCTCTTATCATCCAGTCTGCTGTCCAAAAATCTGAAAGTTAGAATTTATAAAACAGTTATATTACCGGTTCTTCTGTATGGTTGTGAAACTTGGACTCTCACTCTGAGAGAGGAACATAGGTTCAGGGTGTTTGAGAATAAGGTGCTAAGGAAAATATTTGGGGCTCCCGGGATGAAGTTACAGGAGAATGGAGAAAGTTACACAACACAGAACTGCACGCATTGTATTCTTCACCTGACATAATTAGGAACATTAAATCCAGACGTTTGAGATGGGCAGGGCATGTAGCACGTATGGGCGAATCCAGAAATGCATATAGAGTGTTAGTTGGGAGACCGGAGGGAAAAAGACCTTTAGGGAGGCCGAGACGTAGATGGGAGGATAATATTAAAATGGATTTGAGGGAGGTGGGGTATGATGATAGAGACTGGATTAATCTTGCACAGGATAGGGACCGCTGGCGGGCTTATGTGAGGGCGGCAATGAACCTTCGGGTTCCTTAAAAGCCATTGTAAGTAAGTAAGTAAGTAAGTAATAGGCTCGTTGCATAATGTACTATTACGCCATATGAGCAACTCTGATCGGTCTCACTTCAAGTATTAATAGTTCTTCGGATGAATAATTTTTCACGTCTGTTTGTAGGAGTATAGACCCAGCACTTCACATGGGTGTAGGCAGGCACGATTCTTGTCATGGTCGTGTCTCGAAGCTGGGTCGCTCGAATCATGAAATTCGTAATTGAGTTCTCTGAATGCCGGCGGATTGTGCCGGCTGTTGCACACAGATATGTAACTCCAATCAGCCCATGCAAATGCGAGCGAGCTACATGAAACACCCTGAGGCTTTGTGATGTCACAAAGGTCAACAAAACATCGCTTTCATTCAAATCTCTGCTCCCTCTAATTAATAACTTCGTGTCGAGAGCAGCTATTTCGGTCTAACGATCCATTTCTAGCACTGTAATTTTACTGTGTTTCCTCAAACTGTTTAATGATGCCCTATCAAATGATAATATTCACAATAATTTTCTCGAAGTTCAAAATTAGGAGATAAATCAAATTGACTATTACACTTTTACTACGTCACACTACTTTTGACCAATAAAACGGTACGAAAGGACGTCTTTCAACCAATCATGGCTGCTTATCGCACAATTTTATCGCGTCCCTAGCATTTGTTTATTTTTATCACTACCCTAGCATTTGTTTCTCTGTTTGCCAACATTTCAAACTGCACTGGTCTGGACGTCAAAAAGCAGAAAATTACAAACCACTCCAGTCGATGCACAGTACTTTCAAATATGACTCGCATTGGCATTCAAGAACAAGAATTAATAAAGATCACAAGTCATAGCTATGCATCTTCCCTGAAACCTTATTTACAAATAAATGAAGAGCACCATTCGGAAATCCTGAATACGTTGAGGGATACACCATGTACATCACCGAGTTCACTTCTTTTACGCACACGTCCAATATAACATCAACTGAACCACCAACCACTGAAACATTCAAATTTGAAAATTGTACTTTCGATAATTGTTTCTTTTAAAATTATTCAGGTTTATTTTTTATTTCACCATCGTTAATTAAAACGTTTCTTGTTTATTTCATCATCCCTAATTAAAACCTTTCTAACACTTGTTTATATTATTTAGGTTATGTTTGTTATAGCTTCTGCTATATGATATTATGAATAGTCACGTATCAGAGATTGTTTAATACTAAGATTTATTGAAAATCATCTGTCAAGTGACGTTGATTACTGGGATCGGGATAATTAAAGTGGAATGCAACTGTTTTAATAAAAATGAAACTGAATCAACAAAGCCTTCTTGATCAGTAACCTTCCACAGAATTCAATGAAGATTCCATAGTTGGCACAACTGATAACAAGAAAACAGCTAAACATAACACACTACTGTCATCTAGTGTAATGTTGAGATGGTACAATAATACATTTGCAGACAGTTGTATTTTCGTAAGTGAATTAATATTTTATTATATTGAAGTATTTCGTTACTTCTAATCTTTATATACTTTCTTCTAATCGTGTAATACTCAATTAAATCCCACTCGAGTTTTGATTTTCTTGTGTTCCACTCGCACATTTATCGATAAAATCAAAACCTCTAGTGAGATTACTGTTGATAAAGTATTAATTTTCCATACGTTTTGCGGTATACGATTAATCGTATCATAGCCCAAATTTATAATAAACACTTAAGAATTTGTACTTTGTTTCTTTACAGAAGCAATGTATTTTATATCGGTATACTTAAATACTGTAATAAAGTGAATAATAATTTCATTGCAACTTCATTATTTTTAAGGGGAGAGGTAGACCACTGGACTGCAAAAATGTAGTGAAATTCTTTTTTTTTTTATGTCTCAGCTATTACAAAAACTAAAAGAACAAAATTTTTCATGCTTCATACACATACATTACACTTTATAAAACACCATTCATAATATTAAAATAACTAATATTACCTGTAAAAGAATATCAAAGTTGCACAATATTTTTTTACAACCATAAAGCATTTACATGATAAAATATACAATTAATTAAATATCTGCATGATTATTTTACTGGACTGTTTTAAAGACCTACATCAACAGCATAGTTTAGGATCGTTTATTTATTTATTTATTTTATTTATTTATTTATCTATTTATTTATTTATTTTTATGTATTTATTTATTTACTTATTTATTTATTTATTTACTTATTTATTTATTTATTTATCTATTTATTTATTTATTTTTATGTATTTATTTATTTACTTATTTGTTTATTTATTTACTGATTTATTTACTTATTTACTTATTTATTTATTTACTTATTTATTTATTTATTTACTTATTTACTTATTTATTTATTTATTTTTTTATGTATTTATTTACTTTTTTATATATTTACTTTATTTATTTACTTATTTATTTATTTATTTATTTATTTACTTATTTATTTACTTATTTACTTATTTATTTATTTCTTTATTTATTTGTTTGTTTGTTTGTTTGGTTATTTATTTACTTATTTATTTATTTATTTACCTGTTTATTTATTTATTTATTTATTTTTATTTATTTTTATTTACTTATTTATTTATTTACTTATTTATTTACTTGTTTACTTATTTGTTTATTTATTTATTTATTTACCTGTTTATTTATTTATTTATTTGTTTATTTGTTTGTTTGTTTGTTTGGTTATTTATTTACTTATTTATTTACCTGTTTATTTATTTATTTATTTATTTGTTTGTTTGGTTATTTATTTACTTATTTATTTATTTATTTATTTATTTATTTATTTATTTATTTATTTATTTATTTATTTATTTATTTATTTATTTATTTATTTATTTATTTATTTATGTATTTATTTATTTTTGCTAACAATTGTAACATGAAATATAATAAAAACATAAAAAATTAGCTCACCCCTGAAAGAGAAGAACTCGTGCTCAGGGGCAGATTCCTGTATTGAAATTAAGAAGTATATAATACAGTTTGTCTTACAATTTAAATTTACAATGTTTCATTATTTATCAAATCTATACATAACTTTTTTCATTTAATACTAGAACTATTAGAATTGACAATATTAGGATATTTAAATATAAATTTGTTATATATGCTTAGATCTAAATTACTATTATGATTAAATACTGTAGCAGTGTTATATTTTGGTTCAAACAATCTTAAAGAATTCATACTTTTTGTTTCATAACTATGAGAGTACAACTCAAAATTATTTAGATTTTTATGTATGAATTTTATTAACACAATATAATAAATTTGTCTTATTTTAAGAACATTAAATTCTAAAAACAATTTTTGAGATGGAAAATCATTATATTTATGAAGACATATTTTAATTATTTTCTTCTGTAATAAATGAAGTGGATTAAAATTGGTTTTAAATAAGCTACCCCATCCTATAACTCCATACGTAATTACCGATTGAAATAAAGTTAAGTATATTATGCGTAATAAACTTATTGATAAAACATATCGTGAATGTGAGAACTTTGTACACCCCTCGTAAAATATGATCCATCCCATTTACAGGAGGGAAGTGCAGACTAGCACCACGCTTGTTAGCCGCACTTCCGTAGACGGCATCCCCGGATTGAGAACACAGGGGTGTTATAGTGTGCCACTTCCCTCCATACATCAAAGTCACCCTCACATATCTGCAGTTGTGCATTTGCTGCCAGCTACACTTAATGGGTCGTGGAAACTCAGATATTCACGATAATAATAAGAAGGCGTTAATTTATTTTATTGTAGAGGAGAGAGAACTCTCAGAATCGTTTCCAAACACACAGAATTGCACAAACCATGAATACAATTAATGTTTTCTCTTCCTACTAACACAAATTTAGACCTATATTAATAGAAAAGACTGGAGAAAGCTGGGTTTGCAGTGAAAGACCTGCCCTTGGGCAGAACGCTAAATGAATGAATGAATGAATTATGTTAGACATTTAGACCTACTGTTTGCCACGAGATGAATAACTGGAGATGAAACGGCAGAGGAAAGAACTTGAATGACTATATTTTCGTTTATATGACATCATTCCATTTTCGGCCAATAGAAGTGTAATGAAATTTTGAATTCCAACCAATCACAGTCATACATCGCAATAATTTCTGCAGCTCGATTTATCACTATCAATTTATCGCATGGTCGTTCTTTTGTTTAGTCAGTGCCGCCAACTGTTTCCACGTAAATCGATGAAAATGAATCCATTGTACTAAATAAACTGCGAAATCCTACTTCCTCACCTACATCTTCATCATCTAATTCCATGTCCATTGTATCTAAAGAAAATGAAACTCTTTCATAACAATTGTGCATTTAATTAATGTATTAATCAGGTTATTTGTGATTATACTATAAAATGTTTAAATTAAATTATGATTTCGGCAGATAATGAAAATGTATTCCTGTTATAATAACAAGAGAAAAGTGCAGTACATGTAATTAACATTTTTAAACCTACATTTCGCTTTTCTCAATTGGCATTACTTAATCACATTCAATTTTTTATTGCAGTAATCGTTATTCATTTATTTCGACTTGACAATGTCTGAATAGGTTAAGTATTCGTAAATATGCAATTATAAACATTTTGTGAGAGAATTTTAGGAATGTATTATTCACACTTTTATTTTATTCACGAAATAGTCCTAATAAATGTCACTCGAGGTCTGAGATTTCTGAAATAAATCTACTCGCTTCGCTCGTGAATTTATCGACAAATCTCAGAACTCTTGTGACATTACTATAGATAATGAAAGCTTACATTATGTAACGCAGTAGCGAAACTATTCACTAAAAAATATGTAGACTTCATCAGTCGCCGATTATTGTTCTTTTGCTTAATAAGTGAAAAATTAAGCTATTAATTACAATTCATACTAAATTGAGCAATAATTAGTAATAGTTATTTTATTAAAATAATTAATATCTTTTAATTTTCACACACATATTGTAGGGGAGACAGGGGCAAAGTGGTCACCTTAAGAGGAAATAAGCTACAGAACGAAAATTAGCTTTGTTTTCCTCTCACAATCTTTGCTACTAAAAAGACGTTTCCTTCCCCTTTTTAATGCAATCATTACGAATTGTTTACTAATTCAATTTTTATGCAATCAAGAATTTTTGTTTGTCTGCACATTGACCACTTTACCCCAGGCCCTGGGTAATGTGGTCCCCCAAAAATAAAGATACTTCTAAATGAATGATGACAGTTATATTATGAATTTTTTCGACAAAAAATGTATATTAAGCGTTTTTATCGAATAGTGCACCATTAATTCACATTGCAAAAAGACAAAAACAAAATATAGTAGTGAAAGTAGAACATAGCACAATGGAAAAAGGAACGCTGTCAACATTCATACACAAAACCTGTCTTAGTTAAAAAAAAAAAAATAACATGGCATTGAAAGTAGAATTAGGATAATAAAGAAGTTATTGTAAACATTTCTAAACACAAGCTAGTCTTTGTGCGAGATAATATATATTTTTTTATTTTTTAAGTTTATTTACACAGAAATCACATTTGAAATCGTCGCTGCCATCATCTTCAAACACAGCACATTCCTCGTGACCCCATTCTAAGCATGATGAACAACGTATCCATCCTTCACCTCCGGTTGACCTGAGATAGCCTATGTGTCCTTACAGAAAATGCACTCCGCATCATCATTATCACTTCCTTCCTCGCTGCTTGTTTCTTCACGAAGAGCGACCTTCGTCGTTTTCTGTTGCTGTTTCTTAGTTTCAATGTGATTATTTTTCATAATATTTCTCCGCACTCCCTTTATTGTGGACTGTTTGTTGTTCTTAGTTTTATCTTTGGCTCCTTTGTCCTCTCTCTCTTGAGCCAATTGATTTTTATACGGACTACTGGTCAGGATTTCAGCTGAACCTGTTTTTTCTCTTTTGGGAACGGGCAATAGTGGATTTGTGGGGAGAACTGATATCTTCTAGATTTACTGTGAAGGATGAACTTGGCTGGGGAGAAATTGCTGCAGGAAGAATGATAATGGAACCATCATTAGGCGTATCTGAGGATGTGGATGGAACTGGGTCAACACGCAAGGTTTCTGAATCGTTAGAAGATTCTACATGATCAAGAGGCCTGTCAGTAGGCAACGATGGAGCGAAATCCGTATCATCAAAAACATCTTGATCAAGAGGATATAATCCACATTTTTTGAAGCCATTTATTGCATTTGTAGGTGTTGCTGCTCGTAGATAAGCCTCGCCAAAAGTTTACTGACCTAAAACTGTGTCTTGGTTCGAGTTCATTACTCTTCTCATAAGAGTCATTCTTGGAATTCCGAATAATTTGCTGGCTTTTTTTGCAGCCCATGTCACCCTTCCTACACACCTGATAGCCTCGCGCATTTTTGTTGGACTCCAGCTCTATTGGGAAGTTTTGTGGGGTCGATTTCTAGACATTTTATCTGTATTCTGCAATAACAAAGAAATAGTCACGAATTTAACAATTTCTGGGCAAAATGGTCCCCTAGAAAAAATGGGGACCACGTTACCCCGACCGCTCTATTTTAAACAAAGTCATGGCTACGGACGGATACCATCTTGTATAGTTTCGATAAACATTGAAATATGTAGTATAGAACTGGGTCTTACTTGAGCAATAACTTTATATAGTAACTCTCCTAATGACAGAACGTACAGTGCTATGAAACAGGAAGCTTACCTTACATCAGATCTTCAAAAAATGGAATTTTCTCTGTATCTTATCATTTAACACGTCCAAACACTTCAGCAGACACGTACGTAATGGTTGGATAGAGAAGGAAGTACTACGGAACTCTAAACGGAGATGGCAGCACCAACTGGAGAGATAAGTAGAGGGTACCACTTTACCCCGGGGGACCACTATAGACAGGTCTCCCTAACTATTATGTGTGCATTTCAAACTCGCGACTCAAGGTCAAGCAATGGACTGCATTTGCTACATGTGTTTATCCCAATCCTGGACCATTCTCCTCAACTAAAGTCAGTTGCGACAGTCGCAATTACCAGTGCTTTAGTTCATAGTTTTCAGTTCAGTGACTCGTACGTGGTTTGTACGTGACCTTGAAGCGTCAGTTCGAAATGCACAGATAATGTTTTCGGCATGAGTAATAACCTGACTATTGGGTTGCCTATCTGAGCGATTTTTATAATAATCAGCAGGCAATCAAGGTTACATTTCTTTCGCTCGTCTTCTTCTAATACGAGTATGTTCGTAATTGTCAAAATTTAAACGTTATTTACGTTACATTCTGTTTTATACTAACAGAGTTGTAATAATAATAATAATAATAGTAATAATAATAATAATAATAATAATAGTAATAATAATAATGATACAGGGAAATGAAGATTACTTGCAACGAGCTATATATGATGATTCAGTAAAAGCATGCAAAATTACACAATAAATAATCACATACTGTACTGAACATTTTAAGGTAGGGAACTTGGGGTGCCATATTATTTACATTTGCACTAATAGCATTATATTTATTTTATTTTATTGGGTTATTTTACGACGCTATATCAACATCTAGGTTATTTAGCGTCTGAATGAAATTAAGGTGACAATGCCGGTGAAATGAGTCCGGGGTCCAGCACCGAAAGTTACCCAGCATTTGCTCGTATTGGGTTGAGGGAAAACCCCGGAAAAAACCTCAACCAGGTAACTTGCCCCGACCGGGATTCGAACCCGGGCCACCTGGTTTCGCGGCCAGACGCGCTGACCGTTACTCCACAGGTGTGGACAACAGCATTTATGTTCCAATTATGTTCATATAATTTACAAACCTGAGTTAAACACGTAGCATTCTGTACCTCACAACAGTTGTTCAAAATGACTATCGTCTTCATTCTTGGTTTATCCCATTTGTGAGTTCTTTAATATTCTCGAGCGGAAAATGGATTGGTAGGAAAGGTACTCTGCAATGGACGGCAAGCTCTCCAGATCTCACGTCGCTTGATTTTTTTTTTCCTATGGTGTCAGTTGTAAACTATTGTTTACAGAACTGCACCAAAGAATGTAAATTAAGGTTATTTTTCTAAAATTGTAAAATTATTGAAAATAAATTATTTATCCCTTTGTTTTACTTGTAAACGGATCGATATAATTCACCTTTTATCGATATTTATCACTAAAGCCCTGGAAATATGTATCTATGGCAATGATTTAAATATCCTAATGATCTCACACCATTTAGAACAACCTGGAAGTCTCAAATCATACACGTAACTATAGGAAATATGAAAGGCTGTTGTTGTGTAATCCTTATAATACGTCTCAATAGGTTGCAGCCCCTGTCAGTTTTGTTATTATGATAGAATCAATTACCATGACAACGGTGGGACTGCTGTTCCATTAACTTGTCACGGAAATTTGTGCCCCTTACTTTATTGACTATGTGCATACCACCAAGTATTTCTGGCCGCGACACTTGAGGACTAATGTGTTAGTTGTATTATATATTGCTCAGTGTAACACAGAAACAAGGAACTTGATATCATGGATACATATTCAGTATTCTGTAATATTCCGCTTCTAAATGTAAAAGCGTGCTATAGGCTTCATGTTTAACTGCGAAGAGCGATATACGGGAAGAAGTTAACTTTATTAAAATGCGACTAAAAAGTACAGTACTTATAATAATAATAATAATAATAATAATAATAATAATAATAATAATAATAATACTTACTTACTTACTTACAAATGGCTTTTAAGGAACCCGAAGGTTCATTGCCGCCCTCACATAAGCCCGCCATCGGTCCCTATCCTGTGCAAGATTAATCCAGTCTCTATCACCATACCCCACCTCCCTCAAATCCATTTTAATATTATCCTCCCACCTACGTCTCGGCCTCCCTAAAGGTATTTTTCCCTCCGGTCTCCCAACTAACACTCTATATGCATTTCTGGATTCGCTCATACGTGCTACATGCCCTGCCCACCTCAAACGTCTGGATTTTAAGTTCCTAATTATGTCAGGTGAAGAATACAATGCGTGCAGTTCTGTGTTGTGTAACTTTCTCCATTCTCCTGTAACTTCATCCCGCTTAGCCCCAAATATTTTCCTAAGCACCTTATTCTCAAACACCCTTAACCTATGTTCCTCTCTCAGAGTGATAGTCCAAGTTTCACGACCATACAGAACAACCGGTAATATAACTGTTTTATAAATTCTAACTTTCAGATTTTTGGACAGCAGACTGGATGATAAGAGCTTCTCAACCGAATAATAACACGCATTTCCCATATTTATTCTGCGTTTAATTTCCTCCCGAGTGTCATTTATATTAATAATAATAATAATAATAATAATAATAATAATAATAATAATAATAATAATCCGTAATAATAATAATAATAATAATAATAATAATAATAACAATAACAGTTCAGCACAGAATGACAGATATAAAATGACAAAATTGACAACGACAAAAATTACAATAAAAGTCCAAATAGAATAAAAGTGCATTACAAAAATAATAATAATAATAACCCGTGGTCTGACAACCCATAGAGTTCAAAGGCTAGGATTCGATCCGACATCGGGATAGAAATCCGGCGTGGCTTAGTGGATAAAGCATCAGCACGTAGAGCTGAAGACCCGGGTTCAAATCACGGTGCCGGAGAGAATTTTTCTCCGTTCCACTCCTCTTTCATCGTACGATGACGCAGAATATCTACATAGAAACATCATATGTACTTCCGTACATTAATATAATTAATGATTGCGTAAAATCACTTCGTGATTTAAAGACGGCGCTTATTCTGTCGGATCCCGGCCAATTAGTCACTCAAATGAGTGCACCTCCGCACATATGTGGACATCGTCCTACGTTCATATATATCTATGACGTAGTGCCGAGGGCAGGCCACTTGAGGGAACCCAAGAGGTGGAACTTAAACTGAGACGATTCGATCCGACACCGGGATAGGAATCCGGCGTGGCTTAGTGGATAAAGCATTAACACGTAGAGCTGAAGAGCTGAAGACTCCTCTTTCATCATATGATGGCAGAATTCAAAACATCGTATATTAATAATATATGATATGCGTAAAATCACTTTGTGATTTAAAGACGGCGCTTATTCCGTTGGATCCCGGCCAATCAGTCACTCATAACGAGTGCACCTCCGCACATATGTAGACATCGTCCTACGTTCATAGACATCTATGACGTAGTGCAGAGGGCAGGCCACTAGAGGGAACCCAAGAGGTGGAACTTAAACTGAGAGGATTCGATCCGACACCGGGATAGGAATCCGGCGTGGCTTAGTGGATAAAGCATTAGCACGTAGAGCTGAAGACCCGAGTTCAAATCCCGGTGCCGAAGAGAATTTTTCTCCGTTCCACTCCTCTTTCATCGTACGATGACGCAGAATATCTGCATAGAAACATCATATGTACTTCCGTACATTAATATAATATATGATTGCGTAAACGGCGCTTATTCCGTCGGATCCCGGACAATTAGTCACTCAAATGAGTGCACCTCGGCACATATGAAGACCTCCCTCAAAGAATGTTGTATATCATATGCAAAAGCCGTTGATATACAACGTTATTTGAGGGAGGTCTTCATATGTGAACATCGCCCTACGTGCATAGACATCTATGACGTAGTGCAGAGGGAGGCCACTAGAGGGAACCCAAGAGGTGGAACTTAAACTGAGAGGATTTGATCCGACATCGGCGTGGCTTAGTGGATAAAGCATTAGGACGTAGAGCTGAAGACCCGGGTTCAAATCACGGTGCCGATGCCGGAGAGAATTTTTCTCCGTTCCACTCCTCTTTCATCGTACGATGACGCAGAATATCTGCATAGAAACATCATATGGACTTCGGTACATTAGTATATTACTGTATATGATATGCGTAAATCACTTTTGATTTAAGACGGCGCTTATTCCGTCGGATCCCAGCCAATTAGTCACTCAAATGAGTGCACTTCCGCACATATGTGGACATCATCCTACGTTCATAGACATCTATGACGTAGTGCAGAGGGCAGGCCACTAGAGGGAACCCAAGAGGTGGAACTTAAACTGAGACGATTCGATCCGACATCAGGATAGGAATCCGGCGTGGCTTAGTGGATAAAGCATTAGCACGTAGAGCTGAAGACCCGGGTTCAAATCCCGGTGCCGGAGAGAATTTTTCTCCATTCCACTCCTCTTTCATCGTGACTGAATCAGTTTATTGTGAATAATGAAAAAAATAGTTGTCGTTGGGGAAAAAGAAGTAGATTCATCTGGACAACCTTAACCTACCTCATTTCTCTTCTCTGTGCACCACAAAATCAATCTGGACTCGTAGGGACTTCAATCCCAAATCTCGAGAGTGGAAAGAGGAAGAAAGTCAAGAATCTCAACAAAAGAGAAGAAACGTCGGTGCCGATTGAGACTCCACTGAAAGTCATGAAATTTTTTCCAAATTTTTTTTTAGCTATTTCACTTTTTCAGAATTTATATTTTCATACCCCAAATGGATTCAGCTCAATTCTGATTACAAATACTCGTATGTTTACACTTGTTAAATTAAGGCTGGAAGGGGGCGTGGAATTTAAAGAGCTGTCAAAATTGTTTTTCAATCGAAGAATTCTTTTTTAACATTTCTGATTACAAATCTAGTAACTTTTTGTTGGCTCCCTGAAGTTACTAGATGAATGTAGCGGAGGAGAATATTAGTTTACATAAATATTCATTTTATTTTCAAATCTATTTTTTGTTGATTCAACACAAACTTTCTTATGCCAAATATTAATCAATCTGGATGAAATTTTTACTGCAAGTATTTATGAAGTAGCTGCATGTTTCTTTGAATTTATTTTGTGAGAAATGCTGCTAGTTTATTTTATTAATATTTTTCTTAATGCTGCTAGTTTATTTTATTAATATGAATATAAAATAAACTAGCAGCATTTCTCACAAAATAAATGCATAGAAACATGCAGCTACCTCATAAATAGTTGCAGTAAAAATTTCATCCAGATTGATTAATATTTGGCATAAGAAAGTTGGTGTTGAATCAACAAAAAATAGATTTGAAAATAAAATGAATATTTATGTAAACTAATATTCTCCTCCGCTACATTCATCTAGTAACTTCAGGGAGCCAACAAAAAGTTACTAGATTTGTAATCAGAAATGTTAAAAAAGAATTCTTCGATGAAAAACAATTTTGACAGCTCTTTAAATTCCACGCCCCCTTCCAGCCTTAATTTAAAAAGTGTAAACATACGAGTATTTGTAATCAGAATTGAGCTGAATCCATTTGGGGTATGAAAATATAAATTCTGAATAAGTGAAATAGCTAAAAAAATTTGGAAAAATTTTCATGATTTGTAGTGGAGTATTCCCTTAAATCTGCATGTACTGACTTACACGGTTCTACTTCCGAATTCTACAAATTAGGATGGAAAGTGCGAAATTATTATTAACAGCTCGGAATGCGAGCCGATGTGAAGTCGTATACAGCAGCAGTTGACTGTTAAACACAGCTGAAGAGCCGCTAGCTTGGAAACTTCTGGATTTCGCGCGCGCGTGTGTGTATGTGTGTGTGAGCGCGCTTGCTTTATTAATATTCTTGGCAATATGCTATCACGTCTCCTTACAAGATGTGGGTTATGCTACATATTTGTAACAAAGTGCTGTTCTTGGAACTTACTTCGCCACCGGATTTAACGTAACTGATCGCCCCTTTCTCCCCCCACACCCACCCTAACTGCTCCGTAGCGCAAGAGAGAGAACAAGCTCAAGAACGGCGAATCAGGAAGTGGTATTGGGGTTAGTTTGTCCTTCTCCGTGATGAAGTCAGTACCAGACTTTATGGAAATGAGAACAGTGTCTGGAAAATACTATTTTTGATATAAATGAAACAAAAAGAATCATAGAAGGATGGAAGAATAGAGAGAGCGAAAGGAAACTGTTTAAAAAAAAAAAGTTCTTGCAGATCCTAGGAGCTATAAGCTTGCCAAGTCCGCAATCGTTGGTTTCATTTTAATATCAACTATTTTCTTTCTGATTTCCTTTCGCTTTATTTTTGTCTGTGGGTTTAATCTGACGCGAATCAAGAACGCCTTAAAACTGCTCTGTTTGAATTCTAACACAATTTGTGTCCTCTAAAGGTAAGCGTTCACTACATCGTATCCGCACGCATGATGGACGAATCGCACGGATCGGAAAAAGACAAACTTTAGCAATATTACGTTTTAGATAATTTGTTTTAACCTCGTTAATTACATCGTATCAAATCTGCATTTTAACCAAATCCGTCCACTATTTCTTCGGAAAACAACTTTTTATGATTATCTGCGATCATATATTTATTTTTTTAATAAATCATTTTTAATTGGTCAACTGTTACTATTACGGTATCTGTCTGTTCGTTGTCGCGACAAAATGGCAGACGGAAAACTTATTTCGCTTGTAGAAAATTGCGAAGAATTATATAATTTGAGGCGTTCCCATTACAGTAATCAAGTCATTTCTTACTATATATGAGGCGTTCAGTCCGGCTTTGTTTCTCCTGAGAATGACGGGTAAGTAAAATCTCCTCAGAATGGGTTACCAACCCATCGCTGAGAAAGTTCAGGAGATTATTAAATTACAGATCCCTTGGATACCGAAATCGTGGACGCCCGAAGAAGCGATGGAGAGACCAGCTTTTCACCTGAGACGGAACAGGCCAAATCGCCTAAACCTTGATAGCTATTGATGATGATATGAGGCGTTCAGAAATCAACATGATTAACTCCTTTTCCAAAGATTTTGAGATATTCAAGGTTAAAGTTGAATATACCTAATTGGTTCTGTGTTGTAGTCAAGAAAAGAATATAACATTCTGTGTTCTTTTTAATGAACTATGGAGTTAATCACATTGACCACTGAAAATATGGTCAATTTAATACATTTCAACTTAGAAACTCTGAAATAACCAAAAGTGGAGTTAATCATGTTGACTTCTGAACGCCTCATATTATGTAATCAATATTTCTTTCGTTTCTTCCTCTTCAATTAAGACGCATGAAACAATTACAAATTCTTATTCGCTGACAGACGTAATTAATAGATCTAACCTCAACTCCGCTGCTTTCAGTAATGTCAATATCGTACGACGTCATGTTTTAAACAGCTGATACGGGGAATCCGATGAGGCGATGAGGTGAAGCCGTTACATTGAACGCACTGCACTTAAAATATCCGTTGCGTCCGATTCGTACGAGGAGTGCGATACGATGTAGTGAACGCTTATCCTTAAGGAAGCTCACTGATAAAGCTCAGGCGTATCAAGAACATGGGATCTACTCCACGGAGGAAACTGACAATGTTCAGTTCAAAATGTGTCTTGGCTCGCTGCATGCCGTCATGTGGCTAGCTGATGAGCCTAGAAATTCACGTCTTCGGATGAGCACTTCCGATGCAGCTCAGGTGTATAATAAAGGCAGAGAATTGGCTACAATTACGGCGTTCATTCTGAAGAGTACGTGCCAAAATACGTACGGTAAAACTTATTGGCAGGAATGTGAAAATTGGAAAATACGTACTGTCGGGATATGGGGAGAGGGTTAAGACGATTACTTACAAATATTTATTGACATTAACTTTCGACGGTCAACATGGACACGGAGCATTTGATTTGTGTTGTGGAATGTTGCCTTATTCGCAACCGATGATAACAAATACCCTGCGTACGACTTGCCGGCGCAAAACACAGTTCGAAAGAGGTTATGTTAAGCACACAGA
Source organism: Periplaneta americana (assembly GCA_025594305.2). Lineage (NCBI taxonomy): Eukaryota > Metazoa > Arthropoda > Insecta > Blattodea > Blattidae > Periplaneta > Periplaneta americana. Next base: position 176,313,807 of record JAJSOF020000005.1, read on the forward strand.
CCGACAGACCGCCATCTGTTGCTACGACGTTCAGTTATACCGCACTTAAAATTCTCAAGTTCAGATTGAAGAACGCCTTAAATAATAGGCAACGCTCTAACATATAAACTGAAACTCGCTTCAAATCGGTGACCCAACAACAGTGACGTCATACACTTTGAAATGAACACCCTAGAGTGTGTGTAGGATCGCCTTATGCCATTTCCGGTACCTTGGGTCTTAGCGTCCCGCAAATAATTATCGGGACGCATAAATGTCCCGGTTTTCAGCTAACAAGAAGGAAAAGACAGAATTTAGTGCTACCTTTCTTTTCTCACGATTTTACAGCCTGCAGTTTATGAGTACGGCAGCTCAAAGGGTTAAAAATAAGGAACTTGAATACATAAAACATTAGACTTAAGTTCACAATCTAACTACATTTATAAATGAATGAAACATATTGTTTCATTAGTACGTCAGGGACAAAGCGTTTTGTTGAAGTCCGTAAAAAATTGTCTGTAGTAATGTCACAAGAGGTCTGAGATCTGCCGATAAATCCACGAGCGAAGCGAGTGGATTTATCTGGGAAATCTCAGACCTCGAGTGACATTTATTAGACTATTTCGTGAATAAAATAAAAATTTAAATAATATATCCCTAAAATTCGATCACAAAATGTTAATAATTGTATATTAACGAATACTTAACCTATTCAGACATTGTGAAGTTGAAATACTCGTAGATGAATATCGATTATTGCAATAAAGAAATTCGATGTTATTATTCAGTAATGCCAATTGCGAAAAGCGAAATGCAAGTTTAACAATGTTAATTACATGTACTGCACTTTTCTCTTATTATTATAACAAATACATTTTCATTATCTGCTGAAATCATAATTTAATTTAACAGTAACAGTGGGGACGGCTATATAGCAATGCTTATGTATTCACAACGAGACATGTTGCTACACAGTGAAGATAGATAGGCCTAATTAAAACACGAATTTTATTACGCCATACGAAAGGCAGTTTGATCAAAGACATTATTACTATGCAAGGTCTTTGAGTTTGATATGCGATGATGTTACATAAATTTGAACGTCTATTAATTGTTTAATTTCAAAACAAATGTTATAGGCTACAATTTTAAAGGTTACGTTAGGCCTACCTGTGGAAGCAGGACCAATGTCAGCTGTGCCTTGTTTCGACCGTTATTTACATGAGTGCTACACGAAAGCATTTTTATAGCTCGACAAACGCATTCTCGCTGTAGTGTGTAACGGAACTAAAGCTGCATCTACACAGTTCAATATTCCACTCGCGTATGCGTGCAATCTGGGATGAATATTGAAAGAATCAAGTTTAAAAGGTACGTTCAATTAAGTTGCATAAAGAATTTGTGTCTACATGGTGCGCCGTTTTGAAAGTGGTCTTCACTGCGTAAATATATTAATTAATATTAAATATCAATCTTGCATTCATTGCTTTAAAGTTGAAAGAAAAGTTTAACCGTGTAGTTGCATCTTAATGCATTCATGATCATAAATTTATGGGGAAACAGTTGGCGACAACGACTAAACAAAATAACGACCATGCGATAAATTGATAGCGATAAATCTAGCTGCAGAAATTATCGCAAAGTCTGACTGTGATTGATTGGAATTCAAAATTTCATTATACTTCATTGGTCGAAAATGGAATGACGTCATATTAACGAAATAGTCGTCGATATTTCCTTTCTTTCCATCAGCCTCTGCTTCTGAGTTCAATATTTTTAATTCGTAGTATGTAACATTATTACCTTTCACTAAATTATTTTTCTTTGTAAAGTCTTGTTATTATGAGTATATTACCAAATTACTTCAATCATAAAATGGTCCTAAACGCAAATATTTACTTCAAGAAATCAATGATTGAAGGAAGTATATTCCCTTGAACGGATCGAAAGTAATGAAAACGAAGCAGGGACATCTCAGTGTTGTGAGTTTTCATTTATTTATTTATCTATTTATTTATTTACCTACTTACTCGCTTATTTACTTGTTTATACATTTATTTATTTTTGTTAATTAATTTATTTATTCACTTTATTTATTTATTTATGTATGTATTTATTTGTTTATTTATTTATTTATTTATCTACCTATTTATTTATTTATATATTAAGTGAGATGCCTTATAGTTTTTAATTATGCTTCAAGGAGTGCAGTTCAGTGGCTACTTTGAACACCCACTTACAGATATATGACTTCCTACACAAACAACTCTGGTAATTTCATCCTGTCCCCTCGTCCCAACATTGCACAGTTGCCACAATCCTGGTGACCATCGAAATCAGACTGACGGGATTCTTGGAATTCGGAAAAGATGGACAACTCTGCCTCCACGTGGATTTGAGGGGAGCCTGTCAATTCTTCTGAACAAAGGTTGTGATTGGTTAATAAGAAGAGAAGACAAGATTTCCGTCACAGTAAGGAAGACATTTGTTTATGACAACCAATTAGTAGGGGGCAATAGAAGGTCTGTCGGCAAAGTTCTTTCTATGAAACTGCACTCCATGAAATAAAATAAGGTATAATATGCCGCCGCCTCAGATCGAAGGTATATGTTCGTAATGCGTGTACTTGCGTTCTGCTGCATACTTTGACCCGAAAATCGCTGCACTGTAGATTCCGTGACTCACCAAGGCGCCATCTGTCCGAGGGAGCTACACTCCCCGTCTACCGTAGTCCGCTGTATAAGCCCCTGCGGCTCCCTGGGATTTGTGTACCTCTCCCAGTAAGCGATTCACGGAACCACGTCAGCCACGATCTGCTGGTCAACCTGAAACTAATTGAAGACGAAATGTGTCCGAGGTCAAGCGCCGAAATTTACCCAGTGGTTGAGGCATGCTAACCATTGCTCCACAGCGGTGGACTGCCTCCTTTGATACTCAAAAATGAACATATAAGTCGGAAATGTACCGGGGTGCCCAGTAGGCGAGAACTGCTGATACATGTGTTTGTTGTGGTTATTGATGGAAGTTGTGAAAATTCATGAGACTGTTTCGCGGCGTTTCCGAGCTGTAAATCTACCCGCAGGCCCTCTCATCTCATCTCGTCTTCCCTTTCTGTGACTTTAGTACTCGTAATGGCCAGTGGCCGTACTATACAAAGGACTCCGGTCTCCCACACCGTAGACGAATAAAAACAAAACTTTATATCCAACTTTATCTAAGTAATCAAATCCTTCCAACGAGTGGTCAACTGACATGTTCTTCATGATATATGTGATTCAGTGTAGTGTTCAATTGTTTTATTTTCTACGTAAAACTTACTTCTATTTATGCGATGAAAGAGTAATGGAACGGAGAAAAATTCTCTCCGGCGCCGGGATTTGAACCCGGGTTTTCAGCTCTACGTGCTGACGCTTTATCCACTAAGCCACACCGGATTCCACCCCGGCGTCGGACAGAAGCGTCTCAGCTTTAAGTTCCAACTCTTGGGTTCCTTCTAGTGGCCGCCCTCTGCACTACGTCATAGATATCTATGAACCTAGGACCGAAGTCCATACATGTGCTGAGGTGCACTCGTAATGAGTGACTAGTTGGCCGGGATCCGACGGAATAAGCGCCGTCTTAAATCACGAAGTGATTTACTCATATCATATATATTATTTTAATGTACCGAAGTACATATGATATTTCCATGCAGATATTCTGCGTCATCATACAATGAAAGAGTAATGGAACAGAGAAAAATTCTCTCCGGCGCCGGGATTTGAACCCGGGTTTTCAGCTCTACGTGCTGACGCTTTATCCACTAAGCCACTCCGGATTCCACCCCGGCGTCGGACAGAATCGTCGGATCCCGGCCAACTAGTCACTCATCACGAGTGCACCTCAGCACATGTGTGGACTTCGGTCCTAGGTTCATAGATATCTATGACGTAATGCAGAGGGCGGCCACTAGAGGGAACCCAAGAATTGGAACTTAAAGCTGAGACGATTCTGTCCGACGCCGGGGTGGAATCCGGTGTGGCTTAGTGGATAAAGCGTCAGCACGTAGAGCTGAAAACCCGCGTTCAAATCCCGGCGCCGGAGAGAATTTTTCTCCGTTCCATTACTCTTTCATCGTATGATGACGCAGAATATCTGCATGGAAATATCATATGTACTTCGGTACATTAAAATAATATATATTACTTCTATTTGCTTCCGTCGTTTGGTTCGAGCATTTGTTCGTTGAATATGACAAATTAAATTTGTTTCCGTTTTAACGGAAGTAAACAAAAATTAAAACGTAATTTCTAATTAACAATACTGTAGCGTAAACATAAAGTATAAATAGACCTAGTTGATTTTGTAAATGCCAGTAGCGATCTGTATAAACAACCTATGACATTACCTGGGAAGCTGAGTTTGTTATGTAATGACTGTATGTCAGAAGAGTATTTCCGACAGTCTTACTATGTTAAAAAAAATGATGTTCTTGAAACTAGTGTTCAAATTTAAAAAAATCATTTCGATTCATTAGATGAAATGTCTATCATCAAATCATTGGAAAAGACAGATGGCAATCTAGTCTATTGAATGAAAATAAAGAGTATTAAAAAAACGTATACAGTATGTACAAGTGTCCCAAACCTGTAAGCTTATAGGCTATATTGATTTTCATTTGTTGTTGCGTCCTCCCATCCTCCTTGAAACTTTCGTTTTTCTAGAGGTACATGGTTTCGAGAGAGACATTGGACGATACGCCACTCGCAGGTCAGAGACAAATAAGCAAATGGAAAGGAGTTTGATTCCAGTGAGTGAGAGGGCGGGGGTTGGGGAAGGCAGGAAGTAAGAGAAATGCACAGCTGTCATTGCGAGCCACAATGTGCTCGTAAATCTCATTTTCGCCACGGCTGCCCTATAGTAACAGATAATTTGTCTAAAACTGGATGATTTAAAGAATGTATGTGTCTCAGTCAAACGTACAGCAGAGTTCGTATAGGTCAGTTTCTGTCATAGGTATGCGTTTCCAATTCACTGTGGGCTAAAGCAAGGAAATGCACTATCACCTTTACTTTTTAACTTTGCTCTAGAGTACGCCATGAGGAAAGTCCAGGATAAAAAAGAGGGTTTAGAATTGAATGGGTTACATCAGCTGCTTGTCTATGCGGATGACGTGAATATGTTAGGAGAAAATCCACAAACGTTTAGGGAAAACACGGGAATTTTACTGGAAGCAAGTAAAGAGATAGGTTTGGAAGTAAATCCCGAAAAGACAAAGTATATGATTATGTCTCGTGACCAGAATATTAGCCTATACGAAATGGAAATATAAAAATTGGAAATTTATCTTTTGAAGAGGTGGAGAAATTCAAATATCTGGGAGCAACAGTAACAAATATAAATGATACTCGGGAGGAAATTAAACACAGAATAAATGTGGGAAATGCCTGTTATTATTCGGTTGAGTAACTTTTATCGTCCAGTCTGCTGTCGAAAATCTGAAAGTTATATTACCGGTTGTTCTTTATGGTTGTGAAACTTGGACTCTCACTTTGAGAGAGGAACAGAGATTAAGGGTGTTTGAGAATCAGGTGCTTAGGAAAATATTTGTGGCTAAGAGGGATGAAGTTACAGGAGAATGGAGAAAGTTACACAACACAGAACTGCACGCATTGTATTCTTTACCTGACATAATTATGAACATTAAATCCAGACGTTTGAGATGGGCAGGGCATGTAGCACGTATGGGCAAATACAGAAATGCATATAGAGTGTTAGTTGGGAGGCCGGAGGGAAAAAGACCTTTAGGTAGGCCGAGACGTAGATAATATTAAAATGGATTTAAGGGAGGAGGGATACGATGATAGAGACTGGATTAATCTTGCTCAGGATAGGGGCCAATGGCGGGCTTATGTGAGGGCGGCAATGAACCTCCGGGTTCTTTGAAAGCCACTAAGTAAGTATGTTCAAGCTTACGCTAAATGAGCCTAAAAATCCGCGGTCCAGTTATAACTCAAGATAGAATAGTGTCACTGATCAGTGTCAGTTGTATCCAATGATAATCCATTGGACCTTCAAACAAATTTAAGTAAAAGACTCGATATAAGTACCTTAAACTGAGCCAAGCTGAGCTGCGTGGTCTCTCTCCTCGAGACGCTCAGAGCATGGAAGTTGCAGGCAATGTTTAAGTGGCAGCTATCGCATAACTTTCAATTCTCTCACGACAAGCTGTGTCCTCACTCGAACCGAGAAGACGATGCAAACGTGTGGCGACTTTTTCTGGTTTTGAATTTGTGCGGGGCGGTGCACCCCCATAACTCAGGGTGTCCTTCAGTCTGACGAGCGGTGCAGTGCAGTTTAACACCGCTGCGGCTGCTTATAGGCGCACTCTGACACGTGGGGATGTTTGTCCCTAATTTATTGCCCACTAACTGGCAACAACAAACACGGCAGACCTCTTGCAGTACAGGGACAACCAAAAGCACAGAGCGGCGACCATGTTGACGGGATGCCGGGAGACGCCCCCGCCGATGTGCCAAAGCTGTTGCTTTGCGGTAGGGAACAAGCAACGCATACAGTGAGGTAAATGAATGACGAAGAAAGAAAGGATGAAAAGAGAGAAAATACAGAAACTGAAATATAAATTTAGAGAAAAAAAGAAGCAAAAGAAAGAATAAAGAAATTGAAAAGATTAAAAGAAAGAGAGAATGAAGAAGAAAGAACAAAGAACAGAAATAAGGAATGCACACACTAATTAGATTGGAAGAAAAAGAAAGAAGGGGATAACAGAAGAAAGTGGAGAAATTTAAGTTATTGTAAAGCAGAGAAAGAAAAAGGAAGAAATAACAGAAGTAAATGAAGAAATAAAATACTAAGAAAATGAAATTGTTATAAAAGAGAGAGAGAGAGAGAGAAAAGAAGAAACAACAAAAATAATTAAATAATAAATTAATAGAGTAGCAAGAGGAATGTGATGGAAATAGAGATATAATAGAATAAATGAAGAAAATGTAAAGAAGGTGAAGAGATTGGAAGAAAAAAAAAAGTAATAACATAAATAAACATTACAGACATTTAAAATATTATCTTGAAATAAATTGCAAATAAATAAAATAATACAAAGAAAATTAAGTTATCAGAAGAAGGAGAAAGAAAAAAAAGTAATAAAAATAAATACACATAAAGTAATGGAGTTTTGGAAGAGAAAGAAAGACAGAAAAAATGGCAGATTTGAGCAAATCTCTAAGATTGCGTCTATACTTGAATTGGGGTAGGCCTAACAATATTAGGATAAATAAATGCTAGGGCCTATATGCTGTAAGATCTATGTATGTCTAATGAGCGGAATGAGTAACAGTCCTGATCACATATATAACAGATTGGCCATCCCCATATTAAAAACGATAAAATTTGGAAGAGAAAAACTATCAGGATCGCCACTGTCGACTGGTAACCACCGCTAGATGGAAGTACAGTTGCTCGGTGCAATTCAAATGAGAGTTATAACGTGACTTCTTATGCAATCGCTAGATGGCAGCATAGTGAAATTGATAAAAATTGTTGCCTTCAAAGCCCATAAGGCTGATCAATCTGTTATATGTTATCTGGAGTAACAGTCAATTATTATTATTATTATTATTATTATTATTATTATTATTATTATTTATTTACTTATTTATTTATTTATATTAATGTGCTGGTCAACAGCCATAGGCCAATAATAGCCCAGCACAAGTGATAAAATAATAATACAGAATATATAGAATTTTAATTCTATTAATTAAAATTTGAATGAAATTAAAAATTTACAATATTAATAATACAACATTTAAAATAAGTAAATTAAAATTGTAATGTTAATTAATTGATGCATAAAATAAAAATAAAACCATCTTTAACGAATAATTTTTCTCTAATCTATGGTATATTATACTATGAAAATACAAGAGATAATACAATGAAAATTAAGTATAATTTTTAAATGAATACATAAACGATAAGTCTTTGCCAAGAGCAAACTAAGTCCATACATTGAAAGGTTCGAATTCGCAGCCAAGCATGTTGGCATTTTTAATGCATCTGGAGAATAGTGAAAGAAATTTTGAATTTCTGTTTTTCTCTTAAACTATATGCAGAATTTATTATTATTATTATTATTATTATTATTATTATTATTATTATTATTATTATCATGCTTTAAAATAGAATTTATTAAGGGGACAAGTGTGAGCTGAAAGCTTTTTTAGCTACTAGTTTAACTCCGTTTTCACCGTTTCGTTGAAGGAACTTAAGAAAATTTTGATGGAGTAAACCCCAAAATGGACGTAACCTAACAGCTACAAATATGAACATTAAAGAATGAAAGATCAAACAAAAATGAACTTGATACTTATGCCAATATTTAGTAAGTGATTTTAAATAGGATAGGGAGTTAAAATTTAAGAACGATATTTTGAAAGATTAATAATGATTAATAGAATATACTATATGAAAAATAGTAAGAGTGAGTGAGTGAGTGAGTGAGTGAGTGAGTGAGTGAGTGAGTGAGTGAGTGAGTGAGTGAGTGAGTGAGTGAGTGAGTGAGTGTGCGAATTGAGTTAATTTGAGATTGTGAGTGTGTGGGAGTGATATGTGAGTGAGTGAATGATTGGGTATGTGAGTGAGTGAGTAAATGAGTTAGTGAGTGATGCAGAGACTAGAGTAATCATGCTTAAAATGAGCCTTTGCAGCAAAGAGATTCCTATAGATGTTCCATTGTCTGTTTAGAATTGTTAGGACAAAGCATCAGTACCAATCTGCATGCATTTCATCACGAATTGGCCTATGAATAAAATTTAAACGTCGAAATATAAGTGTAATACAAAAAAGTGGGTTCAGAATTGACGAAAATTATTACAGTACTAAGACAGGAGAAAAACGCTCTGATATAATTATTCAGATTATCTTTACTCCTTCATTATTCCATGCTTCTCTGAAATGGAAATTGTTTTCAGCAGAATACAGGACTATGCATAAAGCATTACACATTTATGTACACCTCTAATGCTACAATGCGCTGTTGCATGCTTAAAGCAAGTTGATGCATAGTTGAAATAACTAGGTTCGCGTAATGGAGTTGATGCGGCTGATGGTTCATTATGCAGATAATGGACTAATATCTTTTTGAGTTACATATGCAAAGTAGGTTAAATATGGTTTCCACACTTTGAATGAACTTTCATATTAGCGCAGAGCTTTCATTGATGTTTACCACATTCGACGCGAATAGTTCTAGCCTTGTGGTTCTCAAACAGTTTTCATGTTAACGCACATTGAATTTTTGTGGCTGTATTTTAAAAAGTGTTGTAATAAACAATGAGGAATGTGAACATTGTGTTGATTAAACTTTGTAGCAAACGTTTCTGAAACATTCCTTAAACTGCAGAGAAGTTTTTTTATATCTATTCCATGCATTAACAGTAAAAAATAAAGTAAAAATGCAAGTAGAATAACACAGGAATCGTTAAGTGAAAGTTAAAAATAAGCCTATAATCTATTTTTGTATTTAAATATATTTATTAAGGCATGAAAAATAGTATTTCACTTTATGTTTATGGTGGTATTTTAGTCAATTTATAGAAATCTGTCCCTTAATCGATAATTCCCTTTGTTCCTTACCAAGTCTATTATCGGCCTTATTAATAAACTGTGTATAGTTTTTATACGAAACTTATGCAGATTTGGGACAGAAGACGTTACTAATAAACCATGCATAAGCGATACAGGTATAAACAGCGTGTAACTATACATGGAAATTACTTTGCAGTAGTTATATACACGAAAGCCCTTGTTTAAGCGTTGTATACAGAGAAAAAATGGTCGCCCTTCTAACAGCTGTTGGTATCGACTGTCATTTTATGATGATGGCTGCCGTGTAATCGTAGAAGAACAAATCAGAGAGCACAGAATAACTAGAATTATTATACTGCTGTAACTGTACCCTTTGACCAAAATATAGCGTGGTAATCGATCATGCCCAATTGTACTATCGATACTTAGCGCGGCACACTAGAACACACTATCGATTGCAATAGAGAACCTCAGATTTTCTATTATCTTTAGTAATGAAGTAATAACGAAACTATGACGTAGCTCTGTAACAGTTGTACTGTTATACAGGACGTATGTAGTGATTATTAGTAAGAAATTTACACACGACTTATAAATGAACAATTCATTGTGTAAGTATAAGACAGTTAAACGTTTGTATAAGAGCTTTTATTAGTAAGACTATATATATACAGGGACATCACTTTATTTTTACCAACATTTTTAACATTAAAACGGAAACACTGTTGCCCCCTTCCATTACAGGAGTATGATGTTACTAGCAATATGTAAACAAATCATTTTACTAGGTATAGGAGGAGAGAAAAGTAATTTATCCATTTATGTTGTAGGGAAATACAATATTACGATTTTCAGTTTGATCATCACTTTTACGGAATTTATCAAAATACAGTAGAGTAGTAACATTTTTTTTTTCAAAAACTCAACTTTTCAGGCGGCTATGTTCGTTATGTAATGTCTACTTTATTTAGCATATTAATTATTGATGTTAACATACAATATAGAGAGTGCATTTAAATTGGGGGTCTTAAGTAAAGGGCTGTAAGTGCACTTAAGTTACTTTTGAGAAAATGGGTTTAAAATTTAAGCGTTCGTAAAATCGGTGAAATTTTTATTTAAATTTTAATGTGTGTAACTTTGCCATAAAATTTTAGATACTTTTAAACATTTGCACTTAACTCATGTTTTACAAAAGCATTTGCTTCTAGCCACCTCAATTAATTAGCCGTTCATTACAATGCAGGCTTCAAATAATTAAAAACATTTTTTTGAATTTATCGTTTCTTGAATATAATTTTTAGTACGATATTATTAAATATAGGTTCTTTCTTCTATAGAAAACGCAATCATATTTATTTTTGCAGTGTTTACTTCACTAGTGAAGGGGAGAGTGAAAGTACATTCAGAAATGCAGGTACAATAAAAATGTCGTCTATGATGTCCCTGTATGTATGTGTATATATATATATATATATATATATATATATATATATATATATATATATATAAGTTAATATGTTTTTATAATGGAAATCTTTTTAGGGTTAATAATTTTCTTTATTTGTTTTTAAAAAATTATAATCACAGAAAAATAATGTTTGAATACTTAATACTTACAGTATTGCTAATTACAAATAAATTTTCGCAGAGCACCACGCGAACACCGAAAACAACTGCCACTCTGAGTTCTCAGTCAGTCCTCGTCCGTACGTGAACAGAGAACATTGAGATACGTAAACATATCATTCATTTGTGTTCGGTGAAGTGATCATAATGCCGAAGACAGATGTTAAAAAAACATAGGGTGTATTCTTTAATAAAAGAATATGGTGTCCACATTTTTAGTAGTGATACTGCTGAAACAATTAAGTGTCGGTTATTTGTATGCATTAAAAAAGATAACAAAATAATCGATAGAACATCAATGTAATACACAGAAACACATGAAAAATGTTGCTCTATGTTAGAAGAAAATAAGGGTTCAAGTTCAAATTCCGCCTCAAATATGAAATATGACTTTTGCCAGGATTTGTGTCGAATGATGATAAGTTGCAATATTCCATTCAAAACGTTGGACAGTCCTCACTTTAAGGGGAGAGGATGGTATTTTTGATGAAAAATGACTAAATTAAAAAAAAATTCTTTGAAATACTCTGTGATATGTGTGGATCGCCATTTTTAAACTTCCTGCATAATGGATTTTTAAATCACTCGCCCACTTTTATTGTAGTTTCCGGTAAATTAAATTTTCAAAAAATTTTTTTCTTTAAAATACCCTTTGATATGTGTGGAATGCATAGCATAACATTTTGTGGGTATTTGTGCCCTTATCGGATGTTGAAACGTCATTTTTAAACTTCCTGCGCTATGGATTTTTAAATCACACGCCCGCTTTTATCGGTTTCCAGTAACTTCATTTTTTTTTTTTTTTTTTTGCTACATTGCCAGACAAAATGGATATAATTTCTGAACTATTAAAGATAAATGCAAGAAATTTAGAACACACATTCTTTAGACTATTAGGAAACTTTTCTCTGTAACAGAATTTTGTTAATTGATTTCATTTTAAAAATACGTCCGTTTGTTTGCAAGAAAGGAAATCAGAAAATTGTTACTAAATTTTAATTGTTTATTTTACAAACATAGGGACTAATATCAAAATTGTTACAGACAGTTTGCAGAACATACTTTTGCAAATACATTGCAAAAACTGTATGAATCTATCTTTACAACAGTTTAGATATATCGGTTTTAGTACAATCCTGCATTGGGTATATATATTTTTTTTTCTTCAAATTTGGGCCCCCAAATAATTCTTTTTTTTTTTTTCAAAATATTTTTATTTAGTTGATTTGCTACAGCTATGAGCTCTCTACATACAAAAAATTAATAATTTACACCAAATAGGAAAAAAGTTTTAAAAAATACCATCATCTCCCCTTAAAGGGTTTATAGAAAAGTACACAAAATATCAGGCACCTTCTGAATCATCGATTCGAAAACAGTTCTTACCTGGACGCGCCTCTAGTATGCCTACTGTGCTAACGTAAACAACAACCCTCTGACGAGACAAACTACTCGCGTTGTAGTTACCTTCACATCCGAATGACTTTTTTTCCGGTGTCTACTTATGGTAATTTGGATTTCTGCACTATGTCTTGGGTTTGTTCTGTGTTGTCTCAGCCTGTGCCTCTGCGTTGCATTGACGGATAACGAAAGAGTTCCGCCTTGTGTGGTTGTTTAGTGTTTAATCACAATCAACGAAGACGAGGGCTCCAGATCTTGAAAATGTTTTGTGATACAAATACAACTTCACCATACTGGTGTCCGCGATTTTGCAAGCGTGTGCCCTGACGACATAGCTACCGAGACAGAAAGTCTTAAATCTTAATATTATAGATATATTAAGAGAGAATATCATCGAAATGATAGCCGTCCAAATCTTGGATTTAAAATATCGGCATCCTTATCAATTCAAATGAACAAAAAAGAAAATGTAAATTAATGTTAAAAAAATACGTAATGAAATTTTAAAAAAGAATATTCTGCGACAAGATGTGGTGGCTATCAAAACGATAAACATTTATTGAAAATAAATAATATACATTGAATATTATAAAGATGAATAGAGATGATGATTGATGATGTTCAGTGAACATTTTAAAATGGTTGATGCAACTGTCTGAAGAGTCTTATCAGTAGGGCTAGGATTTTGATGAAATTGCATCTTTTTTCTAGTAAGCCAGAAACATTACTGCTTTATGATGAAAGAGTAATGGAACGGAGAAAAATTCTCTCCGGCGCCGGGACTTGAACCCGGGTTTTCAGCTCTACGTGCTGATGCTTTATCCACTAAGCCACACCGGATACAACCCCGGCGCCGAACAGAATCGTCTCTGATTGAGTTCCAACTCTTGGGTTCCCTCTAGTGGCCGCCCTCTGCACTACGTCATAGATGTCTATGAACATAGGACCGAAGTCCACACATGTGCTGAGGTGCACTCGTTATGAGTGACTAGTTGGCCGGGATCCGACGGAATAAGCGCCGTCTTAAATCACTTCGTGATTTACGCATATCTGCATGGAAATATATGTACTTCGGTACATTGAAATAATATATTACTGCTTTAGTATTTATATGTTATGCGATAAACTGAGTGTTTTAAAACATATTTGTTAGGGCATTTTTTGCATTTCTTACCTCTTACAACTCATAAGAGCATTTTTTGTTTTATTCGGTAATTTTTGGGGTATTTTCATTTGATTTTGGCCATAAATTCCCATTATTAATGTAAAATAATATTTTTCTCAATTAATACTCATTATTTTGTATATAATTTTAATCGTTTTTATACACAAATATTGTCATTTTAACGTAGTACACCGTCATGTAATGGATCAGTCCAACCACCCTTTCAATATAGACTCCTCTATACCTGCTAGTTCCGGATAAGAGTGGCCTTGTGGTAGAATACATGGAACTACATCAGGTAAAATAATTAATTGAAATGTACTACTTAGAAAAATTATGTAAAATTAAATAAACTTGAATGTTGGTACTAGAATTTAATTTAGCTAATTATTAATATTCCTACTAAGCCAATTATTTAAGATCAATTTTTAGGGCATTTTAAGGGCATTTTGGAAAGATTTTTAGTTCATAAATGCATTGTTTTAGGACATTTTTTCATGATTTATAGGTCATCAAAATCCTAGCCCTACTTATCAGGAACCTTTAATTTTCTGAGGATCTCCAATGTAAATCTGGGAATTGTTCCTCGCGCACCAAACGTAAGTCCAATGACATTCCGATCTTGAATATTATATTTATGGCTGAGATCATCACAGCATGGAAGATAAATAGTGCGTTTCTCTTCATGTACCTGCTTTGGTTGATCTTCATTAATTTCGAACCTTACAGTGGGGTCAAGAATGAGATCAGTTTTTTTATCTCGGTCAATTATTATGATGTCAGCACGCCGCACAGTGGTCTAAAATCCATATTTAGGAGGACAAATGCAGAAAAATGACATGTAAAAAAATGAAATTAAACCCTTAAATTATTTTTCCTATGTAACTGAGTAACACTGAATTGATAATCTTAATCAGCGGAGGTGGCTGCATAGCGAGATAAGAAGCCGGTAACATGCCACATTTCGCCACCCAGCATCTTACTCAGCAAGCGCCGCGAGTCTGCCGTTTTCTTTGTGCTGTAACTCTGTTGTAAGTGGTCGATTCCATTCATATTTGGTATCAACATATCAAGTAGTTCTTTAGGTATGTAACACTGTTTGTTTGTGTTACATTTAATGTTATTATAGCATGTCAAATTAGCATGAATGGACACGGGACAAAATATAAATATAACCATTGAGTGCAAACTTTTCTAAGGTAGAGAAATAAAAAAAACCCTTTGGTTCGTCCAAAAATGATTTTTTTTTTCACTTCCTCCACTATTTACCTCTATTTTAAATCTAGTCTTAAGGTGCGCAGATTTGCGGAAGTAATAATTTATGAGCACTATTCTTTCGAGTTGCAGTAGTGAAATTTTTCTCGGTTACAGTTATTTCAATATCTGTGAACCGAATCTGCTTCCGCAGTATAATCCAGGGAATTCAAGATGACAGCTTGTTAATTATGTATCAAATAAGCTTCCCGAGTGTCCAAAAGGCGCAATAGTACCTAAAATATTACATTTTCACCCCCATAAGATTTTGTCTAAATGCATCCCCCTGTAAGGGGCACTTCTGCTCATACCAACGTAAACAGAGTTTGTACACAAAACAAATGTACTAAGTGTAACTACTGCAAAAAAATTTCATAAAATCTGTTATATAGGACAAAAGTTACTAATTTTGTCTAATTGCGCCCCCCTATAAGGGGTAGTTACACTTAGACCAACGTAATGAGAGCTTGTATACAAAACATACATGCTACCTGTAACTACTTTGTAAAATTTCATAAAAATCTGTTAAATTTCATAAAAATCTGTCTAGGAGAGAAAAGTTACTAATTTTGTCTAATTGCCCCCTATAAGGGGTAGTTCCCCTTATACGAACGTAATCAGAGCTTGTATACAAAACATATATGCTACTTGTAACTGCTTTGTAAAATTTCATAAAAATCTGTCAGATAGGAGATAAGTTTCTAATTTTGTCTAAATGCGCCCCCTATAAGGGTAGTTCCCCTTATACCAACGTAACGAGAGCTTGCATACAAAACATATATGCTACCTGTAACTACTGTGTAAAATTTCATAAAAATCTGTCAGGTAGCTGAAAAGTTATTAATATGTCCCGCTAAATTTGCATTCTAGACCACTGTGCGCCGTGTAGATCCTTCCGTAGAAAGACATTGAACTTCCTCATATACTTCGTATTCACCATGTTCCCTTAATCTGTTAGCAATTATTGAGCGGACTGTGTTATGTCTGTCAATTCGCAGTAATTCGCCCTGAGGTAGAAACCTAGCACGTGAGGTAACGTTTCGTGCTCATTGCAGCTCCTGCAATGGTATTACCGGGGAGAGATCTAACTACGATAACATTGGTGCTCTTTTAATGGCCTCGGTCCATTGCCGCAAGATAGGCCTTTCTTATTGCTAATCCAGGTGTTACCTTTTTCCAGTGAGAGTAGAATGTAATTCCTTTACCTTTCCCAGGTAATGCGTTCCACTCATTATAAGATGTGACACGAAGTTGTTTACGGATGTTACGTGGATTAATGGTTCCAATATCGTTGACATTAATTGATAAGTGGCGAAGGCTGTCAGTAATTTCGGCTTGAAGGTTCATAGTTTGATTAATATAAGGATTGTCCTACAGAATTTATCTCTAATATTGACACTTAATATTTTAGGAGAAAAAAGACATCACAATAAAAAAGTAGACACAAACACACATTCAAAGTATACAGAAAAACCACAACAACAACAACACATCCAACCATCCCACACAACACAAACAAGCTGCATTCCGAACAATGGTACACAGACTACTCAACATACCAATGAACCAACAGGATTACAACGAAGAACTAAACACAATCAAATACATAGCATAAGAAAACGGATACAACTCTAACATAATAGACAACATAATACGTAAGACAAAACAAAACCACAAAAAAAACAGAAGAATACAACACAAACACAAGAACACAAAAAAATACATCACACTAACATACGAAAACAAAAACACACATAAAATTGCAACCTCATTCAAGAAATTAAACTACAACATCGCATACAGAACAAATAACATTCTACAACAACATCTCAACACACAAACAACACAAACAAACAAATACAACCACACAGGCACATACAAACTCAAATGTAACACCTGCAACAACTTCTACATAGGACAGAAGGCAGATCATTTCAAACACGTTACAAAGAACACATCACAGCCATAACAAAATTACAAAACACCTCCACATATGCAGAACACATCACAAATGCCTACAGAGACATCAACACAGACATGGAAATACTGCACATCCAACCAAAAAGCCAGAAACTCAACACACTAGAACAATATGAAATATACAGACACAGAAAACACACCCCAACGATATTCTCAACACACAACTCAATTTCAAAACACATACACTCTTTGATTCTACACTACGAACGCACCCACACAGGAAACAAGAGGCGCCAAGACCAACAACGACCAGTTCCGAAGATGACCGAAAATAGGTCGAAACATGTTAACAAGGTACGTTAAAAATTTAACACAAGAAAGTTCTTATCATACACATTCCGAAGTGATACAGTGTTAAAAGTTGTGTAATCAAGATGTAAAATATTAAATATTAAATCTTAATGTTCGATTTTCATGAATAAATTTAATAATAACTTTAATTTTCCTTAGCCGGATTTATAAACTAATTTTAAGCGTTTTGCAGAGATGCAACAACCGAGGCAATAAATTCCAGTAATAAGGACGAAAGCTGTTGCAGTGCGTTGATTATTCCTTTAACTACGAGTTAATAGTTAAGCAGGTGTGGTGTAGCCGCGAGACGGATGACCGCAAGTCTGTGTTTTCATTACGTCTGGTGTAACATATCGTCGCATCATGCATTAAACATACCACATGAGCAGTTTGCTCTTACCTTGCGCCAGGTATATAGGCTACACGCACGCCCCCTCCACCTGTACACTCCGCAGGGAAATTTCCGACCCGGATGCTCCTCTCTATTCGATTGTGCTGGAAAGAAATCGAAATTTGATTTGTGCACTTCACTGCAACCATGTTTCCATGTACTGTACAAACCCCCCCTGACCACAGTTTACCAAGAGGGAGTGAGGTTTTCGGTTTTGTTTAATATACAAGGAATTAGAATTGCAAAATTTCCACTTACACTGATTTTTCCGCATCCCTTTTTATATTAAAATGTTTCAGTGCTTTGTATAATTTCGGATATTCTCTCCTTCGGAACTGCAACGTTTTAATTCCTACAGGGTCAATCTTTTGCTCTACCTAATTTTTCTATCAAAGCACATAAAAATTTGAAAAAATTAAGTAATGTGTAGCTGTAACATACTTGAAGGATATGGAGTTACATTTATTTTTATGTGTAATATTGAATAAAATTAAAACAAAACCAGTATATCATAATAGTTTTTTTTTTTTTCTGTTTGGGCTACATAAATTCTTACTTAACAGATTAATTGCTGATTAATATTTGTTACTTATAATGAAACTAACATCTGTCCATTCTTATTATTATCATTAATTTCTCTGAATAGATTTACAAAACCTCTAATGGCAATTACATTAATATTTTCATTATAAAAATATATTTTAGATTTATATATATAATTTTTTTCCTCCCTTTAACATAGTCCTAGTAAGCTTTTATTAAATTAATTTTCATAATTTTGCTAGCTATCTCAAATATTAAATTAATTATAATTGATGGAATTAAATTAGCTCATAAATTAAGTTACTGCTTTACCTTATAGGTTTATCTAAATTTAAATAAATACATATATAGTCTACTAGTCGTTAAAATTGAAGAATATTGCTGGAGAACCTTTTAAGTGTAGTGTAAATATTTGTAATTTAAATATGTATTGTATTGATTAAGGCTGGTTGAGTGGAAGAGAAGGCCTTATGGCCTTAACTCTGCCAGCTAAAATAAAACATTATTATTATTATTATTATTATTATTATTATTATTATTATTATTATTATGTCTAAATATTTTTGTAAGAAATATATTGAGAAAATTATTATACATTTGTACTACTTACTTAATATGTTACTCAATTTAAATTACATTCAAATAATTGAAATGTGATTTTTTGGTCCACAGGCCACTCATTTGGTGCAATGACAATTCCCTTAACATGTTTCTTAATTATTATTACATGCAACCATAGTTTAATGAAGATTGACATCACTTAGATTTATTGTATATACTTTGATTTACTTGCTATATGTTTCCATTGAATTATGGTAATAACTTAATTTTAACCCTTGTTTTCTACGTCTTCAGTAAATGGCGCTTGGCCCACCATGGTTCTGAACCTTTCAAATAACTTAAATAGTGATACAGCATATATAGTGATATGTAATTATATTTCTTTCTTTCGAAAATTAATGTAAGAATTCAGGATCTCCTATGTACCATTGCCATGGAATGAATAAATGTGTTTTATCTTCCTACTCAAAACATTTTATATTTTGCACATAGGAGTTAGTGCAGGAACAACAACGCTATAATCTGAGGCGGCGGTGAAAATGTATTGTATTGTTATTTTAAAAGTTTTGTATATCCTTAAATATCAGTCGTATCAAACGTTTGCATAGAATAAAACTTATCGGAAATGATTTTCAAACAAACTTTTGTGATGTAAACTTTTTCATGAAAATTAATAATAAGCGACATATTTCGATTTATTTAATTCAAGCTCCCTTATAACCCCCTTTTAAAAAAATGTTTTGAATGCCACATAGCCTAAATTCTAAGTTACAACGAGCTTAATTTATATTCCAATTTTCATGTAAATCGGTTCAGCCAGTATCGCGTGAAAAGGTAACAAACATCCAGACAGACAGACAGACATACAAACAAAAATTAAAAAAAAGCGATATTCGGTTTCAGGGTGGTTAATTATATATGTTAGGACCAGTTATTTTTGGAAAATCGAAAATTATCAGAACAATTTCGGCTACAGATTTATTATTAGTATAGATTATTAACATGTATTTTAATTTATTTTAGCAGTACAAATCTAGACTTCAAAAAGGCTTATGACTCGGTTAAGAGAGAGGTTTTATATAATATTATTATTGAATTTGGTATTGCCAAGAAACTAGTTCGATTAATTAAAATGTGTCTCAGTGAAACTTACAGCAGAGTCCGTATAGGTCAGTTTCTGTCAGATGCATTTCCAATTCACTTTGGACTAAAGCAAGGAGATGCACTATCACCTTTACTGTTTAACTTTGCTCTAGAGTATGCCATTAGGAAAGTCCAGGATAACAGAGAGGGTTTGGAATTGAACGGGTTACATCAGCTGCTTGTCTGTGCGGATGACGTGAGTATGTTAGGACAAAATCCACAAACGATTAAGGAAAATATCGGAATGTTACTTGAAGCAAGTAAAGAGATAGGTTTGGAAGTAAATCCCGAAAAGACAAAGTATATGATTATGTCTCGTGACCAGAATATTGTACGAAATGGAAATATAAAAATTGGAAATTAATTCTTTGAAAAGGTGGAAGAATTCAAATACCTGGGAGCAACAGTAACAAATATAAATGATACTCGGGAGGAAATTAATCGCAGAATAAATATGGGAAATGCCTGTTATTATTCGGTTGAGAAGCTTTTATCATCTAGTCTGCTGTTAAAAAATCTGAAAGTTAGAATTTATAAAACAGTTATATTACTGGTTGTTCTTTATGGTTGTAAAACTTGGAGTCTCACTTTGAGAGAGGAACATAGTTTAAGGGTGTTTGAGAATAAGGTGCTTAGGAAAATATTTGTGGCTGAGAGGGATGAAGTTACAGGAGAATGGAGAAAGTTACACAACACAGAACTACACGCATTATATTCTTCACCTGACATAATTAAGAACATTAAATCGAGATGTTTGAGATGGGCAGGGCATGTAGCACGTATGGGAGAATCCAGAAATGCATATAGAGTGTTAGTTGGGAGGCCGGAAGGAAAAATATCTTTGGGGAGGCCGAGACGTAGATGGGAAGATAATATTAAAATGGATTTGATGGAGGTGGGATATGATGATAGAGATTGGATTAATCTTGCTCAGGATAGGGACCAATGGCGGGCTTCTGTGAGGGCGGCAATGAACTTCCGGGTTCCTTAAAAGCCAGTAAGTAAGTAACATAAACTATTCGCTCTGAAAATCTGCAGGATTATTTCACGTCAACCCTGTAAGTGCACTTGCAATCCCTACTAAGAAACCAATCATTTCTGGACCCATGTTCATACCATTTTTTCTTCTATACATATGAGAAATCCATACCCGAAGTTTTGCACACAATTTTCGTTACTCTCTGTATAATAAGTGGGGCAACACACAAGTCGGAATTACATACGCTTAACCAAAGGTCCCAGGTTCTATACCTGGCCCCGGAACAATTTTTCCCTCGAAATTATTCAAATCAACTTTACAGGGAGTTATAACTGAAAGCTTGATTTGCATAATATACGTCACTGTTCGTTAACAGAAAACCACAATTTAAGTCACACAGAGTTAATGTAAACTCAATGTTGGTTGCTTGACGGTTGTCAGCCCACTTTGAGATCTGTGGATATAGAGGGAAAAGTTGGATCGGCGTCTGATAGAGTTCCCGGGTAGCTCAGTTGGTAGAGGTTGGTACGTTTAACCAAAGGTCCCGGGTTCGATACCTGGCCCCGGAACAAATTTTCCCTCGAAATTATTCAAATTATCTTTACAGGGAGTTATAACTGAAAGCTTGATTTGTATGTTTTGAAAATTGTAAATTTATTAGTTAAGTAATAACCAGTGAATATAATATCTTATGTGATATTATGATGTACACAGACGCTCCGGTATGCAGGCCTGGTCAGCAGAAGGTGCACGGGGTGGCTCGCCAGGAGGCGGCCAAGATCCTGTGCGAACTGGACGCGAATCCTCATGAGGGAATCCTTTTCACCTGGAAGTTCAACAACACGGCCGAAGTTATTGACATCCCCGCCTCTCACTTCACGACCGACCGCGGCCGTAGCACGGCTACCTACACGCCCATGACGGAGCTGGACTACGGCACACTGCTCTGCTGGGGCCGTAACGAATTGGGCATGCAGAAAGCGCCATGTGTCTTCCACGTCATCCCCGCAGGTTCGTAAGTGCACACTTCATATCTTGACAAGAGTGGTTTATTAATTAGTGGCGTCCGAAAGTGATTTGAAAGGGTCTGAGGGACCAAACTAAGCTTGACTTTATCACGTTCTCTGATTTTTATCAGCTTTGGAATATTTTCTGTCTGAGACTTTTGAGACACAGAATTTAACAGAAATGGGTTCTGTATGATAATATTATTCATTTTTATTTTTATTAATCCTACCAATTAGTGCCGTCCGAAAGTGATTTCAAAGGGATCTGAGGGACCAAACTAAGCTTGACTTTATTACGTTCTCTGATTTTTATCAGCTTGCTGGAATATTTTCTATCTCAGACTTTTGAAACACAGAATTTAACAGAGATGAATTCTGTATGATGATATTATTAATTTTTATTTTTATTAATCCTACTAATTAGTGTCATCCGAAAGTGATTTGAAGGGGGTCTGAGTAACCAAACTAAGCTTGACTTTATCACGTTCTCTGATTTTTATCAGCTTGCTGGAATATTTTCTATCTCAGACTTTTGAAACACAGAATTTAACAGAAATGACTTCTGTATAATAATATTGTTTAAATTGACTAATTTCTGAAATTTTGATGAACCAAACTAAGCTTGACTTTATCACATTCTCTGATTTTTATCAGCTTGCTGGAGTATTTTCTATCTCAGACTTTTGAAATACAGAATTTAACAGAAATGAGTTCTGTATGATGATATTATTAATTTTTATTTTTATTAATCCTACTAATTAGTGTCATCCGAAAGTGATTTGAAGGGGGTCTGAATAACCAAACTAAGCTTGACTTTATCACGTTCTCTGATTTTTATCAGCTTGCTGGAATATTTTCTATCTCAGACTTTTGAAACACAGAATTTAATAGAAATGAGTTTCTGATGATATTATTAATTTTATTTTTATTAATCCTACTAATTAGTGTCATCCGAAAGTGATTTGAAAGGGATCTGAGGACCAAACTAAGCTTGACTTTATCACGTTCTCTGATTTTTATCAGCTTGCTGGAATATTTTCTATCTCAGACTTTTGAAACACAGAATTTAACAGAAATGACTTCTGTATGATGATATTATTAATTTTTATTTTTATTAATCCTACTAATTAGTGTCATCCGAAAGTGATTTGAAAGGGGTCTGAGTAACCAAACTAAGCTTGACTTTATCACGTTCTCTGATTTTTATCAGCTTGCTGGAATATTTTCTATCTCAGACTTTTGAAACACAGAATTTAACAGAAATGAGTTCTGTATGATGATATTATTAATTTTATTTTTATTAATCCTACTAATTAGTGTCTCCGAAAGTGATTTTTTCTGAGGAACCAAACTAAGCTTGACTTTATCACGTTCTCTGATTTTTATCAGCTTGCTGGAATATTTTCTATCTCAGACTTTTGAAACACAGAATTTAACAAAAATGAGTTCTATGATGATATTATTAATTTTTATTTTTATTAATCCTACTAATTAGTGTCATCCGAAAGTGATTTGAAAGGGGTCTGAGTAACCTCTAGCTTGACTTTATCGTTCTCTGATTTTTATCAGCTTGCTGGAATATTTTCTGTCTCAGACTTTTGAAACATAGAATTTAACAGAAATGAGTTCTGTATGATGATATTATTAATTTTTATTTTTATTAATCCTACTAATTAGTGCCGTCCGAACTGATTTGAAAGGGATCTGAGGAACCAAACTAAGTCTGTATCACGTTTCTCTGATTTTTATCTTGCTTCTGTCTGACTTTTGACACACAGAACTTAACAGAAATGAGTTCTCTATGATATTATTAATTTATATTTTTATTAATCCTACAGAATTCTCTATTCATTCATTTCATTTAGTGTTCTGCCCAAGGCAGGTCAGCTCTCTTTCTCTTTGTTTCTCATATGATCCATATCTTAATGTCGTCTATCATCTGATATCTTCTTCTGCCCCGAACTCTTCTCCCGTTCACCATTCCTTCCAGTGCACCCTTCAGTAGGCAGTTTCTTCTCAGCCAGTGCGCCAACCAATTCTTTTCCTCTTCCCGATCAGTTTTAGCATCATTCTTTCTTCATCCATTCTTTCCAACACAGCTTCATTTCTTATTATGTCTGTCCACTTCACACGTTCCATTCTTCTCCATATCCACATTTCAAATGCTTCTATTCGCTTCTCTTCACTTCGTCGTAATGTCCATGTTTCTGGCCCATAGAATCCCACACTCCATACAAAGCACTTCACTAGTCTCTTCCTTAGTTTTTTTCCAGAGGTCCGCAGAAGATGCTCCTTTTTCTATTAAAAGCTTCCTTGGCCATTGCTATCCTCCTTTTGACTTCCTGGCAGCAGCTCATGTTACTGTTTATAGTACACCCCAAGTATTTGAAGCTGTCCACTTGTTCTACTGCCTCATTTACAATTTCCAAGTTTATCTTCTGTATTTTTCTTCCTATGACTTTGCTCTTCGTCTTATTTGCATTTATCTTCATTCCATACTGTTCACAGCTGTTATTTAGTTCCAGTAGCATATCCTTTAGTATAATTTCCTCTTCTGCTAACAACGCCATATTATCAGAAAATCTTATGCACTTTATTCTTCTTCCTCCTACTCTCACTCCTCCCATGTTCTGAAAACAGTTCTTTACTAAATCCTTCAAGTAGATGTTGAACCAGGGTAGGTGATAAAGGACATCCTTGATGTACTCCTCTCCCAATTTCACTTCCTTCTGACATTTATTTCTTCTCCTACCTTGACTTTCACTCGTTGTTTCATATAAAGATTATTTTAATACTGAACAGTCTTCTCTCTTTCCAATTCACGCCAATTTTCTTTAGGATCTCCAACAGTTTATTTCATTCCACTCTGTCAAAAGCCTTTTCTATGTCCACAAATACTACATGGTTATTATTTATGGAGAAAAATTCGCTCCGGCATTGGGATCAAACGCAGGACCTTCAGGTCTACGCACAGAGTGTTCTACCACTTAGCTACGCCGGGGTCTCATCCACAGTATCGGATCGAATTTCTCTCCTTGGTTTTTCCTTTTTGACCTTCGCCTTGTTTCGACATTTTATGCCATTATATAGGAGCGCACTCACATAGTGAGTGAATTTGGCGTCCGGGAACCAACAGTTACGCATTGTTAGGCAATTATACCGTATCTATATGATGATATTAAGTTTTATTATTTTAATACTACAGAATTCTCTCTTATTATTAGTTATTATTTGTGGAGAAAAATTCGTTCCGATATTGGGATCGAACCCAGGACCTTCATTTCTACGTACTGAGTGCCTTACCACTGAGCTACGCCGGGGCCCCATTCACAGCATCGGATCCAACTTCTCTCCTTGGTTCTTTCTTTTTTTATCTACGCCTTGTTTCGATATATTATGTCATTATACCAGTTCTTTGTACATAAATTCCACCTAAAATGGAATATTTACTAAAATTAAAATTATTAATTGTTAATTTTATATAAACTCCTAAACGTCCTAAATTGGATTTTATAAAGTCCTCAATCTCTATTTTTAGCACCTAGAAATCCGTTCCCTAATGATAAGTCTAATTTAATTTATTGGTCTGATCCAATATTTTGGGTTTGCCCTGCGGCACAGAATAGCTTACAATAAAATTTAAAATGAAAAATTATATAAACAGATTTCAGAAAAAATTGATTAAGACATAAGAAGAAAAATAGAACCAAGTATAATTTAAATTGAATGTACGCCATAAAGATGCTGACGAAATATCGCTACAGAAAAGTTTATAATGTTGGTGACGATGGCATCTTGAAGATCTCTCGTCAGGTTGTATTTTTCTCTCCACTATACAAAGGCTTTCAGAATGGTGCCTCTCGCTCCGAAGAAGAGATCGGACTTAGCAATGACATGAACCTTACGCGTAAGTCTAAGAAAATGGTTTCATTTTTCACAGCAAAGATATGATCTAATGTAAAATATATTTTAATGATGTATTTTCAGATTATATTCAAAAATTAAAAATGGAATTTAAATATCGTTGTTAATTTGTTAAGAATGCTCAAAATTTACTACGTTATGTAAATACGTGGTACAGTCATTAAGTTCTGACACTGACGCCCGAAGGGTAGGCACCCACAAGAATCTGGATGTCTCAGAAGATACCGCGTGATACGGCGTACACTTAAACAGATCGACATCCTCCCTCAATATAGTCGCCGTTGGCCGCTATGCACGTCTGCCAACGTTGGTGTAGCTGCTGGAAGCACCGCTGAAAGATGTTGGCAGGAAGATGCCGTACGGCTTCTCTTGTGGCAGTCATGACCTTTTCGGCCGCATAAAAATTACTCCCTCCTAGGATTGATTTCATGAGGGGAAAGAGAAAAAAAATCGCATGGTGCGGGATCAGGTGAGTAAGGAGGGTGTGGCAAAACAGCGACCTGTTGCCTTGCAAGTTCCTCTTGGACAAGGATGGAGCGATGTGCAGGGGCGTTGTCGTGTAGCAACAGCCAATTCTTCCTATGCCAAAGCTCAGGACGCTTACGACGAATTGAACTGCTTAAACGGCCAAGAATCTCTTTGTAGAGGATCTTGTCTACAGTTGCACCTTGTGGGATGAATTCTATGTGAACAATTCCATTTGAATAAAAAAAAAAAACTGTTAAAGCATCACCTTGCCTTTTGACCTGTCTTGTTGCGGATTTTTCTGTCGTGGAAATAATGGCGTTTTCCAGGTGGCGGATTGTCGCTTCAGTTGCGGATCGTAAAGGAAACACCATGTTTCATCTCCAGTTATGATCGGTTATAGCAGTTTCGCCTAATTTCTGACAGAACATGACGTTCGCCCGTTGCTCAAACTGCAACATACTCGAGTTCCGACGCGCGCATTCAAATCACCGTCACAACAAAGACCGTAGTTCTGCTTACAGTGCATGCACTCAACTGTCTCTTGTTGGGTCGAGAGACTAACTGACAAGGTATCATACCATGGCGCCACCTATGCGCTATAATGCACCTTAACGCCACTATGCGCTCAGTATTAGAACTTAATGACTGTACCACGTATTTAATGAGCAGAACATGATTACCACTCTAAACTATACAAAATAATTTGTGGACCCTTCAAAATGAAATATGAGTCAAAGGGTCCGTATCTCAAAAAGTTGGGAGCCACTGGTTTAGCCCAACACCCCTTATTCGTTTCTTCTTCCAGACACAAAATAAATAGGCTATACGTATGAATGATGATTGCTCTATGTATTTTCTCTCAGTGGTATTTTTAGGGTTAGCGGCTATGTGACTAATGTTGTAGTGTAATTGATTGGAGTTCTCTAGCACGAATTGAAATATACTTAAATCCTTTTGTATCTGTGGCTTCGGTATAGTTCTCATCTCTAAGTAACTGAAGAAAATAAAAGGGATATCTCGTCCCAGAGGTTCGCCACATAATGACCAATCCATTTGCTACAAACCCACAGCTACGTTCTTATTGGATCTGTTAGCCAATTGCGTGTAGTGAAAGTAAACCTCCCATGTATTCATCCATCAATCTGTCCATCCGTGCACAGCCAGTCGAGTGGCAAAAGTGGATATCGGAGACGGAGGAAGGGGTAACACTCCGCGAGAACTAAACGTATAGGTCGCAGAAATAACCTACTTCAGGACAAAATAAGTCATTCACCCATAAGGAAAGCAAGAGGGAAGGAGATAGAGAATAAAAAATTCAATTGAAACGATGTGGAAACTCTGCAACTGTGCCTTATATACAGAAGAATGAAGAAGACAGAGAAAAATAGGCTGAAGGTTGGTAAAAAAAAGGACAAAAGAGGGGAGAGGAAAAAAAGAAAAGTTCAATCTTTGGTAGTGACCGGAACTGTAGCTGCTGTGTATTAGGAGGGGGTGGTCAAAACTGGGGGGTTGGTTTGAAGAGGGTGGGTTCTTGCAGACGACAGCCCCATTTTCAGCAGCTGAGAGTAAATAAACGATGAGCGATGATACAGTAGTTGACCATAAGAGACAGAAGGAAGGACGGAAGGACTGACGGAAAAGAGAGAGAGAGAGAGAAAAGGAGAAAAGGGTGTCTGCAGACGGAGAAACATTCTGCCATAGATCTTATGACACAAGCAAGCACTCGATCAAGAACTAGGTTAGGCTGGGTCTCTTATTGACAGGGTCCATCCATCTTAGTTTCATATTTCAACACTCAGGCGAATTCTTTGTTTTCCCAGGAGATTTGTTCTCCATCGATCTCGATATGAGATCGTCACATTTCATTATTCTAGAACACACAGCGAGGCGGTCCGTCTCTCCGCCCACCAATCAGAGTGCGAGATCGTCTTCGAGAACAGAACGATAAAATAAAAATTGCTGTTAATGGATGCCACTACTTTGCATCACACCGAGATATTTCATCGCTAAAATGATGTCGCCAAAAAGGACATCCTCTAAATGTAGTTATGTTTTCGTATCAGTCTCGCGTTTTGCATAGTTTCGTTTTTTCTGTCACTGTCGTCTGTGTTACCACCACTATTGTCATTTGATCCCTGGTCCGCGGGTTCAATCCAGACCTAGGGCGATAAAATTTCATAGAATTTCTTTCTTGCGGAGATTCTCCTACTGTAGTTTGTGTGAAAGCCGTGTGTTTGATAGAAGACAAAATTTCATAGAATTTCTTTCTTGTGGAGCTTCTCCTACCGTAGTTTGTGTGAAAGCCGTGTGTTTGATAGAAGACAAAATTTCATAGAATTTCTTTCTTGTGGAGCTTCTCCTACCGTAGTTTGTGTGAAAGCCGTGTGTTTGATAGAAGACAAGTCATATCTCACTTACATCAAAATTTAGCTGTTACAATAGCCTATATGGATGGATGGATGGATGGATGGACGGACGGATGGATGGATGGATTAAATATTTATTGCATTAAGAATGGGCAGATACCCGTGGTGATGTTGACACAATACGAAAGGGAACAAACACAATTTAAACAAAAAGAAAACAAATACAAAATACAACACAGAGAACACAACAAAATTGGCGAAAAACTTCAAAACTTTTAAAACTTCATTGTTAAAATTTTTAAAAGGGTTCAACGCTGAACATAAAAGAAACGACTCTGAAACGGCTGTACGGTATAATAAGATTGTTTAGTTAACTCTCCGAAGACAGGTTTGAACTTCACAAGTGATAACAACGAGGCACCAATCATGAGGCAACTAAGCCAGGAGATACTAGGGTAGGTTTGCCAATTCGTTTCCCCATCCATACATACATCGCTGACTAGTAACATATTAGGCCTACACCAATCAGACTTCATATGAACCTATGTAACATTCTAAATGTGCTAAGTGCCAATTTTTTTAAATTTTACTTTAAAAGGAGGAAAATCCACATGAGAATATCATACTTAATTGTCTTTCTCGTAGCTCAGCTGTAAGTGACTTATTTTTGCATCAAAGACAGTGTTGTAGGTATCTTAAGGTCCATTTGCAGTGTTTTTTTCATCAATATCTCAGAAAGTAATTTTTGCGCTTAGCACATTTAGAATGTTAGGTCCTCAATTGTTCTTTCTCTGACGCAATATATCGTCAAGTGAGATGTACTGGCTGATAATAGATGTATATATCAATCAGAACTTCAATCAGAGGTATATAATGTGTAGTACCTTTTAACTTTTTAAACGGATTTTAACACTGTAAAGTTTTTAAAGTCTTTGTCTAAATATTAAGTGTTATAAAATGAATCGATAACAAATGAACAAAATAGGTCTTCAAATACATAACAGAGCGTAAAATAATACAATACAAAAAATATCACACAAAACAATTACAACCTGAACACGACTCACAACACAAATAGAAAATTCACAACGTAAATGAAGACTTTAGAAAACACTAACTCATTCTTAGCACTTAGCTTATGCAACACTTATACAAATCTTAACAAATTTTAACACTTATGAACCATTTTAACATTTCGACCACTTACATAACGTTTATTTATTTCTAAAACCTTTCGCTGCACTATACACCCCAGTAAATACAAATGAAGCAGCAATATAGAAAACAAAAACAGCAAAAGAGAGAAAATTGAAAAACAACATATTAACTCTAACGGAGTGATTAAATATTCATTACAGACTTACACTTACATAACATTTAGTTAATCATTTATAATGAAGAATATTCTTATTATAACAACGTAAGTTATTTTTTTACTCCCTCAAAAGCCACTGCAGGGAACTGGTTCCAGTCTGTTATGGTCCTATTTAAAAACAAAAACTTTCATATATCGATCCTCTGTTTGCTACTTTTAATTTTGTGATTATCAATTGTTCTTGAGTAATACGTAGATTTTTTTTCAATTCGATCCCCTATGTTTCTCTACGCTCTATGGCGTGTATACGTCTGAATTGAGTCGCCTAGAGTCAAACTACACTTCATCCAAAAATCTCATTTGTCAGAAAAGACGAAAAACTAATGCAGTTAGACTCCTAACAGCCGTGGGACTGAAGCCGGATGGTCGGCGAGTCCTTGGCCTCACTTCATTTCACCCCTTTGGTCTGATTACCTGGTTGGGTTTTTCCGAGGTTTTCCCCAACCAAAAGGCAAATGCCGGGTAATCTTTTGGCGAATCCTCGGACCTCACCTCATCATTGTAGAAAATTACTACATTGTAAAACTGTAAAAATTTGTAAAAATTGTAATTGTAATATTGTAAAATTTTGACTTGTTCCACATCTTCAAAGATCTGGAATACAATAAATGAATGAATGATGTGAAGAATGAATGAATGAATGAATACAATGAATGAATGAATGAATGAAGGAAGGAAGGAATGATTTTATTACTAAAATTAAGGCATATAAATTGACTGTGAACGAGCAGTTCATCACATTCTGTACATACTTTTGCACTGAAACATACCTTAATTTCACATTTCATAATTTTCAGAAAGTGCAGTTTGGTTCTAGGCAACTGAAATAGTGAAGAGAGTCTCGATTTTTTAGCCTAGCCGCTAAAGAGCCCCATGGATGTTTTCGCATCCACAGCCCGTATTACTTTTATGAATTTTGTCGCCCTTGTTTGCACTATTTCGAGACAAACTTTATTAGTGGTACGTTTTTTGCCTCTTTCTTCTATAATCCATACACTAAAACACCATGCCACTTTCATCATCTTTTACTCGTCTTCCTCCTTATCTTTCATTTATTTCATTCATTCATTATATTCCATAGATCTTACATGAGCAATGAAGCTTTAAGATGTGGAACAAGTTAAAATTTTACAATATTATAATTACAATTTTTACAAATTTTTGCAATATTTTACAATTTTTACAGTTCTACAATTTAGTAATTTTCTTCAATATTTACATTTTCTGCAATTTTTTTACAATATACAATATGTAAGACTTTAGGCTCCTTCTTAATAATCTATAATCCAAGCAGTTCTTTTATAATGTCGCTCATTTCCAGCTTTTCTTCTTATTAACAATAATAACTGCACTGATTTCAGACTATATTTTGCATCAAATTAATGACCTCGATCTGGGAATTTCACTGTTCTGTAGTACATATTTTGCTAAAAGTTTATATCGCCTGCAGCATTCTCGTCAGACTACACGCCTGACGAAGAAGTAGGAGAAGTTTCTCAACGCCTGTAGGATATATCTGAATTCATTAGAGATCCTTTCCTCATCTTCCTTATTAGGTCATTACTATTACAGCTGTCACCCATCATAATTACGGACTAAAATAATTATATCAATAATTACAAATTATTCATTGTTGTATTACATAATACATTGCGTATTGGTAGATAATATAATTATTTTACTTTGAAATATCACATCTTAAAAGTCCAAAGTTAGAATACTTATTAATTTTGCAATCTGAATTACAAATAATAATAATAATAATAATAATAATAATAATAATAATAATAATAATAATAATAATAATAATAATAATATGAAATTAATTTTGTGATTCGGACATAATACGGTTTCATGAATTACATTACAAAGGAGGCAAAAATACTGAATTGACTATTCTCTGTTATGTCAATGATGCAAAGTAATATCCGATTCGAAAGATCACTTACAACAAATGTTACAAAGTTTGGTCCACACCTGTGGACCGGGTTCGATTCCCGGTCGGGGCAAGTTACCTGGTTGAGGTTTTTTCCGGAGTTTTCCCTCAACCCAATATGAGCAAATGCTGGGTAATTTTCGGTGTTGGACCCCGGACTCATTTCACCAGCATTATCACCTTCATCTCATTCAGACGCTAAATAACCTAAGCTGTTGATAAAGCGTCGTAAAATAACCTACTAAAATTAAAAATTAAAAAAATTGTGCTCGCTTCCAGAAAATATAATACGAAATTACAAGGACAATCAATAAGTTTCCGGACTACCCTGAATATAGGCAACATACAAAACGTAGAAATCGCAGAAGCTATCTAGAATCAGGGAAATGCCTGGAATCAATACTAAATGCATCACACGAAAGGCAGAGAAGAAGACTAGCCATGAGGCGTATATGAAGAGCTTGCAGGAAAAATCGCAATAGCTCCCTGACATGTTTGCACAAATTCGCGTTTAGAAGTCCTTAAAGGCAATCTCATTCTGTTTGATAGACTGACTTAACAGACATGGAAACAATGATCTTCAGAGAACGCATGAAGGGCATGCAATATATTTTGGCTTCCTATGAAGCAACATTCGAAATTATTCATATATCAAAATAAATTTTCCACTGTGGTTCACTCAAAGTTATCCACGTGTTCATTATTACTTAAATAATGCAGAACAAGTCAAAGAACACAGACACACGCTTCAATTTTATGAAAGGATATAAAAGGAAATCTCTAGGCCTATTCCCTTTCAGGTCCACTATGTTTGTAGGCGGATAGTCTACACCAGGAGTCGTCATCTCAGTGCACTATGGTGCAAGGACAGTTTGCTCGTTGCTCAGTTCTATCCCTTAGACATCAACTGTGTAGCAGGAGGTGGGGGAAAGGAATCAGGTGATGACAGTGCGTCCGCTCACGTGTTCAACCCTTTTAATCAGTCTCTAATAATTATAATAAACACGGAAGAAGCATGTACTTAATTTATTTTAAGAGGAACTGTGTAATAAGTAAACCACTTTTAAGTTTAAGACAAGAAGCAATATGTATTTTGCCGTTATGTATTGCATCGGTTTTGAAAGTAAATACTTTTTTATATTAAAGTATTGAGAACTTACAGACCTATAGGCCTAATGCATTTTCACTATTACGAAATATTAAACAAATCGAATCCATTAGTAAAATTTAAATTATGTCATCCTATTCCTTTGTTTAAGTGTCGTCAATAAAACAAAATTAATTATCCATTTTTTATCTGACACTATATATATATATATATATATATATATATATATATATATATATATATATGAAACATATTATCGTTTCTGTTACAAGGCTAAATTCATAGGCTTAAATTATTTCATTACAATATCAATAACAAATGATAAAAAGTTATTTTCGCTGATCATTAGCATTGGTTTTCCTGGATTTTTTAATTCGTTTTTCCCTCACTAACTGGTTTATGTTAGATGTCAATGCTCGTGTATAACACAATCGAAGAATTTGAAAGACATGTTGGTTCAGAAAAGTGTGAGTACAATTATTATATATAATTATTAACAATCGAAGAAGACATTGTAAATTATGGTCAGAAAGTTGGCATCTGTAATGGGACGCGTGGGCTTGGCTGGACACACTGCACACTACTATCTCCTCAGCCAGCGTCTCGGCGATCCGAACTAGTATACAGGCCAGTTGACGATGGCTGCTCTACACAGTTATGGTTGAACTTATTACAAGTCAATTAAAAGGTATTCCATGCAGGCCGTTATTTCTATTGTCTCTTATTGGACAGGTAAAACTCATGGGATGGAACCATGTCAGTGTATGGACACCTTCTGACGATCCCATTACTCTGATTCCTATTCCGGAATGTGTTCCGGTTTCCAGAGTTTCTCATTTTCTTCCGGTTCGTCGGACACATCTTCGGAGTTGAGGATTTTTAGCTCTCTTCTTTGCGGATTTTACCCCTCCTTTTTTGCGGTTGTCGTCTGCTTCGCCTTTCCAATATTCGTCTCTTCCTTCATGTTCATCCGTGCGAGTGGTGCGGCCCTGTTTCCGCATTTTTTTCTATTTTATATCAAAAGGGAAGAGGGTGGGGGAGGGGTCAATCTTTGAAATTTATCGCCTCTTCCTCCTGCGCCAATATATCCGACCCTCGTCCTGCTATTACATTACCTTCTGGTACACTCTCCGTTTCTTAAAAACTAAAGAATTATCCGTTTTAAACCTGTTATATTTCTTCGTTCCTACCCCGTCCTGCTTCTTAAAAGTTTATACGCCATTGAGATGTGTTAGAAAGTAACTTAGAATAATCGCGTTGCATCCTCCACAACTCTTTTGCCCCGTGTTGAAAGCTGCTTTATTGGCTTTTTCCAGTTGATGGAATGGCCACTTTGGGGCCTGTTAGTTTCAACCCCTTCCCCTCTCTCCGAAACTGCAGAGATCTTTACAAGTACAGAAACAAAATAAAATAGGGGGGACTCAAACAGGATAGAGCACGAACAAGAAAAATGACGCGACTTCTAAAAAGATTTCCGTATTTATGTTATGTATATTTTGTAGTATTTTGAAGGCTTGTTTTTTTTAGATTTATAGCCACACTTGGAGTGCATAATCCGTTTGTTTCTGAGCTTCTCGCTATGCTGTAACAATAAAACGAAAATGTAAAGGGGTTAAATAACTGGAGCTGTGCTGGTGCCTCGTTGAGATACGGCTTGTCCCAGATGAAGTTTTCGAAACCATTTGGATAGCAGATCAGCTCTTCAGCGTCGGGCGTCTTCGTGTGTATCTAAGTAGGAATGCGGGGTAGGGGAAGAAGAATGGGAATCAAAACTTGCAGTTGTTTTATGCCCACACTTCAGTGACTTTTCCACCCTAAGAGCCTCCCTTTTCACGAAGGAAAAAAACTCAACTTAACTGGAATATCGGACGATTAGGACCAAGAGAAACTGTTACTACTGCCGGTTTACGAGCGCCACTCGCCCAGCTTTATGGATATGTCTCTTTTGTTTGTCCACCGACTGTTTTATATGACTAAAAGAATGTTGAAGGAATCGACATATTTCCTAAAAGAACGTGGCGGGTGTGTGGTAACTCAGCTGGTAATCGCGCGTTCTGCTTGACCGTTTTGGCACCAAACTGATCCACTATCAGCAATTGTGAAAGTGATCTCCAGTTAGAAATTGCTTGAGGACCAATTCACATCCGACCAGCACGTGAAGAATGAACCTCCATTTAAGTGCAACCCAGACATGGCCAATGTAATCTTTGTTATATAATACTACGAGCATCGAATGATATGCTTACTTCAAAATCCTTAGTTCAGTGAAGGAAAAACTATGACCCGCAAGGCGGAGTATTAAATAGTAATATACGTTACAAGAGCGGTATGTTGACGTTCATGGTCGAGGAAAAGATTGAAAAAGCGAAACGTAGTTGAACTTTTTTAATTTCCGAGAACATGAAAACAAACATACCGCTCGTGTATCGTACATTATTTTGTGCGAAGATCGTTTATTACATACCTGAAAGACGAATTTCTAATTAGTTGCAATGAAATCTCCATCTTGGTTTCTGTTTAATGACGGCAACTTCGGAAAACCAAAATATCTTTCTTCAACATTGTTGCTATAAAATGTTTTCTGTGTTTACCATACTCCAGCAGGCCGTGATATACATCTGTCTTTTTTCCCCCAGTCTATAAATGCGAACTTAAAACAAACGGTAAGGTTATGTAATGATTTATTTTTCATTTTAATATTTTAACAATATTATTTATATAACATATTGCAGTAATAACATCGGCATCTGGAATCTTGTTGATTTTTTCACGGCTTCCTTAATGTTACTTGTATCAGGAATGCAATAAGTTTCGTGGAGTAGTAGACTTTACTTAATTTTTGCAAATATTTCAAAACAATAATTAACATTGCAATTTAGGTGAAATTGCAGTGGTAAGTTTCCAATTTATAATCATTACTATGTTAAACGTCTCTAAAAATAATATGTTAAATGCCTAAAGCAGTAAAATGAATGTCACGCTTAAGCGGTAAGAAGAGGGAAATTGTTATGTGTGTTACGTTGGGAATACTGAATGTGATATTTCACACTTACCGCGTATTGGTTCTGTGCGGAAAACAAGCAAATACGCACGATCTCGCACAAAATGATTTTCCTCTTTCCTCTCCTCTCTTAATTTTCAAAAGAAAGTGTCGTATATACAGGATGAAAGTGAAATAACCCTTCAGATTTTGAGAGTGAATAGCTCATGCTGTATATAATAAAAAGTGTAATACCATATTGGTGGAAAGTTCATAGTTTTCTAATAAAAAATGTTTTTTCTCAGATGTTTAACACCTCCTATTCGGTAACTATTGTGAGCAGGATCGTGATATCTGTCCATATCGGCAGAAAATCTAATAAAGAATAATTTATCCCTCTGTGAGGGCGGCAATGAACCTTCGGGTTCCTTAAAAGCCAGTAAGTTAGTTAAGTTAGCATATTTTAATATTGTGGACGATTTTCGTGTAAATTTAATTTAAAA
The DNA here is from genome assembly GCA_025594305.2 of Periplaneta americana. Classification (NCBI taxonomy): domain Eukaryota; kingdom Metazoa; phylum Arthropoda; class Insecta; order Blattodea; family Blattidae; genus Periplaneta; species Periplaneta americana. Next base: position 176,350,375 of record JAJSOF020000005.1, read on the forward strand.
CACGCTAATTTCAAGTCACTGAACGATGCGAATAGATTGCAACGTTGTAGTTAGAGAGAGATGGGAGGTAGTTCACCTATGGGGACAGACCTAAGTTCGTTGACCTCTTGCGTTTGTATTACGAGAAAAGCAGTGTGTTAGCGGTGATGTTGCCAGACTACTGAAAATTCCAACTTATTTTTCTAATTAACCCTTAAATTGACTATGTATCCTATAGGATACAACAGGTTAATAGGCTATATGCTATAATTTTAATAGAACAATAGAAAAAATTGTCCATGTTTCTGCCCCATACAATGCCACACTCCACAGAAAGCACTTTACTAGTCTCTTCCTCAGTTCTTTTTACAGAGGTCCGCAGAAGACGCTTATTTTTCTATTAAAAGCTTTCTTTGCCATTCCTATCCTCCTTTTGATTTCCTGGCAGCAACTCATGTTACTGCTTATAGTGCACCCCAAGTATTTGAAGCTGTCCAATTGCTCTACTGCCTCATTTAGAATTCGCAAGTTTACATTATTATTATTATTATTATTATTATTATTATTATTATTATTATTATTATTATTATTATTTATGACTCGTGACGAGAATATTGTACGAAATGGAAATATAAAAATTGGAAATTTATCTTTTGAAGAGGTGGAGAAGTTCAAATATCTGGGAGCAACAGTAACAAATATAAATGATACTCGGGAGGAAATTAAACACAGAATAAATATGGGAAATGCCTGTTATTATTCGGTTGAGAAACTTTTATCATCCAGTCTGCTGTCGAAAAATCTGAAAATTAGAATTTATTATATTACCGGTTGTTCTGTATGGTTGTGAAATTTGGACTCTCACTTTGAGAGAGGAACAGAGATTAAGAGTGTTTGAGAATAATGTGCTTAGGAAAATATTTGGGGCTGAGAGGGATGAAGTTATAGGAGAATGGAGAAAGTTACACAACACAGAACTGCACGAGTTGTATTCTTCACCTGACATAATTAGGAACATTAAATCCAGACGTTTGAGATGGGCAGGGCATGTAGCACGTATGGGCAAATTCCGAAATGCACATAGAGTGTTAGTTGGGAGGCCGGAGGGAAAAAGACCTTTAGGGAGGCCGAGACGTAGATGGGAAGATAATATTAAAATGGATTTGAGGAAGGTGTGATATGATGATAGAGAATGGATTAATCTTGCTCAGGATAGGGACCAATGGCTGGCTTATGTGAGGGCGGCAATGAACCTCAGGGTTCCTTAAAAGCCAGTAGTAAGTAAGTATTTTTATTACTACTACTACTACTACTATTATTATTATTATTATTATTATTATTATTATTATTATTATTATTATTATTATTATTATTATTATTATTGTCTTGAAATTGTTATACAACGCAGAACTGCACGCTTCTATTTTTCATCTAACATAATTAGAAACATTAAATTCAGGCGTTTGAGATGGGCACGGCATGTAGCACGTATGAGTGAATCCAGAAATGCGTATGGAGTGCTAGTTGGGAAAACTGAAGGAAAAAGATCTTTGGGAAGGCCGAGACACAGATGGGAGGACAATATTAAAATGATTTTGATGGAGGTGAGATATGATGCTAGGGACTTGATTAATCTTGCTCAGGTAAAGACCGATGACGGGCTTATGTGAGGACGGCAATAAACCTCGGTTTCTCTAAAAGCTATTTGTAAGTACTGTCTTGAAATTGACTTGAAAGTTTGTGCTCGAGTCAACAGTAATAAGAGCTGGGCTAACGGACTTGGCTGGCTGTTGCAGGAAAACCCGACGGCTTGCAGAACTGCACGATAGTAAACCAGACTGCAGAGTCCCTCCACGTAGAATGCACGGACGGCTTCGACGGCGGCCTACCTCAGGAATTCGTCATGGAGGTTTACGACGCCGTGACGCAAAACCTCGTCACCAACGTGACGTCACGAGTGCCGGTGTTTACGATCAACGGACTGGAGTCTGGTCTTGGCTTCGATATTTCTCTATATGCAGCCAACGCTAAGGGCCGCAGCGACACGGTGCCTTTGCATGCCTACACGTCGAAAGCTGCGGAAAAACGTACGGGTGAGTTTTACGTATCACTCATACTAAAACCATGTCACTCAGATTTAGTTGGTCTTCTCCTATACCTATATAGCGCACACGAAGCCGACCCGATTTATAACGCTGTAGTCAATTATTACCCGGAAAAGGCCAGTAGAGTTTCTATTGTGATGTTACCATTGTTTACAAACTGACACAGACTATTGACAATGTAATCCTGCATGTACGGCAAAAAGTAATGCAGTTTGCACTTTTTTTTATTGTTTACTGCCAGAAATATGCAATACAAAGAAATTGTAAATTCTAGCACTCCCCTGAAAGAGAGTAGATTTAGATTTAGATTTAGATTTTATTTAATAATAACATATACATAAAAACGTTAGATTAAAATACCCCGAAAGAGCAAAGCTCGTGTTCGGGGACAGTTCCGTTACATAGATACACATACTTTGTAGACAAGATACTTAAGAAAAAAGCTCACATAAAGATTGTAATAAAATTAGTAAATAATAATAATACTAGTAATAACTGAGTGAAAAAAGAGACTATGTTGAGATTGATGGATTAATATTAAATTATTATTAGTAGTATAATTAGTGCAGGTCATGTTGATATAGTAACCAAGAAAAGATAGATAAAATATACTTAGGATAGAAATAAATTTGTTTTACAATACATGGTACATAATATAAATACAGGGAAGTCTGTCATATAATTTTTTTAATTCTGGATCTGAAAATTTCATTGCTTAAAGTAGTCAATTCTGGATGAAATTTTATTATCGAATTATAATAGACGTGGACCATAATTTGTACTGTGTAGTAAAGCAGCAGATGTGAAACATTTAGGTTCAACTAATTTAAGAATTTCATTTCGTCTTGTATTATGATCATGTGGCTGAGCTACAAATGTTTTATTCTATTTTTATGATAGAATTTCATTAAAGAGTATTTATAAATTTGGTCAATTCTAAAAACATTCAATTCGGAATGGATCAAATTTGTTGGATAATCCAGTCGCCTTTTCAAACAAATTCTGATTATAAAGTTTTGCAACATAATTAGAGGAAATAGAGCAGTTTTTGTAATGCCTCCCCATCCAGTTATACCCTATTACGTTATTACTGTTATTATTTTACTGATAAAACTAAATGCAAACATATGGTGAAAAATCGTTAGAACGGAGAAAAATTCTCTCCGGCACCAGGACTCGAACTCGGGTTTCCAGCTTTACGTGCTGGTGCTTTATCCACTAAGCCACACCGGATTCAAGTTCCGATGCCGGATTGAATCCCTCTCATTTTAAGTTCTACCTACTGTGTTCCCCTTAAAATAAGGCTCTGTTAAGATTTATTTATTTATTTATTTATTTATTTATTTATTTATTTATTTATTTATTTATTTATTTATTTATTTATTTATTTATTTATTTATTTATTTATTTATTTATTTATTTATTTATTTATTTATTTATTTATTTATTTATTTATTTATTTATTTATTTATTTATTTATTTATTTATTTATTTTTTGCTAATAATTGTAATGTAAAATATAATATATACAGAAAAACCAAAGATGTTCTAATTTATTTGCGTCATTTTATTTAAATCAGGTTTAGATTTCTCAGCCTAGTTCTTGTTTCTTCACGTGATTTCTTGCTTAGGTTAGGTTTGCTTTCCTTAGGCTAGTTTTAATTTCTTTAGAATAGTTTTGGCTTGGTTTATGTTAATTTTAGTAACCAGTATTTTACTTTTAAATTAAATTAGTAGTGAAGACTTGTTCCAGTCGATCTGAGCTTTATTTGAATAAAAGCAAAACGTCTGTCTGTAGTCGGAGGAGATTTTCCCAATAGATGTATGCAAAACAAGAAACCTCCCCAACGTATCTAAGAAAATTTAGAATATAGATTATTAAGAATATCAAAGATTAAGAATATTATGACTTTTACTATCTGCATGAACGTGCAATAATCTATAGTTATTGCGATCGCCTCCTGTAAGTGAAGTTAAGATATGACGTTGACAGTAAACGGAAACAAAACTAAATCGGACACATTTTATATGAACTAATTTTATTGTGTGTAACAATAAATGTTGAATCCATCCCTGAAATAGGACCTATTAAGTTACTCTTTGTATATATTACAATAATAGATGTACATTTCCATGGCATTCTTTAAAAACCTTAGTTAAATATTACATCATGTAAATGAGAGTTCGAAAAATGCTTCCAGAAAGCCTGGATTTACATATCTAGCAAAGAATGAATAAATAAAACTTTAATTTCTCTGTTATATAGTATTTAACTTTTTAGATATTTATTAACTATATTGAAACATTCAATAAGTTTATTTCTGTTGGATATTTTAATAAATAAATATAGCGTATAAAGTGATATATGTAAATATATATACCAATTCTGTGTATGTAATAACAAAATATAAATATTAATTATTTATATCTTATCCATTGCCTTATTTTCAGCTTAAAAATATAAAAAAATCAACCAGAGATATAAACATTAGATTAAACTTTTAATTGTAATTTCCCACATTTAAACTGAGAAATTATTTCAAATATTTAATTGAAATTTCGGATTTTCAAGCTGTGACCATTTTTCAATTTCCTTGTTACTCTTACGAACTGACATTACATTTCAGTTATAGACTACGTGCAGTACAGCTTGTTTGCGTACCAACTCAACGTCCAACGTGTTGCTTTCTATGAAATTGTTCAATGTGTTGTATAGGCTAAGGTTTAAGTTGAACAATTTTCTAGTGTACTCTAACAAATGTAATCCGATATATCATAAGTTACGTATCTTAAGAAGGGGCTTGGCAATAAAATGGAAAGTCTACTTCTGGAAAATATTTTTGTGAAACTTTTTTCTTTGTTTTAGTAGGTAAAATAACATTCTAAACTTTGCTGATTATTTCAGTCTGTATACATTTTACCATTTTTGTAATGATATTGTATGTAATTATAGCGTTATTGATTTCTTATTACAGTTTCTAATATATTTTAATTAGGTTCTCATACATTATAATATTATATACTTATTTTTATTGTTTATTTACTTCAACATGATACTTTTATTCTCGAGTAATTTCTAACAACACTGCTAAAATATTTTAAGATATTAATTATTCTGTGTATTGTTCGTTTTAAAGTTTCAGGATATTTATATGTAAGAACAACGGTGCACATTAGGGTTAACATGAATTATTTATTGGAATTTTAGTAGGTGTACCTATAATGTCCATTGTTTACGAAGGCGGACCAATATAGAGAGTTTCTGCGCATACACAACCACATTGACTCCGGGAGCCAATCTAGTTTCATCAGTCGCTGAAAATTGAAGTACGCGCGTGCATTATTATCAGTTTGTAGCATTATTTTATTCTACTTTCTGCCTTTTATATTTTTGCATTAACAGGGCCTTAAAATAGTTATTTTTATTTAAAAACAATATTGAAAATTATTTAAATAAGTACAGTACAACTGAAATCGCTACTTTGGCATCAAGCAACTAACAAATTTCCTTACGAGTTCCCGGATTGTGCATGCGCAGAAACTGTCTAAACCGAGACGTCTTCATATGTGACTAGCATTATACTAACATCAGATTGTAGCATTACTCCAGGTCTGTATCAGAAATCGTTAGCATGGATAATGCAGGAGGCATGATTTTGAATTTGTATTAGATTCCAAGCTTAAACGGGAGAAATAGAAATGTCAATTGTGTTATCATCAAGTCTACTTCTAGTCTGTAACTCAACCGCATTTTATGAAACAGTTCACCATCGAGAAGTAACTATGAATCCTCGCTTGTATGATATGGAAACATTCCGAAATACTGTCAAGTTTTCGAAAATTAGGCTATGTAGAACGTGTAGCTATTGTCTTTATAATTATCTGCATAATAATCTGTTATATAAATGCACAGTATTCTGAGTTCTTGTTCTAATAATCACAAAATTATTATGTAAAACTAAAGGGCAGAATATTGGAGATAATTAAAAAGAATTGTAGTGGGCACTTCTGTAACAAAATTATACCGATGGAAACTACAGTACCTACATTCATCATTTGTATCCCTTCAGACAATACCACACACTTTGTTTTGCTTGTAAAGTTAAGAATTACGTAAGATCTGCCAGATGGAATTAAGGATGAGATTAAATATTTCACCACTTCATCGCGCATCCCAAAGAAACGATGATCTCAGTATTGATTACTGGTATATTATAGCAGAGGAAACGAGAAATTCCAAGAAAACCTGTCACAAAGCTGTCTTCGTCCATCAAGAATCCTTCGTTGAACTCAAGGAAATTTGAGTCCGAGAACCGACATAAAAATACAGCCAGGCAAATCCCTCGATCTCAGTGGTGGGTGAACTGGCTTGTTCTTGAATTTTGTCTAGGACTTCTTCCACAATCTTAGCTTTTGTTTGCACACATTATGATAATTAAACAGGAAACCCGAAAGCAAGTTTAAACGTACATGCATGTTGACCGGCTAAATTCACTTCAAATTCTCAGGCACTAAAGACAAACTCAAATAGTTATGTATATGTGATTCCTTGCAATTTTTCACATTGGAGCAGGCTGTGTGATGAAGTCTCTTCTTCTATTTATCACTTACACAAGACATCACTGATATCCATAACTTATGCGTGATTTATTTTCTCACGCGACAGTGTCCTGTCAGTGTATTCTGCCACTACATGTATACCACTTCTTTGTTGGGGTATAACCTCCGCTATAGTTCTTGAACGATGACCTTGTGCATGTTACTCTATTGAAATGACTTGTAACGCTAATTCAAAGCAATTATATTACACAAAACAATCCCATATTATTGAGATATGGTTACACGGGTAAGTGTAAATTCCCCTAAATCACCATAAAAAGAAGTAAATTCCCCTACAACTATTCTAAGCGCTCTACCTACCAATGGTAAATTCCAGTAAGAATATTACATCAAGTTTATCAAAGACATACACTTCAACTACAGGAACATGGCACTACCTTTTGCTCAACAGCAATAACAGCACCAATAATTATTCTACTTCAAAAACGAAACAATAATAAAAGAGATTGTAATAATGGTGATAACACCGCTAATCGATTCATATCTATCGATACTGAAAGAGAAATAAAATAATAAGAAGAAAACAATTTTTATAAATTCCAAGTTTTACTCCGAACGGTCTCTAATGAGTGGCGAAGAAAATTGGCGGTGCACCAACAAAAGTTATCCTGCATTTTTTAAAGTTTTAGATCCTGAAAAGAATTTTATTCGTGTAATGAGAATCACAATCATGAACCATAAAGTGATCGAGTCTTGCAGCGTCGATAAATAACTGGAGAGGGGAAACGAAAAGCAAATGACAATCCTGAAGAGAAACCAAGCACGATTATACGCGAAAGCCTTCAAGGACTTCTAAATTGGTAGTTACCGTCCTAAAATACCTAAAGAGAAACAATGCACACAATGTGTCCTCTCTTTAACGCTAAATGGTTTTGTATTTAGGGGAATTTACATATGTCCCACATTTTACTTGTTCAGTCTTTAGGGGAATTTACATTGACGGAATTGTAAACCCTTTTGATTACGGAAACTTACAATATGCCGAATACACATAACCATATTTACTTCTTTCGTCACCCTCGGAGCTCTAACGGTCAGATTTTTTTGGAGGGGATGAGGGATTCAAACCCACTTCATAACTGACATTCGTATTTTGCATTAGATATACGTAAGAACTACAGTAGAACCTCGATTATCCGTCTCTCGATTAACCGATCATCGGATTATCCGATGGTGCCATAATCGCATGTTCCACTACAAACTGCACTTGAATAAGAGGGTGCAAGTTTGTTGGTGCAAATTTAGTCCTACTGTTCCTTAAGTATCTAGAAGTTAAGGGTAAGTGTAACATAAAAAAGTAATTGTGGAAAATTTCGCGCTTACCAAAAAATACGATTCCTGCATATGAGATAGCCTAACAATTGCAATTGTTTCTCTCTGTCCTATCCAAAATATATTCTCCCACCCGAATCTTCTCCTTATTTCCTCATTTCTACTCGTTTTCCGTCTTAAGACACCTGAACTACACCTCAAGTGCTCCATCTTCATTTCTAAGGGCCGGATGAAGACTTCCCAAAGTCGACTTTCGTAGTAAAGTTTAACTTTGTTAAAAGTCCTATTCATAGACAATACTTCTGAGACTTTGACTTTGGTAAGTCGAGATTTGACGATCTTGTTCTAATGTTGGCAATCAAAATCACTGCCTTCTAAACGATTTAAATTAATAGATATTTGAAATAGAGTAGGCATTGCCACAATCAAAGCCATCTTTTGAGTCACAAATCAATGAAACAATTGAACATTGGTACATGTTAAGCATTTGTTAATAGTTCTTGCAGCTTTATATAAGAATACTATTATTCGAGGGTTTATTGCGAAACTAACGTAAGTATCGTATAAAAATTAACACTTTTAGGTCCTGACACCAATCGATAATAATTTGTTCTTCTAGCTGGCCACAAAAATCTTAACTCAGTCTTGTATATAACGCAATTCGTAACTACAAAACATGATGGTATAATTTATCTGAAATAGTATTGCCTGTTAAGAATTTTGTTGTGAATAAAACATCTATTGTAGTTACGTTAGTTCCACATTACGCCCTCAAATTATATCATTGTAAAATAATTTTGTTGTGAAGATATGGAAGATGAGATTCCACCAATGACAGATGAAAGAGACATATTATCCTGCTGATAGTTTGCAGAGTTATTCCCTGCATGTCTGCAGAAACTACTTAAAAATTATCTGATATCAATATGCAGGAAACATTATTATGATGACAGCAAGGATTATAAATTAACTGCATTTCCAACTGTATAACCTATCCTCTATAGAATTAAATAGTAAGAATCAATATTAAGCTATTAATCCTTACCTATGGCGTAATATCGCGATGAAATAAGTTGTATTATTTATTGGTGGAACAGATAATTCTCTTTGATTATTCATCAATGAAAGTTAAAACATGACGAGAATATTTAATACTGTCTGTTTATAAAATCTGTACCTTGATTTGAATTTGATATTTGATATAATTTCTATAAAAATCTACGGTCCTGCTGGAACATTAGATTTGAATTTATAATCTATAATAATACGGTAGATGTCTTTAATTCGTAGATGTATTCTCGGAAAATTAAACAGTTTCCCAAATATCAGTCATTTTCCTGTTGTCCAAGAACGAAAGTCAAAGTCAAAGTCTAGATTTTCGGCGACTTCGAAGTAAAGTCAGAATTGAAGTTTACTTTCCTCAAAGTGTCGACTGTGAATAGTAAAATGGTGACGTTGTACTTTCCAAAGTCAACTTTGGTCCAAAGTCTCGTCTATGAATACGACCCTAAGAGCTTTCTTTTATCCTTTTCTCTCAGTATTCATCATACCTCGGATTCATAACAGACTACTGATTCTACAAGTGATCTCCCATTAAACAAGTTCATATTGTTGATTATTGCTTTACCCCACTATAAACTGAGGCAGGTTTTCTCAGAATATTTTCGTTTCCTTGTTTCCTGATATCCGCTCGATACTCTCTAGTTGAACAGTCGTAAAATAAGTACCACAGGGCATTGTTTTTGCCACTGGAAAAAAATTAACATTCTGATTAAGTGATAGAATTACAATGACCAGTTGGTTGAGTTTGGGACTTTCCAAAATCAGGTTGGCCGGAAAAACCACTGCCTCCCGAGCAGTGTGCGATCACACACCAGACAGTCAGTTCGCTGAGGGTAGGTTGCTACACTCCCCCCGACGCCCGGCACCAACCCGATGACGTATACACCACGTATGTGCTACAAGTGTTCGACGCCAGGACCCGGAGACTGGTGGCAAGCACCACCTCTCAGACGGCAGGGATGCTGGAGATCACAGACCTGCCCTACGACCCCAGGGATCTCGTGTTATCTGTACGCACGGTGACAGCTCATGCCACCAGCGACGCCGTGTCCATCTACACGATATTGCCCGAACTACGAGAGGATGCTCGCGGTGGTAAGGCAGAAAATGTCGCTTGCGTAGATAGATGTCCTGGGAGTGGAACTAACAGCTTTATAGTGTCGGTGTTGTATGTCTGTGTTGGTTGACTGTGAGAACACTCAGCTGAAGTCATAATACAGTTCTAGCTGTCAGTATATAAAGGATATTGGTGCTTTAACTCTTAGAATATAATTTTATAAGTAATGTAACTACCTAAAAGCTTTATTTTCATTTGATAATCCATCCGCCATCCGATCCTGGATACACTGCAACCTGTTTGCTTACTATGCTCGCTGTCATATCTGCTTAATTCCCTCCTGTTAAATAATATAAAATATCAGCATCCGTTATATTATTAATTCGAATTAGGCAATGTTGCTCATTTATTATCACAGCTCATTGAATGTGGTGCATGGTATTTGGAATTCTGCAGCCAATGTAGAAACATCAACGTCTGAAAGGTACGTATCGGTTCCATTATCAGACACCATTCGGTAGCGCAGTGCAAGAATTCGAGCTTATCATTAACTGAGCTAGGGTTTGATCTCCGGCGCCGAATGGCAATGAGGTTTTTTTCTCGGGTTTCTCCCATTTTCCTCAAACATACAAATTTCATTCTACCAACACTCTGAAATTCATGTTACTCATATTCCATTTCATTGAAAAAAAAAATGGTTTCAGGGTAGAGTGTAAGAGCCTCGTTGATGCGGGGTGGGAATGACCAGACAGTTACTGCAACTCTGTAGAGCCTTTACGATTAGGATTGCCGGGTTTTCAGAAAGAAAATAAGGAACATTACGAGCTTTCGTTATTTCCAAGAAAGGCATCTTCTGTGTACTTAATAAGATTAGTAAAGCTCGAATGGAATTAATTTGTATCATCTCGTGGGATGCGGCGACTTGTGACGGGGGGTGGATTTGCTTGCTTTTTCCACACTGGAAATTAATCCCATCCGAGCTTTGCCAGTCTTATTAGGTACACACAAGATGCCTTTCTTGGAAATAACGAAACCGCGTTTTTTGCAGGCTCCTATGATTTTCACGTAGCCTAACTGTACTTGGCATCGGAAAGAGTTGTTATGTACCCCTCCCAAAAAGGCTCGATTTTCTTGGGCATTGCTACTGTGATACACCGTGCACTCTGAGTATTAAATCACTCACTACTGATCTGTCACCTCTCGCCGCAATTCAGCTGTCGATGTGATTCCTGACGCACATGACGTCATTCAAATTCGTTATCAGTGATCGGAAACAATCCTGTAATATATAACAACTAGTTAATTTTTTTTCACATAGAATATAAACTATTGATTCTTCAGTATATTAATGAGAAAGTGTTTCCTGGCTTAATGATAAATAAATAACGAAATATAAATAAAAATATATAAATTAATGAGTGAGTGAGTGAGTGAGTGAGTCAGTGAGTGAGTGAGACAGTGAGTGAGTGAGTCAGTGAGTGAGTGAGTGAGTGAGTGAGTGAGTGAGATATAAATGATTAATTTACCCATTCATTCATTCATTCATTCATTCATTCATCCATTCACTCATCCATGTCCTTTCGTTTTTTCACTACGAAATTCCATCAAATAGTTACGAGTTAGGGCTTTCAACT
>JAJSOF020000005.1:176964603-177267103 GCA_025594305.2 Periplaneta americana
AAAAATTAGAAAGCATTTCAGGAATCGTTTAAAATAAGTACTCAAAGATAGTTTAATGTATTATATATATTTTTTTCCAACACATACATAGCAGAGCCATTAAAAAAAAAGTCTTACAATGTTCAATATGGCACCTTTGGTTGTTTGTTGCCTAATACATAATCATTATTGTTACTAGAGCACCAAAATAAGAATTGTAAATTTAAAAAAAATTGAGTGTCTTCACTTATTTTACATTAAAAAAATTATTACTGTTTTTATTAATCCACCCAGAAATGATTTCCAAAAATTTTCCCATAAAAATGTTTCCGGAGAATCAAGTATATTCTAATGTTCATTTTCTTGGCTTTTACTTATCCAGTTCGTAAATTCAAAATGAACAACCATCAGTAAGAATTTACTTACTTGGAATGTAAGTGAATAACACTTCTTTCACTGTTGCTTTCAAGAATCCTTCAGAATCCCCGGAATATTCAAATGAGAAAACTTTACGACGAAGAGACGCAGCAAGAATCTTGTTTGCGCCATTTGACATACAAAGTTTGGTGAGCGAATAGACATTCCCTTGAGAGGGTAACACAAAATAATGTGCATCTATTATATTCTCCATCATCATCATTCCCTTCTCACAAGTCCATTCTGTAAATAGTGACCATAACAATTCTTTAACAAAACAATCATGTTTTAAATTTTTCACTTCCATATTTCATTTATAAACATGCAACAGTTTATGTTGTTCATGTAAGATAGAAGAATCAGAGAACTTGTAGGGATTCAGCATGTGTTATATTCATACTGAACACTAGACCCAATGCAAATTTACAAAAGACGCATCTTTAGTATGTCAATATATACAACTTTAACAAATGGGGCAGGTTAGTTTGTTCAAAGAACAGGCAGTTTGATATGCACTGATAGAAATAAAATTACATCAATTTGAACAGCTGATTATCTATTAATCGTTCAATTTCATTCACGGAATATAAATTTTAAATAATACAATTAGATTAGGATACCTGTGCGAGCGAGAAATACAGGTGGTGTTTTCAAAAACTCGCTAGGCAACCAATTTCAGCTATACCTTATTTCGAGCATTACTCCATGTTAAAGCTCGACAAACACATTATACATTTCTCACTGTAGTGTGTTATGGGCCTAAATGGCTTAGTTACAATGTTTCTCACAATGAGAGACATGAGAATTATAATGGCAAACTTAGTGACATGAGCCTTATTTTGGGGAGGCATGACTGAATTCATGTGCTGCTCCCCGTATTTATGCTGCACATTATCCCAAACATTAGGATATGAAATTTCCGGGATTACAGATTGAGAGGAATGGATCTGTTCTGTGGCCAGCAAGATAACCCAATCACATCTTGTGATTTTTGGTTGTTAGGTCATCTAAAGCGTCTGGTGTATGCTGGGAGACATCCCAACTGAGACCACTTGTGGTAATCAACTGTGGAGATATGTGCTAGGATTTGGAACTCTCCTCTCTTCTTCCAAAATCAAAGAGTTCATGACATAGATGGGCATGCCTGTGTTGCAGTTGTAATGGTGGACATTTTGAACACCTGTATGATAAAACAAACTGTGACTATAAACTTTTATGTGGTTAGGAACAACATTGTTCAATGATAACGTCTCTTTGTCATCTCTCTGTAACTAAGCCATAATTGGTTCATATGATATTTTTTCTGAATGAAAAAAAAAATGCATCCTTTGTATATTTACCACCATCCAGGTTGATATAAATACAGAGCTCTGAGTTCTGAAGAAGGTCCATAAAAAGCCGAAACATGTTAACCAGGTACAATAGAATTTAACACGAGAAAGACATGTAATACACATTCCGAAGTGATATTTTTTGTTTGTTTTCAAATGTATAACAAGATGCATATATTTAAGAGTACACAATAACGGGTCATTCTGTATATCAAGTTTTAAAAATTGTTCTTTTAAAGATGCTGTATCAACTTTAAGGTTATATGCATTGGTGGAATTGGTGACGAGGTGAATCTGAGGTTTTGCCATGGGATTACCTGACAGTCACTCTAGATTTGGGAGAAACCTCGGAAAAAGCCAAACCAACTAATCTGCCCAAGATGAATTTGAATCCATGTCAGAGCACAGTCTCAGATCACGAGTCCAGCTCAATACCCCTGAGCTATGCTTGTGCAAGTACAATTTCGAAGAATCTCACTCAACGTGAGAAGAATTTCGAATTAAACTTATCTTATTGCAATATAATTCCTATAAGAAATGCATCCTTTGTATATTTACCATCATCCAGGTTGATATAAATACAGGCTTTTTTTCTGTTCTCTGCTTCTTTCATCTGTATGTTATTTTCTAGGCAGTATTTTCTTTTCGTACCTCTATATAACACTATGCACAATGCAAACATCCTGAGAGTATGTGTATTTGTGTGTGAAAAGCAGTGAAACAGCTGCACTCAGTGCTCCAAACAAAGGAATAAAATAATGCTTGTATTCTATACAGTCATTAGATTTGCAATATAAATAATTGCACCGTATATTCATATCAAGAAGTTAATTAGCAGTCTAAACAAATGAAGTCTTAATGAAATTCTGGTAATTACAGCATTTTTAAGATTACTTTATTAGCACATCAAATATATAAATCAGAATAGTGTGTTTACATATGATGGCTAGTTAGCAACAAATGAACTATACCACAACCTAAAGTGTATCTAGCAGAATTACTTTATTTGTCACTGTAAGTTGAAGGCAGTGACAGTTCAGTAGGACCCAGTTTCACTTAAACCTGAGCAATAAACTACTTAAAAAAATAGTCACTATACAAAGATATAGAATTAAACAGAAATGATATATCGTATACTCCGGATCAGCTTACTTAATACCCTAAGGGTGAAACCTAACCATTTTTCCACTATTACTAAACATGTTAGTGGATTATAGTGATTTTCTAGCTCTCAGGTTGAAATTTCTTTTACCAACTTCGTTTCGAATTTCGGGTACTGACAAAGACTACAACTGGCAGTTATTTTCTAAGTGTTATGTTGGCAGCAATGACTTCGGTTTACAGTAAAGCAAACTGATGAAAATACAAGTAAATACATTTTTAGGTTAAATCTCATGACTCTTAAACTCTTTAATGAAAGCAATAAATTTCTTGTTGCCTGACAAACTAAATTGTATTATTAGATCATACTAATCCTAATTACCAACATAATATGCGAGAAGACCAAGAGGAAAATATAATATTTCATAAATAAATTGTTGAACCATTTAGAAAACACCTTTTAATATTTTTTTTTATTTTATTGGGTTATTTTACGACGCTGTATCAACATCTCAGGTTATTTAGCGTCTGAATGATATGAAGGTGATAATGCCGGTGAAATGAGTCCAAGGTCCAGCACCGATAATTATCCAGCATTTGCTCATTCCTTGCAACATAAAGATGAGATGTGGTAAATAAGCAAGACATTGTTATTGTTAACACTATATTATTATTATTATTATTATTATTATTATTATTATTTCAGTACGTAGCATTGTGATTTTACCCTCTTTGGTGATATCTGGTATTAGTTGGCAACACTGAAGAGACGGCCAAATTAGCCTTTTAGGAACTACTCTTACGTGATCCTCACTATAACAGTGGACGAATGTTATTACTGTATACAAACATAAATCAGTGCAAGATCTTATAATAATGTATTATTGACTGTATAGATACCATAGCATATCTACTCCTTTAATAAAAGTAGCATGTAAAAAAAAAAAGAGCCACACTTGTGACAAATGATTGTACGGTTCATTAGTATAACTCTTTTAGATCTCTTCATATCTTTAATATGGAAGTATTAAGACAGTTTGTATGTGGAAGCTTGAAAAAAATCTTATATGTTTGATAACATTTAAACTGCAGAAGCACCGAAGTTGAACTATAATTATTTTATGTAATTTTTACAGTGTATAATTAATTATTTAAGAATATTTTAAGGCGTGAGACATAACTTTATATACAAAATTAAAAATATTTAAGACACCCATCTCAAAAACAAGTAATATTAGGAAGCTGAGATTGTGAGTAGACCTTTAGAACTGAAGCATGTTAAAAAGACACTATTATGTTATTGATTGCAGAATTTCTAGTATTTTTACAGAAATTATGAATTTTAATTGGAGTGATTGTTTTATAAATAAATGTTTTTTTTCGACATAAATAATTACAAAACACTACTGTAATATAATTTAAAGATTATTTATCTTCTTAATAACTACTAATAAAAAAAAATCAAGATCATCACATAATTTTCTTTTAAGATCTGTGCACTCATATTCATATTATGTAAATTAAAAGAGATCGTCAAATGATCTGTTATAATGCTACAACATTTTGTGCATCTTGCAGTTTAAATATTAGCAGATTTATGATTTTTTTCCATGCGTTAATTTAGAAGTCCCCTTAAGTACTGTCTGTTTATTGGTTTAGCAATTCTCATCTGCAGCTAATATAAATCACTATAAAATATTTATTAATAAAAATTAAATATTCACCCAAACAGTTCAGCATTATTGAACTTATAATAATTTAAAATTTAAATTTAGTATTACTGTCACAAGAATTCCTGCCTATTTTTCACTCCTAAATGAGGAAAATGAAGAACTGAACTTTATAACTGTTTCTTTTTTTAATTACTACAAATTATTCTAGGTTATGTTTATGTTTATAATTTTAACTTCTAAACGTTTTCCTTTATTCTTGAAATTGTAATGTAAATGTAATATAAATTCTCACTGTTGGCTCAATTTTTTAATGCTACATACACTGGTTTTAAGTGCAAGTTTGACTATGAGCTTGCATTTCATATCATATCGTGTATATGTGGTTACCACAGTTTCAAGTATATTTCATTCAATACTTTAAGTAACATGTACATTTTACATTTGTGCCACGAAAAAAAACACTGCTTCCTTGTAACACAAGGTTCTGACAGAATGCATGACGAAGATGCTCCTTAAAAAGTAAAAATCAATGAAGTCTCAATGGTAGGAGACATCTACATTTTGCATGTCCTCATAATCACAGTAATTCCATTCTGACTTATATAAAATAAACACACGCATTATTTTGAGCGCATTATTTATTACAATGATTTGGGCATTCCACTTGTCAGATTATATTTATGATCATATAATTTAAGAAATTATTTCTATGACTATGAAAGTTAATTTATTTTATAATAGTCTTTATTCATTATTTATTGACTTTCAGATATTTTTAAGAAAGTTTAACAATAATCTAGCAAACTCTATAAGAAGATCACGAAGTCAAATTACAAATTAGGATTTTTCGGGAATTAAGTTCAAAAATAATTTTTCTAGAAAACAATTTTTATGGAGTTAACACACTTTTTCCCACTCACCTGCCTTATGATCCTCTTAGGAGAATAGGTATCACAATTGCTTAGGACTCTGTACAAATAAACTCAAGACGAGATCCTTCTGTCTAAACAATATAGCCAATATAAAAAAGATTTACTGATGAGATCAGTATATCTGAGAAAGAACTCCACTTTTTAATCTTACAAAATGCAAAACAATTGTTGTGCAAGTTTAATTTTTCATTAATTGTTACTATTTTTTAAATTTTATTTTACTACAAAAATGCACGATTCAATCACAGTCAAATTTGTTTCAGTAGATAGTTAAATCATACAATGATATATTCTCACATTCCATTCATTATATTGATAATTTTGCGTTTCTGTAGTACTCTATACATTGAAGGCATAAATAGTTTGGTTATCTGTTGTAAGTTTTGCCTATATTGCAATTATACTAAATTAAAACAATTAAATAATGTTATATGCTGAACTGTTTAAGACATATACATAGCAATGCTCCCAGAAGTATCTATCATGCTGTGAAACTAAGAATTCTTGAAGGGAGCAAGTACGGCAGGAAGAAAATAATGGAAAATGATAAAAAAAATAGGAAAGAAAAAAGACAGAATAAGAAAAAAGGAAAAATAAGGAAAAAGAACTATATATCTCCACATGCACACAACATATTAAAAATAAGACTCATATTAATTATTCATATAGTAACTAGGAACAAACAATACTAAATCAATTAAGCTAATTTCATTCTATCTGAAATGGAATTGTGAAAGAAAATTACAGCATGATTTGACTGTCACTTCAAGAACAGTACATCCTTCACTTAAAACTTCTTGCCCAAGAATAATAAAAACATGTATAAAAAGAATATTAAAAGAAATATATATCTGTCATGCCATTTCTTTTCAGCAAACAATATTAAAATCGATTATGCTTAAATTCACCATATAAAAATGAAACCACATACCAGTCTGAAAACAAATCTAGACCACTAGCGCCAAACAATATACCAGTATATCGAAAAACACAATTAAATAATATCTATGCCTTAATGTGTGTAATTTTCTTTTTAAAATTCTTAAATGTATGAATACTAAAACCATCAGATTCCCATTGACATCTGTTGACGCTATGTAGCATCATCTATTACAAGATGGAAAAGGTGTTGAAAAGGTGTTGAAGTCCTATCCTTGGAGCCAAAGTTTTTGGCACCATCATTATCTATAGTTGCCTCTCTGTTATTAAACTAAATACTGTTTCCACTTATAAGCAATAAAATTTTGATCTTTGTATCTTTTTGTTACAGATTACCAAATTAACACGGACAACTATACAGCCAAGGTAAGCAATATTGTTAACTCTCTTCTTATACAAGTACTTGAAACTGGGTTAACCAATAAGAGATCTCAAAAGGACAATATAACCTCAACTGTGTGACAATCCACTGCTTGCCCAAACTCCTACTCCAGAGCTGCTGCCCCAAACATAATTCATTACCGATACATATAAATGTAAATACAAACTCCAACACGAATAAAATATTCGTTACACTTCCATTTTTTAAAAATGAGTTTATAACATCCCATAGGCTTTATTCTTTTAGCATAACAATGCCTAACAGTCGACCTTGCAGCAATTCCATGCAATACTGAATGTGCCAATACTGACACAAGCATTAAAGCTATCTTCATGATGGTTGAGTCTGTGGAACAGGCAGTTGTTGAAAGTATTGCAAAGCATTCAGTGCTGCCTCTAATCCCACATTGTAAACGGGATGTATAGGTGCAAGCTCATTGTTTGGATTGCCTACGATATTCGCCTTTCCATGCACAAAATGCTGTGCCACTGATAGGCCACTTAAAGTGTAACAGGTATGATAGATATCTCGCGGTTTGGTGGGTTTATCTACCAGGCCTCCTGACGAATTTTGACAACAAATCAAGATATACTCCTGCAGGGCTTCCTGGTGGAACAACCACCGTTCCATGCTCACTGCACTCGGATCTTGTTGTGTAAGAATTCTGTGAAGCAGGGGAAATGCTCCGCCCTGCCAGAAAGAGTAACAGCCATCCACAAGCTTGTTTGTACGACCCTGAAAGCCACCTTCGAATCTCATCTGCCGGTTCACGATCCACCGTAAAAACGACTTAATATCGCACAACTGCTCCTTTCCTAACAGTGAAAGTGCTGCCAGACCGCAGAATGCATAACCCCCATGAGCTTCCATACCCGGCGACCCCGAGAAACCTCCCTCATAAGTCTGACAACTGACGATCCAATTGGCCGAGTTGTCAAACAAAGCATCTGTGTAAATATTGGTAAGCCTGGCAACAGCTAATGCACAATAAACTCCTCTGATATCCACTTCTCCTCCAGGATGCATTTGGAATGCTCCTTCTGGAGATCTGACAGACCACAAAAATTTCTGAAGCTTTTCCCTGTCGATAATGTTATAAGCTTCCTCCGTTCCCAGTGTGCAAAGAGCGTTAACTGCTGCGTAAGTTGGGGCCAAGTGAGGAAACTGGCCTGGACCTCCAGCAAATCCTCCCTCCGGACTCTGACACTTTCCGAGGAACTGAGCTATCTTAGAGATGTCTTCTGATACTAGCGTCTCATCCAGTAATTCCAGCGAATGCAATATCCAATAACACAACCATGGACGACTGGCATCTAGACACTGGTAAGCATTGGGCAAGTAGGTGAGAGATTTCTTCAAAAAAGCAGCATGGTGGATTCGTAGAAGCGTAGGTGCATCGAGATCGATTTCTACCATTTTTGAAAACAAATCAAAAAGTTGCTCAACTGACTCCTCCACCTTCATCTGTTCCTCAGATGTCGGTGTTGGACAGTTTTCATCCTTAAATCGCTCTTTCTTTATAGCTTCAAATGACCTAACGTTTGCTGCCATGATGAAGTGGCTTACTTGGTTTGCTTACTCCTGATGTCTTGCAACTATTCTCAAGCCAAATTATACCTAAAACAGTCACACAAAACATTTATGACATGCTGCATGATCACATGACATAATTTTATGATTATTAGATAAAATAAATATAAAGCTATCACAGTAGGGGAGGCAAGACCTATCCTGTGACCTTATCATATGCCATGGCTATATCAACAATGTGTATGGAGGGGGATGATAAGCTTTAGTCTAAGATAAATTTCCATGTCTTCATGTAGATTCATATAGTAGTAATATTAACCATCTCTCTTTCTCATAACTCATTCCATCCCTTCTCGCACAGCTCACATGCCAGGTCTTGCCTCCTCATGGTTATTATTCACAACTAACTTATATTTGATGTTTCAAGGTCTGAACTATTTTTTATTGTAGAGACTTAAATTTTTTTATAAAAAAATAGTGTAAGTAACGGCTAAATTCTGTTATGAAAGACCTCATTAAAATATTGTTTTCAGATATAAACACAAAAATAAATACAGTGAAACCTCTCCTTATGACACCCCCAAAATACGGACAGATTTTTATGTCCCAATTGAAACAATATAGAAATAATGATAAATTTAATTCTCGTTTACGGACACTCTCAGACACGGACATGGACAGCAGTTTCACAGTCCTAAAGCTTGCTTTACCTCCTGACCGCGGACAGAACTTGGATTTCAAGACATAATGTGTTACAAAAATGGAAAATTTGGTTTTGAGAACTATACAGAAATTCCTTAACATGAAAGAAGACAATAAGGTTCTCGTGTGCTACCACTAGCCCAGCCGGCTACCCCTTGTTAGCTGGAAACGGGTGGATGAACAAAATCGTAAAATTTAACCTGTCTGATGGGTCCAGGTTTCCGCAATCGTGAATTTGTATTCGACACACGATAGGGTTAGTAGGATTATTCTCTTTACTTCAATCAGTTGTTCTGTTTCGAGAGACATGGCACCTGAACGTAAAGGTTAAGTTGAAAACTGTAAATTACAGTCCTGCATAACTGTAGACCTAGAATAAAACTGCATGGCACAGTACTGTATTTTTCTTTTTCGACCTTATCTACTGCAGTTCAAAGTTGCAAAGAATTTACTGTAGTATACTGTAGCCTATTTGGAATTAAACTACAGTAATACATTTCATTTAAAGTATGAAGGGATACATAATGCATATTATAAATTTATTGTTAGAATGGGGAGCCTCCCTCCCAATAAAGGACACCTCCCAGATGCGGACAGTTTGCTACGTGCCTTCCTTGTCCGTAAATGGAGGTTTCACTGTATACTATTAATGAGGATTGTGTTGCACACTGAGAAACTGTATGATAAGTGCAGACTTTCTTAAAAGTAAGAATTACTTTAAATGATTTTTAAAATTCTATGTGTCACAACAAACAGTTCAGCTCATCTAATGAATATTTTGTACACAACTCCCTATCAACTTTTATATAAATACTTTAAATTAGAGAATTACAATATATTAAGTTTGAAATAAATGGTAATTTTCGAGAAGACGCCGGTCTTTTACAAGGTATGACAAAATTAATTAAGGGGATATCTAAGTGACTGAGGCCGAGTAGTAGGCCTGTGTGAAAAGATTTCAATGATCTTAAATCATTGAAATCACGCCATTTAGATATCTCCTCAACTAACTCAATAATCTTGTCACATATCTTGTAAAAGACCGGCGTCTTCTTGGAAATTACCAAATGAACTACTAATTTTTTGTGTAACTGTCATGCATCGAGGTCGTAGCTATATTCCCGGCGGGCCCGCAGATTTAAACAATAAAAACATGCGTATAAGATAGGAATTTCACTAACAAAATATGTAGGCCTAAGTAATTTAATAAGTCTACGAGTCACATAAATAACTTAAAGGCCTATAACTTTATAAAACTGTACTGAGTGTAACTTTAACAAATTCTTATTCTCATTGCATCTCCATTCAATATCTTTACATTTCATATTGAGATGATGTATTTCTTAGAAGTTCATCGTTAACAAATACCGATAATTGTGTTCACTCTGATTAATGTGTGAAAATGAAAACATAAGCTAGGCCACGATAGAAAACGGTTTATTGAAAGCATATTGTGCCCCCCCCCCCACTCAGTTTTAAAGCACTGGTGAAATGTTATCTTCAAGTAATACTGACATCGGAAAATTATCCACCAACGATATGTTTGACACGTGTTTTGACGCAGCTGTAAAGACACATTTGCAAAAGTTGGACTATATTTTAATACCTAAGCTGTAAGCTATTCCCTAATAACAGTAAAGTATTCGAAAATGTTCACAATGAGATATTTTGGGGATTTAAGTCACCTCAAAAATGAACTGTAACGTGTAATTATTTACAGTATGTAAACTGAGAACAAACTAACTTATTGATAAATTTACACTTTCGTTGAAGTCTAACCTCTGCATGGTAATTACACACAATGCAGAAGATATAATACTGTTTCGTAATGTATTTATTTAATAGTGATTACAGAAATAAAACCGTCAAAACACACAGAATGAAATGAAAGAAGTACAGATTTTCATACCTTCGGATTACATTCATTTAGGTTCATCCACGAACCCCATCTCCTTACGCCATGTTAAAAACAACCACTAAGCGGCACATGTTGCCAATTGTGCGCACTTAAATTTGTTAATATAAGAAACTTGCTGCAATTATATTACATTTATATTCACGTGTAGTAAAAGTTAAATATGTAATAATTTTACTAAAAATATATGCGTTATGACATTTTGTGTATTATGAACAGCAAATGTTAGACCCAAATGTTGTAAGTACGCGTAGAACAATATTACGGTAATGTTGGTTGTTCGTAATCGGAAATGACGATGTATTTAACATTACGATACAATTCCGGTATTTAGAAGAAGATCGGGGATTTGAAATGTTATGAACATTTTTCGAAAGTTTTAGATATTGTTGACATTGGCGTGATAGTTATTATAATGTTAGAGAAACAACTTCATGGGACATACTGATGACATCTTATAGAAAAGTAAGTAAATGTTGTTTTCAATTTGTTACATTTTGTTGCATGTATTAAGGCTAGGCCTTAGCCTGAGCTTGCTGTACCAATCATAATTGCCTTCTTTTTCTTTACAGAACTGCAAGAAATGGATGAGCTCGCCCATTCAATGGATTTCTGTTCCATTAACAATCATGTAAGGACAATAATCCATATAGACATCGACTGTTTCTATGCTCAAGTTGAGATGATCAAGAATCCATCTTTAAGAGGATGTCCACTAGGAGTTCAACAGAAGAATATTATTGTGACAAGTAATTATGTAGCAAGAGAATTCGGAATTAAGAAGTGTATGCTAGTTAGTGAAGGACTTAAACTGTGCCCGCAATTGGTGTTGGTGCGAGGAGAAGATTTAAGTGATTATAGACAAGTGTCTGCTAAAATTACTAGTTTGTTACACAAATTCAGTTCCCAGGTTGAAAAATTAGGACTAGATGAAAACTTCGTGGATGTTACAAATTTGGTTTCTGAAAGATTGGAAGGTAGTTGTTCTTATGCACAAAATGTGACAGGTTGTGTTTATGGTGACTTAGATGAGAAATGTGAATGTGGTTGTAAAAACAGATTGTGTGTCGGTTCTCATATTGCTAGTGAGATCAGAAGTGAAATCAAGGATGTGTTGGGTATTACGTGCTGCGCAGGGATCGCTCACAATAAACTGCTTGCAAAATTGGTGTGTGCAACACACAAACCTAATGAGCAAACTACCATATTTCCTTGTAATGCTTTAGCCCTATTGTCAAATCTCGAAAATGTTAGAAGCATTCCTGGAATCGGTCACTGCATGTACGAAACTTTGCAGTCGCTTGGTATTTCAAGCGTTGCAGAGCTTAGAAATTGCAACCTAACATCACTGCAGAAAGCTTTAGGCAATGACATTGCGATTCGCATTAAGAAACTAAGCTATGGTATTGATGATTCGCCTGTAAAACCGACTGGGAAACCTCAATCCATAGGTCTCGAAGACGGGTTTAGAAAAATAAGTTTAGAGAGTGAGGTGAAAGATAAGTTAGCCACTCTTCTACATAGACTTATAAAATTATTGTCTCAAGATAGTAGAATTCCCGGATCTATCCGTGTAACAGTGCGTAAATATGATAGCACTCAGAAATACGGTCATAGAGAAAGTAGACAGTGTAATATAGCTCCATCTTTTTTCAAGAATAATACTTCTAATGGAAGTAATCCTATTACACCGAAATCCACAGAAAAACTTATGGCATTGATTATGCAACTTTTTCATAAAATGGTTAATATATCTAAACCTTTTCACCTCACGTTACTCGGTTTAGCATTCACTAAATTCCAAGAACGTAAAACTGGCAGGAGTTCAATTGCTTCTTTTCTGACTAATGACATTTCTGTGCAGTCTGTATTAAGTTTCAAAAGCGTATCTACAGGAGCAGAAAAGATGGAATATTCATCCATAAATTCTTCGCCTCTTATTAACATGGAACGATCGGGTTCGGAGTCAGAACCAGAACCATCTCCAAAAAAGACGCGAACAGATTTATGGATACCTCGGTGTAAAAAGCGACTTTCAACTGACGATGACGAATGTGTGCCCAACAAACGTTTGTCTGAAAATTCTGCAGGATGTTCCGTTGATAGGTATTTGGAAGACTTTGTATGCAGCACACAAAAATATGATAAGGAACAAGAATCAGGATCTATGATACAGGAGTCCACAAGCTTCGGAGTTCAGAATTTTTCGAGAGCTCTCCATCGAACTCTTCTGAAGTTGAGAAAATGGAGAATGAAAGTAATTTTCTGTGCCCTGATGACGTGGACACAGACGTTTTCAACGCACTACCACAAGAATTAAAGGAAGAATTATTGGAGGAATGGAATAAGAGAAGACGCCAGATTTCTCCAGTTCCCCACTCCAGACTGGTCACAGCAACTGCAAAACCAAAGCAAAAGTCCATTTTGCAATTCTGCATTTCAAATAAGTGACGGTGAATTTGCATTTCATTAGTTCTTTAACAGGTTTAAGTAAGTTATATTTGTAATTTGTCGCCTTGTGTAACTATTTACTGACTTGATAAAGATACATTATGTTACCTGATTGCAATAAGAAAATTTTGTGTTACCAACAGTGTTGTAATGAATCTTAATAATTGAATTTCATTACATACAGGTGATTAATTAACATTTTGTTTCATTACATTTCCAACATAGACTACATTTTTAGGTACAAAACTATTTTTTACTTGCTCTTTAGTCATTATACTAACTTTAGAGAAAGTGTTGAAATGCTGAAATAGTAAGTATATTGTGAAACAATTTCATTGCACGAGTCATAACTAAATTTTGTTTCAGCACATTTCAAACACACATTTTTAGGTAGATCTACAAAATCATTTTTTACTGGCTTATTAGTTATTATACAAACCATGGAGAAAGTGTTGTGATGCTGAAATAGTATACCGGGTATTATGAAACAAGTTTATGTTATACTTTATTGCACAAGTCAATGTTTAGGGAATGAGCTAAGTGAGTTTTCTTATTTTTACGAGTGCAATAACTGTATAAAATTGTAAACGTGTTTCATATGTTATTTTTTTATACAACATCATTATAAAACAATTGAAGCGGTTAGGAGCAAAGGGGTGTAAGTGACATTTCTAAAAAAAACTGTTAAAGTGCATCCAGGATAAACTAAAGCATTTAAACAAATCTAGTCTTTCAGGTGAAGCTCCCTGTAAAGCAGATTTGAATAATTTCAAGGGAAAAATTGTTCCGGGGCCGGGTATCGATCCCGGGACGTTACTGTGTACGTTAACAGAAAACCACAATTCCAAGTCACACAGAGATTGTGTGCACTCGTTGTGGGTCTCTGGCGTTTCGTCAGCCCACACGAGTTGTGTGGATATAAAGGGAAAAGTTGAGACGGTGTCGGGTGGAGTTCCCGGGTAGCTCAGTGGTAGAGCGCTGGTACGTTCAACCAGAGGTCCCGGGATCGATACCCGGCCCCGGAACAATTTTTCCCTTGAAATTATTTAAAGCATTTAAAATTTCAGTGGTAAAGGGCTATTATCTTTTAACCATATCACGCATTAACATTTAAAATTAAAACTTCACGGAATTTACGAAAGCTTGGTAACTTTTAATCACATTTTCTCAAGAATAACTTAAGGTTCTTCTGACCGCAATTAATAAAGAAATAACGTCGAATGTGTAATGACGAATAGTTTGGTAAGTCTATGAAGAAAGGAATTGCTGTGACAACGATATTATAGCAGGATAGTGCTGTTACAATAGAAGTCATGATGTTTTAGCTGGCATTGTAATATTTTACGCACCTGTACAGTAATGCGGCATATTATGCACGGTTTTTACTAACGATAAACATTGTTTATAATGTCGGAGTACAAAAATAACTCTATTTCAAGATTTGATAATTATGTAGTAAGCATTGGCCAAGCCACCATCTTCCCACAATGGAGGTCCAGGGTACATACTCTCCCATTGGTGTATGAAGAGCTGACAATATGTCATGCATAAGAAAAAGTTGAAAATTTAATTTAAATATATACAGTGAAACCTCTCATTTACGGACATCGAAGGGACGTAAAAATCTGTCCGCATCTGGGAGGTGTCCTTTATTGGGAGGGAGGTTTCCCAATCTAACAGTAAATTTATAATATACATTATGTATCCCTTCACTCTTTAAATGAAATGTATTACTGTAGTTTAATTCTAAATACAGTCTACTACAGTAAATTCTTTGCAACTTTGAACTACAGTAGATAAGACGAAAAAAGTAAAATACAGTACTGTGCCATGCAGTTTTATTCTACGTCTACAGTAACGCAGTACTGTAATTTACAGTTTTCAACTTAACCTTTACGTTCAGGTGCCATGTCTCTCGAAACAGAACAACTGATTGAAGTGAAGAGAATAATCCTACTAACCCTATCATGTGTCAAATACAATTTTACGATCACGGAAACCTTTGACCCATCAGACAGATTAAATTTTATGACTTTATCCACCCGCTTCCAGCTAACAAGGGGTAGCCGGCTGGGCTAGTGGTAGCACACGAGAACCTTATTGTTTTCTTTATGTTAAGGAATTTCTGTACAGTTCTCAAAACTAAATTTTCCATTTTTGTAACACATTAGGTCTTGAAAACCAAGTTCTGTCCACAGTCAGGAGGTAAAGCAAGCTTTATGGCTGTGAAACAGCTGTCCTTGTCCGTGTATGAGAGTGTCCATAAACGAGAGTTAAATTTATCACTATTTCTTTATTATTTCAGTTGGGACATAAAAATTTTTCCGTATTTGAGGAGTGTCCATATCTTGGGGGTGTCCATAAGGAGAGGTTTCACTATACTTGGTAATGTATGTGTCCCGGACCCCTGTTATGGGAAGATGACCTGACAGATGCTTACTACATAATTAACTTACCCAGGATTTTTACGAATATTCTTCTTCTTCTTCTTCTTCTCTTCTCTCTAGGCTTCCAGCCTGTTAATCCAGAGTATCTCTCCATCTGTTCTTTCTCCATACTCGTTTATTCCGTTGTCTCACATTGTTTGTCAACATTTTAGCAGTCCGGCTTAAAACTCTGGTACTTTGAATATAACATAACCGATGGTAGGTTGTTAGCCTGGCCTCGGGGTGTCCAATGGAGGGGCGGCCTCCTCGTGGCTGTTGGACCAGCGTGATTTTCTGTCAGGGTTTTCTCCCTTAGCTGACATGTCCCAATTTTAAAGCATCAGGAACTCGCTTTTCTCCCTTGCATGACTTAGCCATAAAAAAACGTTGCCCAGGGGTCACGACGAGGACATGCATGCATAGGACTTAGTAGGAATAAATGGATTCTTGAGTTTTATTGTTACATAACAGTCAGCATGTTATGTAACCTCAAGACCACATACTACCCCTTTGGCCTACGAATATACAAGTTGTTAATATTTCTTATTCCAAAAAGTGATTTTTTGCATATCATTTCTCTGTCTGTATTGAATGCAGCTGTTTTCCCAAAATCTTGTGCAAATTTTGTTTACAGTATGATGAATATCTAATTAATTAATTAGTTTATTCAAAAGTATGCATAAGAATTATGTTTTTCTAAAAAAAAAAAAAAAACAACATGAATTTATTTAAAGTTAATATTTCTTATTCCAAAAAGTGATGTTTTTGCATATCATTTATCTGTCTATATTGAATGCAGCTGTTTTCCCAAAATCTTGTGCAAATTTTGTTTACAGTATGATGAATATCTAATTAATTAATTAGTTTATTCAGAAGTATGCATAAGAATTATGTTTTTCTAAAAAAAAACAACATGAAGTTATTTAAAGCCTCTGTGCCAGAATTTCACAACTGTCATCTTGGTACTCACTAATTGTAATAGTGCCAAATAAAGAATATTCTAAAGACTGTATGTCCTAAAATTGTTTGCTTTAGATTAGTTAGTTATGGGTTAATTTACTCATATTACATCATTCCAATTAGTACAGGTATCTATAACTAGATCGTTGCATCAGTAATGTTCTGTTTGAGGACCAAGTTGGTAGTTGGAAATGTCAGCTGTTAAAGATGACTGTCTTCCATTGGTAGTTGACTAGCTAAGGCTGGGCTGCAGTCAGTTTACTTAAACTCAAATTTTATGTTTTTATATACCATATTAGTTATTCGAATTAAGCATATAGTGTTGTAGAAATATTTTAGAACTATGTGATATACTATATAGATGTCTTGCAGTAAAATTTGTTCCTGAACCCTGAAACGTTATGGGCGCTTCTGGCTTCTGCATTTTGTATGTTTTCGTGGGCTTTGAGGTTGTACTTGGAAAGCTATAACTGAGGAACAGTTCTTCTGGTCTCGTGGCCGGCAGGTATTCATCCACTCATCAGCTTTCTCTTTTCCCATCTATAGACTCATCTCTCGTCAATTTCCGTCTCAGGGGTGGGACGGAGTGAGAATAGCAATGTAGCTCTTCTTCCTAAATAATCCATAATAACGTAAAAATTCCTGCTTTCTAGCAGACTTTCTCCATGGCAGGCATGAGTCCATATTGTACTTTCTCCATATGTCTCTATTTATGACTTATATGAGAGTGTTGTACTATTATACTTCGTAGAACAGACCTAGAAACAAAACTTGGGCCACCTGAATTTTCCAAGTTAAAATTATAATATATTGCGCATGCTCAGGGTCAGAATTTTGTTTCTGGGTCTGTGCATTAGTGAATGTGGTCCATTGTTGCTATGTATTTCGGGAAACTGAAAAGCGAAAGAGATGCAAGCAGTAATAATGATAAGTTATAATTAATTCACTGCTAGAGTATCCTTTTTCGACAAGAAATAATATTGAAAGGAGGAGAGTTTTAAATAAAGAAACATCTACGCTATCACTGACAATTTTTCAGAATGATAATCTTAAATGCGAGCTTGCAATGCGTCCTGGTATGGACAACATATGAAGAGTACAGGGGAAAAACAATCAAAGTCACAATTCTCATAAGGGTGATGTCATCATCTAATTCAGTATATTACTGCAAACTTTACCGTTTTTCGTATCAGAACTAATAAAGGAGAATTATCATCATGGATAGAGTCATCCTTTCCTACTTTTTCATTAGGAACAGCAATAAATTTTGCACTAATATAACGAATTAGATGATATCACCCTTATGAGAATTGTGACTTTGTTTTTTCCCCTGTATTCTTCATATAGATGGTTGTGTAGTAATGTGGTGCGAAATAAACTTTGCTATTGGCCATGCTTGTTGCTGTCGAACAAATAAAAGGAACAATGTAGTCTGCTGATGACTCTGACGACCTGAAAATTATTTCCAGGGCAATTTCAACACAGGCTTCTTCAGCTGAGCATAATATGCATTGCTTCATCACATTGAAACAAATTCACAGCATAGCAACTTATTTTGTTAAGTGACATTTTATTATTTTTTATTGATGATAACAGTAATAATAATAATAATAATAATAATATTAACGACAGTCATAATTAATATTGTCCGTAATAAATATTTTGTATCAGAAATAGCCTACTTAGCCTAAGCTAGTTGCATCAACCTTAAGGATTTCAGTACCAGCCACATCTGCTGTCTACATTGTTTTGTTGTAGTTCCTAAGATATGGGTTAGAGAATGTATGAAACCCTGGAAATGGAATTGATGTGTCTCTGGATTAAAAAAATACTGTATTGTGATTCGTTAAAGTTAAATTTGAAAATTAAATGTTTATGCATGTAAGTTAAGTATGTTCTATATGGCTAACAGACCCCCAACAATGCATGATTTCATGGATATATTTAGGTTCAAGTCTTTTGATTCAGTATTTTCAGAAACTTCGTGTTATCTTGAATATTTTATGTATTTAAATTTTAAGTTTTATTAATTTTAATCCATGCTTTTAAATTATAGTGTATATGACTACAACAAGAGCTTCTTTTGCATTTATGAAAGTGTCTCGCATTTTAGCACATAGGAATATTTGACTTAAAATACAAGTAAATCTACAGAAGTTTACAAACACCAGCTTTTTATCCATTTATTGCACATAAATGACTTACATGAGGGGATTAAATTAGAATGAAATAGTACCGGTAGTACAGTCTTAAAGATTACTTAAAATTCAACGTAAGCAGCAGCTGAACATGGATGAACATTCTGTATTGCTCTCACGAACATCATTTGGCATCCAATCACACTCCTCTCGAATTACCGGTACTACATCTAAAGTAATCATCAGGGAAAGGATTTATATGTAAATACATATTTACTTATAAAGCTAATATAATTTATATTTTGCATTATCTTTATGTTTCACAATGTGTAGGGTTGAAAAATCCTACTTTTATTTTCCATATTTTTCCATATTTTAGAGTTTAGTACATATTTTCGTTAATTTCCATATATTTTCCATATTTCATATAAAACAGTCCATATTATATTAGGTTTAACAATAAAACAAAACAAAATTCCATTAACTTTAAAAATACATTTCAACAATAGAGATTTAAACACATGTTCAGTAATCCCTTTAACATCAGAGTTATTTGAAAATTAGCAGTCCTATCAACAATGGGAAAGTAAGTTACAAAACTGTATTAATTTAATTTAAAATTTTTAACAGACTTCAGTTGTGCAGCTCAACAGTTAAATGCCAGTCAGAGTACACATAGGTTCAGTTTTGTAAATCATACTATAAAGACGGTAAATATGCCAAAAGTACGTCATTCAGTCAATTTAAAATCAAAACTAACAAGTTACATTTCAGAATTTAAAGAAGATGGTTTATCAACTGACAATAAAATATTATTTTGTAATTTGTGTCAGTGTGCAGTATCATCTACACAAAAGTTCCTGGTGCAACAACACATTACAACTAGTAAACATCAGGCCAACAAACAACTAAATTCCAAGCAGAGACAATTGTTTTTAACACAACCAACAACATCGAATGTAAGATCTGAGTTTAACATCGACCTGTGCCGTTCTCTCATCTCTGCTGATATTCCTCTCTACAAACTAAAGAATAAGGTCTTCAGGGAATTCCTTGAAAAATATACTTAACATACAATCCCGGATGAGTCAACACTTAGGAAGACGTATGCTCCATCCATCTACGATGAGACAATACAGAAGATAAGAGATGAAATTAAAGATAGTTCAATTTGGGTTTCCATTGATGAGACTCCCGACAAAGAAGGTAGACTTGTTGGTAATGTAGTTATCGGTTTGTTAAGTGAACAATATTCTGAACGAATTCTTTTACATTGTGATGTTCTAGAAAAGTGCAATAACAAAACTATAGTTAAACTGTTCAACGAAGCTATGGGTATCCTGTGGCCAAAGGGTATTATGTACGATAATGTGTTATTCTTTATTAGCGATGCTGCCCCTTATATGGTCAAAGCTGGACAAGCATTATCTGTTGTATATCCTAAATTGACTCATTTTACTTGTGTGGCGCATGCATTTCATCGTGTGGCAGAAGTGGTCAGAGACAATTTCCTAAAGTAGATTTGTTGATTTCATCAGTGAAAAAGTATTTCTCAAAGCTCCCAGTAGAGTTAACGTGTTGAAAGAAATGTACCCTGAAATTCCATTGCCACCAAAGCCAATTTTAACTAGATGGGGTACATGGCTAGAAGCAGTTGAATATTATGCCGAACATATAGACTCTATTAACAATGTTCTCCTTGCATTGGACTCTGAAGATGCAGTCTCAATTGATACTGCGAAAACAGTTACCTGTGACATAAGTGTGAAGAATGACTTAGCTCACATTCAGCATACATTTTCATGCATCATAAAAACGCTCAAAAGTCTCCAAAATAGGCACCTTTCACTATCTGAAAGTTTTGAAATTATAAATAGTACTGTGGAACAACTGAATCGTGGTAGAGGTAAAGTTGCAGATGCAGTAAGAGCTAAGGTGGACACTGTACTTTCAAAAAACCCTGGATATGAAGAACTACAAAGGTTGTTGCTGTGATGAGTGGTGAATCAACAGTGAAGATTAACTTGGACTTATCCCCAGCAGACATTGTGAAATTGAATTATGTACCAGTTACTTCTTGTGACGTCGAACGCTCTTTTAGTCAGTATAAATCTATCCTCAGAGACAATAGAAGAAGATTCACTTTTCAGCACTTGAAAGAAATGTTTGTAACCTATTGTTATGGTAACAGACAATAAAAATTGTGTTTTGTTGAAACTACATTGGAAGATAAGGTACGTCCATTATATTTTTGTTTAGTTTGATTAAAATGTACCAATATTTAACGTACATAGTCATTTTTTTATAATTTTAAGTCCATATTTAATTCCATATTTTGGTAAAAATCCATATTTAATTCCATATTTTGGTAAAAATAACTACATATATATATTTACATATTTCATATATTTTTAGTCCATATAAATCCGTTCCCTGGTAATCATATTCCGAGATTTCCTGGTGTACACCTCTTTGAGGTATCCCTACAGAAAAAAAGTCCAACGGTTTTAAGTCTGGACTTCTCGCAGGCCATTCGACATTTCCACAGCACCCAATGACCTGTCCAGGAAATGCAATGGTAAACCGTACCTTGTTATCAATGCACTGAGAATAAAATAAAATTAAAGCTGCATTTGTGCAGTACATTTTAGTAGTGGAATAGGTCACTTAACCTGACTGCTTATACTATTACAGTGCAATAAAAAGTTGTATATAAATATAGGTCACTCTGTATATTCAATAATATGTTCCTTTTGAATATACCCGAGATAGTTACGTGAAATAAAACTGATTGGAGGTAATTGCTTCCCATTTAAAGTGTGTTAATTAATATCCACTTTTGACTGCATCACAGATGCTATAGTAGAACTGAAACCAACATCAATTAAGTTTCTTATATTTGAATAATACTACCTTTTTATTGCCGTAGTTGAATTTGATTGCTTTTAACTACCAGTAGCTAATTGAATTGTATATTTAAGATGTCCAGATTTAATAAAATCAATGGCTTCTGAATTAAATCAAACACTAAGCTGCTACTATTTGGTACCTAGTTTACATACGTATTTAAGTAAATGATTACAAATAGGATACATACAATTATAACTAAGAAACTATTTCAAGGTCTCCAACTTCAAGAAAGTGATTTACCTTTCTCGAACTTGGTATCAAATATGCGAGAAATTACAAGCAGTTGCAATGCTAAAATAAGTACTAACTAAAACAAATACGAGTAGACAGAATTTGATTTGTTAGTCATTCGTATATATATTTTAATGTCAGTGGCATAGATTGAAATAAAATCAATTTGGATATTTTTGCAATTGAAGAGTCCACTGCAAGAATGATGAATGTCACTTTCTTGTCGAAAATGAACCAAGATTATCAATGCCAGGGGCGTATACTGGTTAAAGGGTTTGGGCTACCACTGACCCTATTATTACACAAAATATATCTAACAATTACTTTAATTTTAATTACTATGGTAAAACTAATAATACAAAATTATTACATTATGTTATATTATAAACTTTTTCTTTTGTAATGATCGGAAAATACGCCCCTGATCAATGCATAGCTTAAGACATATAGCATGTACATAGAGAGTTATATGGCATTAACACTGATAGTCATTGTCCAGTAATGATCGGAAAATCACAGTTAAGCTTTGAGAGCTAAGCATTTCAAACTTTCAATTGCTTCTTCTGCAAAATGTATTCCAAATGACATCCATCATTCTTGCAGTGGACTCTTCAATTGGAAAGGCACAGAAATTTCAGAAAAGTAACACTTGGTTCTAGACTCATGTATAGGCCTACCATAGCATTAAAATGAAATACAGTAGACTCTTGCTAATCCGGCCATTGCTTGCACACGGAGTGGTGGATTAGCGAGAATACTGGCACCGGATTACTCTGAGTTCTTCCAACCGCTCCACTTGCGCTTCTAAATCGAAACTAGAATGTCCCACAAGTGGCCGGCAAATGTACAGTATATGTATGCCTATATAAATATATTTGTATCTAAGTAATATTGTTTTAACACATGACACTGGTCCAAATTTCTCAGAAAATATTATGGGTACAGTGTAAGTGATAGGAAGTACAGAGGAGGCCGGATTAGTGAGATATAAAAATTTGAAGTTTTGATATTTCATTGCACTGTGTATGGCAAACTATATGAAAGATTTTATTGTTAGTAGTAATTTCGTATTAATTGACAATGTTTTGTTTACCAATGACGGGAATTCATTAATAATCATCATCATAGTCATAAGCATCATAATCAACACGAGTAGGACGTTCAGTGACTGGACCTACTGTGTAATGTATTAAATATTCTGGGTAGTACTCATTGTCACAGAATTTCACAATTACATGTCCATTAGATTTTTGTGCTGTATCACAACGCAGTGTGTTGTTGAGGTTGTATACGTTATCTATAAGTGGAGGAATATTCATGTTTCCATTTCCTATACAACTATTTGAGACAAGCACTCTGACAAGGAACATAACCTTCTCTGTTGCATTCTTATCAGAATAGTGGCTGGCATAGTATGAAATTGGAGAAAATGACACTCCTTTACCAAATCTATTTCCAGTGCTTCCACCGTGCATTCTCCAGTTGAAGTTATTTTCGCAAATACTCTGAACATTACTTTTGTTTGTGCCATGGAAAAGTCTCATCTCCTCCACGGAATAGATTTGCTGGCTTTCCATCTCAGACTTCTTCAGTAAGTAACAGCCTAGTAGATATGGATTTTGTATTCGTTCTATTTGAGTAACTTTGAACCTCTTTTGCGTAGTTGTTTTGAAAAGTCTTACCACTTCATTGTATTCTTGTGTGTTATTTTGAACAGTTACTTTAGTAAAAGACGAGTGAGTAGTCATAGGTGACCAGTTATAAGCCAAAGGTTGCTGAAAAACTGCCCTGCTGAGGGGTCTGCTACTGACAGGAATGATTTTGCGTTGCCGTTGTTCTTCCATCTTTTGCCTTATTCTCTCTTGTTCTCGTAACTTTCTGGCTTGCTCTTGGCGCCTTCTCTCTTCTTCTAGTCTCTGTTGTAAGATGTATTGCTGTTGCCTTTCATAGTTTTGATTTTGTGCAGGTGACGTGTAAGATGATCTTGATTGAGAAGTTGATTGTTGTCTCTGTGGTTCTGGTGAGCTAAAAAGACTTCCCATTTTGCTGCGGTAAAATCAAAACAAAACATTAATTAGAAATGTATATTGATTTTTCTGCAAATAAAAAAGAGACTATGCCAAAATATTTTCGATATTAAGGGGAGAGGATGGTATTTTTTTTAACTTTTTTCCTATTTGGTGTAAAATATTATTTTTTGTATGTAGAGAGCTCATAGCTGTGGCAACTCAACCAAGTAAAAATATTTTGAAAAAAAAAAAATATTTGGGGGCCCAAATTCGAAAAAAAAAAAAATATACCCAATTCAGGATTGTACTAAAACCGATATATCTAAACCGTTTTTAAAGATAGATTCAAACCATTTTTTGCAATGTATTTGCAAAAGCATGTTCTGCAAACTGTCTGTAACAGAATTTTGATATTAATCCCTACGTTTGTAAAATAAACAATTAAAATTTAATAACAATTTCCTGATTTCCTTTCTTGCAAACAAATGGACGTATTTTTAAAATGAAATCAATTAACAAAATTCTGTTACAGATAAAAGTTTCCTAATAGTCTAAAGAATGTGTGTTCTAAATTTCATACGTGTATCTTTAATAGTTCAGAAATTATATCCATTTTTGTCTGGCTATGTAGCAAAAATAAAAAATGAAGTTACTGGAAACCGATAAAAGCGGGCATGTGATTTAAAAATCCATAGCGCAGGAAGTTTAAAAATGACGTCTCAACATCCGATAAGGGCATAAATACCCACAAAATGTTAAGCAATGCATTCCATACATATCAAAGGGTATTTTAAAGAAAAATATATATATATTTTTTTAATTTAATTTACCGGAAACAACGATAGAAGTGGGCGAGTGATTTAAAAATTCATAACGCAGGAAGTTTAAAAATGGCGACTCAACATCCGATAAGGGCACAAATACCCACAAAATGTTATGCTATGCATTCCACACATATCAAAGAGTAAAGAATTTTTTTTAATTTACTCATTTTTCACCAAAAAATACCATCCTCTCCCCTTAATTCGATTTATATACGAAGACATTGTAATACCTTGAAATTAATGTTCTTTTACCAAACAAGTTTGTAGGCCTATGTCTCTGATTTCTATTTATGTAGTAGTAGTTTCTGGATTCAATTAAGTAGACTAGACTATAGAAGCAATTAAAAATGTTTGCCAAGAAATTTGTTAAAATGAAGTTACTGTTAATAAATATAGACACCATGAACATTTTCAATACTAGAAACATTTTTTCTTTCTCAAGCATTTGAGTATTAAACTCAAGCATCTGTTCTCTAGCCCGTGTAAAAAAAAAAAAGAGCCTATATGGCCCTTTAAGAAAAATAATTTGGCACAAATGGCTCTGAATGTATTAGAAAATAAATATATTTTAATATAGCAAGGCAGCCACAGGCTTAGCGTGTTTGTCTGCTGATATGTAGCTGTGTTCAGGCATGGGTTGGATTCCCGCTTGGGCTGATTACGTGGTTGAGATTTTTCCGAGGTTTTCCTCAACTGTAAGGCAAATGTCAAGTAATTCTGGCGAATCCTTCGCCTTATATTCCCAAGTACCGTCTACCATCAATTCCATTGACGCTAAATAACCGAATAGTTGTTACAGTGTCGTTAACTAACCGAATAATGTATATGTCAAGGTCTTTGGAGGATATAAATTAACTAAAATGTTTTTATAATATATTAAATGCAGTTTTTTGTTCTGTTGTTATCTTCGTGACTACTACTCCTACTGCTACTGCTACTAATAATAATGAGAACCACGACAATAATAATAATAATAATAATAATAATGTGAAAAGGGTAGACTAAAATGCGCACGTAAAATTTATTAAGTTTCATGATTTTCGAAAATTTATCATGTTTAAATTGAAGACAGTGCCTTAGTTTATAATTATATATATATATATATATATATATATATATATATATATATATTTATATATATATATAATTTGAACTGGTAATGGAAATTACGAGAAAACGGCTGAACGGATTTTAATAAATGACCCCTCATTTTGAAGCTTAGAACCCGAAGTTTTTCAGAAAAATATTAACTTTCAGTGAAACGTTAGTTTTCCTACATAATTTTCATATTTTCCAAAATCCATCTTTCGTCAGTTTTGAGGACTAATTGCATCATTTCAGAATAAAACAAAACGCACACTAGCCTACAATAAACACGAAGGCCAAGACCTGCAGGATTGCTGACATACTTAGAGCTCAAATTCAATTGGTTATTAAAAACTTGAAGGCCTACTAAAAATAATTTACAGGTCTGATTCTGTGGTGTATAATTTTATGAGTGCAGCTGTGTATTGGATATCAAAATTCTACAAAACTTGAGATGCTTTGATATTATTACCATTAGAAATTAAATATTATAATTAATGCCATCATGCGACTATTTTTCATTGTACGTATTAACTTAATGCTATATTGATGATATGAAAGTGAAAGTAGATAGAGATTATATATGAAATTAGATCTTCATTTCTATAATTTACTGAATGGCGGCATGTAGTATATAAATACAAAACGTACGTAAGATAATAATATTGTTATTAAAAATGAAATATTTTTATAGTTATTTAATCAAGTGGGGTTGGGTCTTTTCCATATAGTTAATGGCGGTGTGGTGTAGATATTTATATGCGTAATTCTCTTCAGTATTGGCTCGAGAGAGCGCAAAAATTACAGTTCCTAAGGAAAAACCAAAATGTATTACTTACTGATAAAATAAAGAGACCTAGAAAATTTTGTAGTCTCCCGATCTCTTAGCAGGATGAAATGATTTTACTCTCTACATTTCAAGCTCTCCATGCAGTAGGTATACCAAGATGCTATGTTTATTGTTCGAAAGCATAGCAAACCTGACATTTTTTTAACTTTCGCGCACAATTCACAATGACCTGAATTAGCTATTATTTAGTTCCACAAGAAAAACCCACTGATCGTTCTAACATTGTTACTTGCGTTTTCGCGTTGAAACTCAAAACCTTAAGGTGGATAGGTTCAAGAAAAAGTATTTAGCATAAAAAAAAACATTCAGAGGGAGTATGTTTCATTATTACGGAAGAAAATAACTTTCAAAATGTCTGGATTCTTTATTGAAAATAAACCTGAAAAATTTTTATTTGAACGTCTAATTTACTTAGTTTGCAGCATTTGCTGCACAAGCCACTTTAATATCAAGAATGGCAACCATTTATAATACATGGGTCATTCAATAATTAGTGGCAATGATGTTTGTATGTGGCGCTATCAGCGGTAAATGATACAAGCTGATAGCAATGAGAAAGAAGAGCATCTGATGTGTGTTATCTATGAGTTTGAAGACAGTAATCTCATTTATAAGATATTTGTAGCGAGTTTAATTTGTAGACTCTTATCTGTAGCACTCTAAAATGTTTAGCAAATACGAACAAAGATACTTAATTAAAATTCAGATTGCAAGAGACAAGAATGCTCGACAATGCCATACAGCATTACTGGAAGCTTGTGGTAGAGAGATTTTCACCATATCGTACCGTGGCTAGGTGTGCACATGCGTTTCACAATGGGAGGGAAGATGTTCATCAAAAACGTGAAGCTGGCAGACCGCAATCGGAAAGTTATGATGTGCGTGTGAATGCTGTAAGAACACTGCTCGAAGAACACCGTTGTTGGACTTGTATTGAACTAGCAAGGGAATTTGGAATTACTCCTGGTACGATTCTTCGCATACTTAAGAAGAAGTTAAAGATGAGGAAAATCTGCGGTCAGTGGGATCCATACAATCTTGAAGAGAATAACATGCGACAGAGAATGGAAACAGCGAGATTGCACTTAGAAGCTATGGACGTGAAGGCGAGCATTACCAACCAAAATTGAAGAGACAATCAAATGAGTGGCGGCACAATGATTCCCCAATGCCAAAAAAGTATCGGCAAGAACAGAATCCACTTAAAGTCACGTTCATTGTTGCTTATGACTTTGATGGTGGCTTTGTCATTCATTCAGTTCCTGCAGGAAATCATGTGTCTGGTGCATATTACAGTTATTTTCTGGAACACCATTTACGACCAGCTGTGCACCGTAAACGTCCAAATCTCCTGAATTCTCATCCTATTGTGCTACATGATGGTGCTCTCTCTCACATAGCTGCCCCTGTGGTTAATTTACTTCGCAGATGGAACTGGGAAATTCTGGAGCATCCTCCATACTCCCCAGATATGAGCCCATGTGATTTTCGCGAAAATGAAATTACCACTTAGAGGAGTTCGCTTTAGAACCA
This sequence comes from Periplaneta americana, assembly GCA_025594305.2. Lineage (NCBI taxonomy): Eukaryota > Metazoa > Arthropoda > Insecta > Blattodea > Blattidae > Periplaneta > Periplaneta americana. The sequence goes on from JAJSOF020000005.1 coordinate 176,992,923, forward strand.
GACAGGCAATTATAGCAGCAGTAGAGCAGTCTGTTCGAAGATTAGTACAACAAGACGCTGTTGATGGCATCCGTCATCTCCCTGAGGTGTGGAGGTGGATTCTTTATGTTGGAGGAGATTACTTCTGAGCTCTGCAAAAATGTGACTATTCAAAAAATGTTTTCTTTGTTGTTAATTGTTGCCACTAATTATTGAATGATCCATGCAATATAATTGAGACACCAAAGTTGAAAAATGAGTTCTTTAAATGTTCCTAATGACAATGTCATTTAAGTCTACAAGCACAGTGGCTCGCTGATTTAAGAACTCTGGCTGCAACTCTTTGGATTGAATTCAGTGTTGCCAGGTTTATGTAACCAGAAATCCCTACTTCACGCAAAAAATTTCTACAAAAATTATTTTATGTAACATAAACAATTGTAAATTAAATTGCTTTTAAACTAAAAAAAAAAAATTGAATATGTTTTACGTTGAGTATTCAAGATTCTCCTCAGCTCCAACTAAAACTCAACAGTATCTCTGAAGTGGTATATATTTCACAATTTTTCTATGTGGAAGAGCACTCTGATTGATTTCTACAAGGTTGTCGATTAAATTAAACCTACGATTATGTTCAACTATATCAAAAACATATCGAAGTTCAGGTTTTTTAAACCTCTTCATAATGTTCAGGTGCATTTGAAAATAGTGTACTTATGCTGCATTCTCTTTGTGAACTTTTAATAAACCGTGTCTTAAGAGTTCACTTTTTCGGCTACAAGTTCATTTTTACATTCAGTTTTATTACCGTTTTCACTCTTGCAAAACAAATCTCACTTTTACGTAATTCGGCTAACAATAAGTTAATTCACCACTCAATTTCCTTTTTTTCTCGGGAGTAGATGGATCTGATTCGTCACCGGAAAAATTCATGATGGAAAACAGCAAATTTACCACGGTTAGAGTAGGCCTAACTACTTTAATCACAGGCACTTCACAAGAAAAGCTGAACTCACACAGATGACCCCGTGATACATTTGGGCCTACTACAATGATGCAACAGTAGAAAATGAAATGAGGAAATGTAATCAGGAATTATACAATACCTAATAAAAAAACAACGGGAAAGTCCCTTTCTGATGTAAAAGAGTTTGTGTTGATAAATGACTATGCTTAACGTTATCATAGATGCTTTGTGTAAGTACAGGTCGAAGTGTATTTCAGATTCTTAGAACTATAAAATTTAAATTAATTAAAATGCATGGAGATTGTTACGAATATTAACAAAAGGATAAGTCCACACCTGTGAGTAACGGTTAGCGCGCCTGGCCGCGAAACCAGGTGGCCCGGGTTCGATTCTCGGTCGGGGCAAGTTACCTGGTTGAGGTTTTTTCCGGGATTTTCCCTCAACCTAATATGAGCAAATGCTGGGTAACTTTCGGTGTTGGACTCCGGAATCATTTCACCGGCATCATCGCCCTCATCTTATTCAGACGCTAAATAACCTTCATTCAAACGCTAAATAACCTTCATTCAGACGCTAAATAACCTAAGATGTTGATAAAACGTCATAAAATAACCTACTAAAATAAAATTTAAAAAAAAAAACAAAAGGATAAGTTTTCCCTACATTTTGGCCAATGTTACAAAAAAAATCCTTCAATCCCTATCAGGCTTAAAATATCCCTAAGACAGGGATTTCACCCTACAGCTGGCAACATTGACAGAATTGTGTAATTACTGTGCTCGTTGATTACGGGTGTACTGATTATTATCCTTTAAACTGCGATGTTTTGCAACCATGCAGCACATAATACATAAATCCGGCTGCTTTTAAAAACAATTATTGTATCTTTCATCTTACGGCTACATTTTAATTTTACGCTAAACTGAAAATATTGTACCAAATTTATTGGAACATTTTTGTTCAAGATATATAAAAGAAAAATTAACAGAAAACAACATGGCGGACATATTAAACTTTTAAGCTGAATTAATAAATCTCATTGCTTTAATAATACGAATGTTTTGTACATTTTAATTCTACGAATAAATTTAATTATTTCAAAATGCAAGGTCAAATTATATACCGTAAACCAGTAGGCCTATAAGTTACCACCACATTCTTGCCGGAAATATACGCCTAACCTTGACCTGCTACATTTGTATATGGAAACTTTGGCCATTGTGGTGGACTACCGATAATTTTTAAAAATAAAACAGTATTTCAAACAACACTATAAACATGAAATATATTTTTCAACTGTATAATAAATTAATTTCATACAAACCCATCACGTCTGGCGTAACATTTAAAAAATTGAGTTGAGGATGACTTTTTTAAAACTATAACCTTGTTAGACACATTTCTGCATGAAGTTTGAAACACAGTTATGTCGAAAATATTCTCTCTATGAAGATAAATTTATTTTCAACGTTTCAATGATAAGAAAATCATAGGTTTTTAATTAATGCTGTTTTTCATAGTGGGGATATTTCCTTCCTTTGAACAATTTGCCTTCAATATTAGATACGTATTTTTGTAAAGAAATAAATGAGATTTTAGATCTGTCTTTAGAATTAAGAGTACTTACAGGTTTTATTTGATAAACAGATATATTTCGATGGTGTTGCACAATTTCTGCAGACAGCTTTCCACACGAACTGCTAATAATACACCTCTCATCTACAGTTCACAGCGCCACACTGCCTCTCTTCCCAGCAGTTCCCTCTGCACAGCGATTTGCGGGAACTCCCGTATGACACATTGCATACTGTAGTCGGTAGTGTCAGATGAATTTGATTTCCAAATGTCGTGTTGCCAACTGGACGGAAATTCCTTCAAAACTGACGGAATTTCAATGTAGCGGAGGGAAAAGAATGGTTTTGACGGGTGACGGATTTTCTGGCTGAATCTTCTTTTGACTTTTTTACGTGCTGTAATTTTTAATTGTTTAATTTTTGAGGGAGCGTAGACCAACCTAGCGCATCAACTGCAGAACTAGAGACAGATGTTGTGTATGAATTATTATTATTATTATTATTATTATTATTATTATTATTATTATTATTATTATTTTAATAAAGATTGGTAAGGAAGTTGCAATTTTGCTTTTATTTGTATATAGATACTGGGTGTTCAGTTCAAAATGTGTCATGGCTCGCTGTATGCCGTCATGTGGCTAGCTGATGAGCCTAAAGAATTCAATCTTCCTACACTTCCGCAGAGGTGTATAACCTAAGAGGCAGAGAAGTTGCCTAGCAAGTACGGCGTTCATTCTGAAGAGTACGTACGATACGTACGGTAACGCCGGTAGTGGCAGGAATGTGAACTGTTTGGAAATACGTACTGTCGGGATATGGGGAGAGGGTTAAGACGATTACTTACGTATTTGTTGACATTAACTTCGACGGTCAACATGGACACGGAGCATTTGATTTGTGTTGTGGAATGTTACCGTACGCAACCGATGATAACAAATACCCTGCGTACGACTTGCCGGCGCAAAACAGTTCGAAAGAGGTTATGGTAGCACACAGACCGTACAGACCGCCATCTGTTGCTACGACATTCAAGTTATACCGTACACGTTCTCAAGTTCAGATTGAAGAACGCCTTAAATAATAGGCAATTTCTCTAACATATAAGCTGAAACTCGCTTCAAATCGGTGACCCAACAACAGTGACGTCATGACACACTTTGAAATGAACACCCAGTATATTGAGTGGTTCTTACTTATTTTGTTTTTTATTTTGACGGATTCTGAAGGACTTCCAGGTGTTAGACTGACGGGGATACAATTTGTGTGTTGGGAACACTGTACGGGGAACGTAAAGTAGCCGTGTTGTATTGTGTATTTATTAACATTCCATGGTATTCATACATTGCTTACAGCTAGAATATGGAACAAGTCAAAAACTTAATACCTTTATAAAATCTTAATCTATAGTCACAGTCTAGATGGAATATATACAGACGAGATTTACAATATAGTCTACTTGTACAACATAAAGTTTAGTATCAATTTCATGAAGTGTTATTGAATGTCATGAATTCACCTACAGAATAGAAGGCGTGAGAAATTAGGTACTTCTTTAATTTGGCCCTAAATAATTTATGTTTTGAGTTTCATTTTTTATATCGATAGGGAGGCTATTAAAAATTCTTACTGCCATATAACGCACTCCTTTTTGATAGCACGATAGACTTGCCGATGGAGTATGAAAGTCATTTTTTGACGTGTATTTATACTATGAACTGTTGAATTAGTTACAAAGTTTTCACGATTACATACGAGGAAGATTATTAATGAAAATATATACTGACAAGCTATGGGCATTATTTGTAGTTTTTTGAAAATAGTCCTACATGTAACAGAAATATATTGTTACTATCTGTGGAATTTCCCCAGAATATTATTCCAAAACTCATTACTGAGTGGAAGTATGCAAAGTATATTGTTTTTAAGGTATATTTATTCACTATCTTTTGCATAGATCTAATAGCAAAACAAGCTGAATTTAGTTTGGGGTAATTTCCTTAATATGATTTTTCCAATTTAACACATTATCGATTTTTAAACCAAGAAATTTGGTTGTTGTTGTTTCTAATAGGGATCTATTATTAATTATTGCGCTAGAAATTTGCGACGTTGAATTTGGACAGGATTTAAATTGAATTATGTTAGTTTTGTTACAATTTAATACCAATTTATTGACTGAGAACCAGTCACATATTTTGAAGAGAATTTCCTTTGTTGTCAGTGTAACAAAACTCAAACAGGAAAGAGCATTTGTCATATATTTGACTAATGTTAAAAAGAAGTTCATAATCTGTTATTTTAGAATAAGTTCTCTATAGTAAGCAGCGAACTATGTGCCAAATACAATGCAAAACATAACGGAGGAGCGTCAGGCCTTACGGTCTTTCGCACATAGTTCGAGTTTTGGTTGACCTTCGGCGCAGCTCAGGCGATAGGCGCGTTTGTCTACTAATCCGGAGCTGTGCTTGGAAGTGAGTTCGATTCCTGTCTGGGCTGTAAAGCAAATTTCAGATAATCACAAGGCGAATTCCTGGCCTCATCTCGCTATCACTAATTCCACCGACACTAAATAACCTACTACACTAATTGATACAGCGTCGTTAAAAAGCGACTAAAACAGCTGCGAGCGTTTTAGTCGCTTCATATTTACGCTCGTTGGGCATGCGATTGGGATCCGTACACAGAGACGCTCGCATTTCGTCGTATCAATATTGTTGAAAGATGTCGAAGAGGTTGTTGCATTAGTGATCTTGTCTGTATTGTAATAAGGGAAAAGAAAAGAAGAGGAAGTTGCGAGTTCATCTAATTAGCAATGGGAGGCATGTATTTATGTATGCCCGAAAAAAAACCCTCTGCAACGTCTGTTTTATCCACTACAAATTCCATCACGACCTGGCCGGGAATCGGCCTGGATAGCTAGTCGGTATAGCGCTGGCCTTCTGTGCTCGAGGTTGCGAGTTCGATCCCGGCCAAGGTCGATGGCATTTAAGTGTGCTTAAATGCGACAGGATCATGTGAGTAGATTTACTGGATGTAAAGAACTCCTGCGGGACAAAATTCCGGCACACCGGCGATGCTGATATAAACTCGGCAGTTCCGAGCGTCGTTAAATAAACCATAATTTTTTTTCGAACCTGGGCCACTTGGATGGAAGAACAGTGTGCTAGCAATTGAGCTACAGACGCGATTTCTAAATGAACCAATAGAGTCTAAGCATAGTAATTATTGTAAAGAAATTGGCTATCTAAATCAGATAAAGAAAATGCGAAGACATTCATATTTTGGTTCCTAAAATAAACTGTGAAGATAGACACGAAGTTGGCCTGTATGACATGTTCTGTCCTAAATGTAGTGCAGTGCCCTACATCACCTTTATATAGAAGAAGTTATTCCAGGCCCTCACTCATTCTCTTACACTCCTCAGTACACAGTATACACTGCGCATTGAGGTCACTTTATTGAACGAGCCTCACTTGGCCTTGGCTAGAGTAATAGGAATCGATAAATTGTGTCGTGTCTTATCTTGACAACTTGTGATCGTGACTTATACAGCACATAAAAAGATACGATAATCGGTGCATGCTAGATAAGATATATTTGATTGAGACAATGTTCCCAACCGCATAAAAATAATTACAAATCTTCTTAATATAATTTTTGTCAAGTAATTAATTACTGCCAGTAGAAGCATTGGAAAATAGCAGGCGTGCTATTTAAATGGTACATACTTATGCAGGATACGTACATTGAACTGCTCTTTATGTAACCGAACGTGAAATGAATCGTGAATTACTTACTTACTTACTTACTTACTTACTGGCTTTTAAGGAACCCGGAGGTTCATTGCCGCCCTCACATAAGCCCGCCATTGGTCCCTATCCTGAGCAAGATTAATCCATTCTCATCATATCCCACCTCCCTCAAATCCACTTTAATATTATCTTCCCATCTACGCCTCGGTCTCCCTAAAGGTCTTTTTCCCTCCGGCCTCCCAACTAACACTCTATATGCATTTCTGGATTCGCCCATACGTGCTACATGTCCTGCCCATCTCAAACGTCTGGATTTAATGTTCCTAATTATGTCAGGTGAAGAATACAATGCGTGCAGTTCTGTGTCGTGTAACTTTCTCCATTCTCCTGTAACTTCATCCCTCTTAGCCCCAAATATTTTCCTAAGCACCTTATTCTCAGAAACCCTTAACCTCAAAGTGAGAGTCCAAGTTTCACAACCATAAAGAACAACCGGTAATATAAATGTTTTATAAATTCTAACTTTCAGATTTTTCGACAGCAGACTGGATGATAAAAGATTCTCAACCGAATAATAACAAGTATTTCCCATATTTATTCTGTGAATTACTACCAACAATAATTTCTGATTAACAGTAACTTCTTTACTGTGTTAATATTATAAAAATACCGACTAGTTTCGAGGTGGTGTCCTTCATTGTCCGAAGCCTAGTGGTATGGAAGACAGCGCTAGACCTCACTGGGCTTCGGACAAAGAGGGACACACCTCGAAACTAGTCGGTATTTTTATAATATTAACACAGTAAAGAAGTTATTGTTAATTAATGATTATATAAGTATTAAAAGAGTTAACCAAAAATGAAGAACAATCATTTTCACTAATCTTCCATCATATTGCAGAGTTACGTCAAAATGATTTTTTCTGCTATAAATGGATCTCTGAATGTCTGATCTTCAGCTGTTTTAAATTGAGTTAACCCTGGCAAGCGTTTTGGCAAAGTAGGTCATTAATTCATGTAAGTGACGTTATGTAGAGATTCATCTTTAGGGACGAGAAGAGCTTAGTAAAGATAGTAATTCGTTTTGGTTTTCTATAGTTCATTTGCCTAGATCTCCGTTAGTTGTGTGTATATGTATATATGGATACAATAATTAACACAACGGTCATTTAGCGATCCAAGTCTTTAAAAAATTGTCTTGGTCTGTAAATGATTCTTCTATGTAGCAGCGAACTTCTGCCTATATACCAAGAAATGCCACTATTATTATTATTATTATTATTATTATTATTATTATTATTATTATTATTATTATTATTTATTTATTTATTTATTTATTTATTTATTTGTCTAATGGCTAGTACATGATATTTACTATCATTGACTGAGGGAAAAACAAGAAAGTGGTGAACAAAACTACGGATTAAGTAATTAAAAACATTCGGGCTCTGGCTTCCCAGTAGCGGTCGACTTCCTTGGAGGATTTCAGAGCAGGGCATTTTGCAAGATGTTGTCTATCCATGTCTTCCTGTTGATGGCACAAAATGATGGAAGGATGTCAAGACGATTGAGGTGTTTACCTAGGATGTCATGTTCAGCTTGCAACTGCTAGTCTTCTGGGTTCAGGAGGAATATCCTTCAGTAATTTCCTACGTTGTTGCGAAATGTTTATGTCCAGTTCTTGTTGGTGATTATTTTTTTGTAATTGCTTTATATATTGTTTTACTGAGCTAAATGACAAAGGTTTCCTTGGGTTTATTTTGAGATTGGCACCCTTCTTAGCTAATATGTCAGCCTGTTCATTCCCATGTAGATTACAATGTCCTGGGATCCACTGTAATACAACTGTTTTGCCACGTTCTTTTAAAGTTGCAAGTATTTTTTGACAATTATTGATTTGTTCTGTGTAGGGGTGATCAGTTTTATTTATGGACAAAATGGCTGCTTTTGAGTCCGAGAGGATGACGGCGTTTGTGAATTTATCCATATGCAATAAAAGTTGATTTAAGGCAACATGTATAGCTTCAATTTCTCCATCATAGGCAGATAGATTATAACCAACTGGGAGATAGAAGCAAAATAGATTACTAAAAATACCAGCTCCCACATTTCCTTGAGGGTCTGTTTTCGAGCCATCGGTATAAATTCTTATCCAGTAGCCTTCCGGATATCTGATGTTGACGGTTTCAAGGGCCAATTGTTTTAAATTTTCTTTACTGTGTTGATTTTTGGTGATTTGTTCTAGGAGGTCTATTTCTGATTGAATTATATCTATCTGAAGTGGGTTTTGTGGAAGCATTAGAGGTTGAAGGAGATTGGGTATATCGAGTTCTTCTTTTAGTTTCTCTGCATATTGGATGAATCCGTGTTGCGTTTTCAGATAACCTTTCTGTGTTAAAGTATGTGGACCAATAGTCGTCATCACTTCTGATCAGTTTTTCATAAAGAATAATGGCTCTTTCTTCTATTGTTGTTACAAGATGTTTATTATTATTATTATTATTTTATTATTATTATTATTATTATTATTATTATTATTATTATTATTATTATTATTCCTGGTCCTCCTACATAGAAGAATGGTTTACAGATCAAGACAATTTTTTAGAAACTTAGATCGCTAAATAACCATTGTGTTAATTATTGTGACTTAAACTTTTATTTCTGTTAAATAGATAAAACTTTATTTTGAGATTCAGTAAGTTTTTTAATGTTAAGCAAAGAACTGACCAATACCGCTCCGTGCATGTACGAGCTGATCCGGAGCTGCGTTCGGGCTTGGGTTGGATCCCCCTTTGGACTTTGGTTTCTTCGGAGGTTTTCCCCAGCCGTGGGACTGAAGCCGGATGGTCTATGGCGAGTCCTTGGCATCAACCCTTTTGATTTGATTACCCCCTTTGATTTGATTACCTGGTTGGGTTTTTCCGAGGTTTCCCCCACCGAAAAGGCAAATGCCGGCTAATATTTTGGCGAATCCTCGGACCTCATCTCATCTCACTACATCTCGCCAAAATGTAAAGAAATTGTACAAAATTGTAAAAATTGTAGAAAATTACTAAATTGTAAAACTATAAAAATTTGTAAAAATTGTAATTGTAATATTGTAAAATGTTGACATGTTCCACATCTTAAAGCTTCATTGCTCATGTAAGATCTATGGAATAAAATAAATGAATGAATGAATGAATGAATGAATGAATGAATGAAACTTAAACAGTAGCCTAATTATAGATCGAAAGAGTATATCTAAATAAATAAAATGGTAAAATTAATAAACCGTATTAAACGTAGGGAATGGGATTTGTGTGCAATGCAGAAAACTTCTTATTAAGTATATCCTTTGAGTAGCAGTTCAGAAAATTAATTATAAATGATAATGTCTCTCGCAACATGTTAACAATCCATCACACACGATATCGGATTTTATTTTCGTGCCGAAGGAATCCACACCGTTGAAAATCCATCGCCTTCGGTTGTGTTCGAAGTTCGAATCTTGGGAATCACTAGGAAATCCAAACGTTATACGTGGATTGGTTTAATTTTAGAACTTAAAACGTTTTCTCTACAGTTGCAATGGAAATTTGCCAATTACTCGCATGTTCAACCTGCTCCGAGAGTCGACTCATAATTGCATTGCATGACGTCATAATACTTCGAAGCATGACGAAGCGACCTTCAAACTTCCCCGGAAATGTCGACCACAGAGTAAGTTGCATGTTGTCGGAAGCGTGTATGAACTGATGTTAACAGGTGAATAGCGGAATGAGTAAACGAAGACATCATCATCATCATCATCATCATCATCCAAACAAGTATTAGGTCATGTCGCCTGTTACGGACTCGCTCTATCTTTTTGCGGGACGTCCTATTGATCAAATTGTGAGGTGAATAATAATTGCAAAATATAATGTATGTATGTATGTATGTATGTATGTATGTATGTATGTATGTATGTATGTATGTATGTATGTATGTATGTATGTATGTATGCATGTATGTACAGAGGCCTCAAACTAGGAAGCTGCCTGGATAGGAGAAGTAGTAGAGCTAACGGAGGGGGCCCACCTAGGCTCCGATACCCAGGTATAGTCATATTATCTGAAAAGTTGACCTCTTGACAATGTATTCAAGATGTACCCTCCCTATGCAGCCTTCTCAACTGTTATTAGAACTGAGCTGTACCGTTCTAGTCCACAGTGCACAGCAGTAGGCGGACAGTGGTGGGGGAGAAGTGCTCTATGCGCCTGCGCGAACGAGACAGCTTGCTAGTTTGAGGCATCTGTATGTATGTATTTATTAACACTACAATTGGGTATTCACCCGGTGGCAGTGATATATACTGGGTGTTCAGTTCGAAGTGTGTCATGGCTCGCTGTATGCCGTCACATGGCTAGTCGATGAGCCTAGAGAATTCAATCTTCTTATACTTCCGCAGAGGTGTATTACTTATCTGCCAGAGAAGTTGCCTAGCAAGTACGGCGTTCCTTCAGAAGAGTACTTACCGATACGTACGGTAACGCCTGTAGTGGCAGGAATGTGAACTGTTTCGAAACATGTACTGAGGTGAGTTTTTTCTTACTGTCGGGATATGGGGAGAGGGTTAAGACGATTACTTACGTATTTGTTGACATTAACTTCGACGGTCAACATGGACACGGAGCATTTGATTTGTATTGTGGAATGTTGCCGTACGCAACCGATGATAACAAATACCCTGCGTACGACTTGGCCGCGAAAAACACAGTTCGAAAGAGGTTATGGTAGCACACAGACCGTACAGACCGCCATCTGTTGCTACGATGTTCAAGTTATATCGTACACGTTCTCAAGTTCAGATTGAACGCCTTGATTAATAGGCAACTTCTCTGACACAAAAGCTGAAACTCGCTTCAAATCACTGACTCATCAACAGTGACGTCATGACACACTTTGAAATGAACACCCAGTAATATACAATAATACCATTACAATTATACAATAATTACAGCAATAAAATAAAATAAAATAAACCTAAATTTATTTCTAACTATAAATAAATAGATGCAATAAACCTAGGACTATAAATAAAAACTATTTTATAATAACGCCTAACAATGAGCAAAAGTAAACCTAACTTATAAGTACTTCTATTTCATTCAACTATTACCGATTTAAGTAATTACATATCACCTTAATTAATTACAAATCAACTTAATTACATATCACCTTAATTCATTTATATATCAACTAAATTACATATCATCTTAATTAATTACATGACACAACTTAAATAATTACACTGCACCTACAATTACATTTTCAGTCTAATCTTCTCAACCTTTCCTTAAATTTATTGATTTTGAGAGGACCACCCTGAAAGATTGCCGCAGGTAAGCTGTTCCAGTCTACTATTGTGCGGTTAACAAAGGAAAATTTTGCCACGTCCGTTCTTTGTTTTCTACATTTAAACTTCCTAATATGATCTGCCCTGCCTAAGTATGATGGTGTTGCTAATGTTAAAAATAAACACAATCACGAAGACAATACTAAAACAGATAAAGCTAAATAAACATTATAAATAGTCAAGATCTAGAAGACGAGAGTTAAGTACAAATTAAATACTGTATTATAAAAGAAGATAAAATTAAAAGTAAATGCGAATTAATTATACTCTTGAAGAGCATTAGGACTAAGCAAGAAATTAATTGATGAAACTGTGTAATAATAATAATTAATAATAATAATAATAATAATAATAATAATAATAATAATAATAATAATAATAATAGCAGTGAGCGCTTCTGCGGTTGCATATAGGGGTGAACTTCTTATGAAATTTCGGCCAGTGTATAGGACCGTTGCGCATTGAACATGGTAAGGAATTTTGGCACCTACAGTTGGTTTTAAACAGAAAAATCCAGTTTCGTTTGATAGCTTTAATGACTTGGAGGATCATCGTGCTGATCACACGTGTACTGATTGGATTATTCGCCACGCATGTGACCATGAATCCAGCCTTGGCCCTCCATGGGATGTCGCGCCAGGGATTTAATTTTTATTTCTAAATAGTGAAAACCTCGAAAAATTTAGAGTCAGTTTGCAAAGAAGTACAAAAAAGATATGAAAACGATGTAAATTATTATTATTGAAAAATGCGCACGATGTGCAAATAGAACTGTGTTACATTATTCTAGACATAGTTTCGTTATTGATAATTATTTTTTCTGCAGCTTTGGGCGTGATATCGTTCACAATATTCATTGCACATTTCACACAGGCAATCTTCGTTTGGCTGGTGGAACCTCTTGTTTAGGCAGAACTTGTGGTGGAAACCATGTGTTGCCAAGTCAGCGGTTTTGTAGCTAAATCTGGTGTTTTCAGGACTTTGATCAGCTACAGAATTTTACTGTCAGTGGCTAGCTATTTATTTGGCGTTTTTTGATGATTTCGGCAGAAACAGACGATATTTTTAAGTTTTTCTTCTGTAAAGATGTTATAATTGTTTTTATATGTAGCCTACTTGCGGATAATATTATTTAATCATAAACACAGAGTTTAATATAGTATTATCAAAATTCTTCATTGTGCAAGTATAAAATATCAACGTTTTAAGTTAACTCGATTTGGTATAACCATGTCCATTTCCTGTCCATCCATTATTGTACAAATAAGGCATGCCACATTCGTTAAACTTTAATCTAATCATGTAGGCATTGTTTTTGTAAATGAATTGATATAATCATAAAGAGCAGATAATGAACTGAATTGTTATTATCATTTATGATAACTTATATTACGATAGGCCTATATTATTTAATTTATCATTCCGCATTGTAGTTTAAGTAACATAGACATACTTAAAACCAGACTCATTGTTGGTAGACACGTCTCCAGCTCAGTGTGAAATATGATTTCGAACCGACTGGTGTGATTGTGAATGTGGTTGTTTCCGAAGTGTCCAGTGTATTCTTGATCTACTTCATTCAGTTTTGAAGAGATATGCCGCGTAAAACTCCATACGTACAAAAAGTTAGAGATGTGTGAAAAAAAACATAAGCTAATGTGTTGAAAGATTGGGTGGAAGGAGTTACCGATGATAGAGTTGGAAAACTCGGCCTAAATGGTGTAAGGTGACATTGAAAGCAAAATATTCAGATTTAATTGTCCATACGATTTTGCATAGAGCATAGAGCCTACGAATTGACACATATTTTCCATAATTTAGTCTACATTTTTATAAAATTCTCTAGTTCCTAAAACTATAGTTTGTATTTCAAATTTGGAAGTAATGTGTTAAGAAAAATCTGAAGTTTTTCAACTACAGTTTAGCGGTTTTTTTAAGCTTGTGCAGCGGTAAATAGAATTCTGAGTTGGCAACACTGGACTCGTAGCTCGTAGTTTGTCTGTTTCCATTCTTCCTATACTAAAAGCCAGGTTATGAACCGACTAAACCGGAAGCAACGTTCTGTTGCATGCTTTCTGAGCTCTATTGCCACATAGTAGCGCGAGATTCAAAGCATGTTCAGCGTTTGTCACCGATGTGTTTAAAATAACTACTGTCTGTAGTTCTCGATAACACTATCAACAATATTAGTAATTAAAATTACTGTTTTTAAGAAAGCACGAGCTAATGACGCTGGTACGAAATGCGACTCGTAATGCACGTGGTGCGCCAAAGGAACTGGGAAGTTTGGCTACACTGTTTCTGTGATTCCGTTGCCAGATTTTCGTTAGCAGACGACATTTTCACGTGAGGTCCAATGAAAAGCTCCGTTCTCCTTCCCCCCTCCACCCCGCCATACTCAACGTGTCATCGCTGCACAGGCTACCCCTCTAACCCGCACTTTCCTCTCGCCCTGCCATCTACTTCCGGTTTAGTCAGTTCATAACTTGGCTTTTAGTATAGTGATGGGCGAAGTTGTTCTTTTCCCGGAACAGTTCCGGCTATTCCAGTTCCGGAAAAATACTATGTTCCAAATAACAGTTACAAGTAGGGATGTGTCTGAATCGTTCACTGATGCGAGCTATCTCTTTGACTCTCGCTCCATTTGAGGTGTCGTACAGTACCCTCCCTCTTCCCCAAGCAGCTCGCACATACGTTATCGGCATGACGACATAGCACACGTTTCTCAATAGATGACATTCCAATGCACATTCGAATCTGTTTGGAAACTTGCTATGTATGCGGACAGAAGCTTCATGTTTATTATGCTACCTCCACACTCTCGCCGAGTCGACCCGAGTGTCACTCGGCGAGTCACTCGGCGAGCGCAAACCGTGTTGCAAGCGATGTACCTGTCCACACTCTCGCCGAGCCGAGGCGAGGCGAGGCGTTCAGTTGTGACGTGTACACGATGGAAGCTACCGAATTGCCGCTGTATCAGCTCTGTGTGCTCATAGTTATTACAACTATTGGTAACATATCACACCAAAAAAAGTCGGAAGTCTCGGAAAAAAAAAAAGAAAAAAGATGGTGGATGAAGCTATACACAAAAATCGGACGAGATGAATTTGCCGATATTACATTATTTCTCATTTAGTATAATGTAACTTGTCTATGAACATTTCCAACGTGGCAACGATTTTATTATTACACAATATATCGACTCCAATGTTATCACAATATCTTAATAGGAATTTATAAATGATTAATAAAAATATGACTACTCACTTGTTTGCCAAGATAATTAAAGCCATTTAAAACTAAATATTAATTTATATTGCAGAGACATGATAGAAAATATCTTTAACGAGTAATTTTTGTGAACCATCAGGAGAATTTGATAACTTCTGTATCGCCAATTATTTCGAAGAAAGACACAACTGAGAAAAGCGATACCAGACAAAGTGCGGCTCGCCATATTGGCAGCTAGAATAACTGAAATATATTGAACAGACAGTCGCGGAAATTTGATAAGTGGTGGCCCTCCAGCTTGGGGTTTGGGCGAAGGACTAACAACCCATCACCGTAAAAAAGAACTTGTTGCGAAACCTCAATATGAAATTTATCTTTTGAAAAAGTGGAAAAACTCTAGTACATTGGAGCAACAGTATCAAATATAGGCCTAAATAACACTTGAGGGGAAATTAAACGCAGAAAAGATGTGGGAAATGCCTGTTATTATTTAGTTGAGAAACTTTTGTCATCCAGTCTGCTCCCGAAAATGCTGAAAGTTAGAATTAAAAAAAAAACAGTTACTATATTACCGATTGTTCTGTATGGTTGTGAAACTTGGACTCTCACTTTGAGAGAGAAACAGAGGTTAAGGGTTTTCGAGAATAAGGTGCTTAGTAAAATATTTCGGGCTAAGAGGGATGAAGTTACAGCAGAATGGAGAAAGTTAAACAACACAGAATTGCAAGCATTGTATTCTTCACCTAACATAATTAGGAATACTAAATCCAGACGTTTGAGATGGGCAGGACATGTAGCAAGTATGGATGAATCCAGAAAAGCATATAGAGTGTTAGTTGGGAGGGAAAAAGACCTTTGGAGAGGCCGAGACGTAGATGGGAAGATAATATTAAAATGGATTTGAGGGAGGTGGGATATGATGATAGAGACTGGATTAATTTTGCTCAGGATAAGGACCGATGGCGGGCTTATGTGAGGGCGGCAATGAACTTCCGGATTCCCTAAAAGTCATTTGTAAGTAAGTAAATGAGTACAAGAGTCTCCACCAATGGTATTCACTAGAAATTAAAGGAGAGCCGAAAGTGGAAAATAGAACTTGCCGAGAGCCACAATGCATTTTACAGTATTGAAGCTTAACAAAATACGCGTATTTTTAATTATTATATAATTTGGTCTATTATTATTATTGCTATTATTATCATCATCGTGATCATTATCCAATATGTATATATTACTGGTATTTTGAAGTTAAAGGGCGAACTCTGCTATCCTTATGCAACTCATACGATACGAGCAGGCTGATTTGATGTTTTATTTCACCTGTAATCTGTTTTGAATGAGTTTCGAGATTTAGAAAATAAAGTGTCACATACAGCTAGAAGACACTCCTTAACAATCTCCGAATCTATAAATAGCTTAATGTCTGCTACGTGGGACGATGCTTTTGTTGTCAATTGATTTTTATGTACGTACAGGGAATACATTACTTTCTGTACAGATATTACGGAATTTTTAACATTTTCAGTTTCTCTATCTTTGATTGAGAATCTTTTGAGTATCTGTTATAAAAATTTGAATGCATGCTATGTCTATTAAGATAAAAACATTTATAACCTAGTATTATATCAAGACATAATAAGACATGAGACATGACACTGCTGTACCTTTTTTAAATGAAAACAAATACGCGTCGTTGTTGAACACCTTCACTGGCAGTACGGATGCAGGGTAACCAAAGTTTTCCCCAGTTGCATATTATTACAGAAATTAAAAAGAAAAGGTAAAAAAATAGTAATACTGTAGTAGCCCTAATATTAGTTCAATAGCCGCAATAAATAACTTTAAGAGACGCATGCGGCCTGCGGGCCGCGTATTGAGTACCACTGGTCTACACTTATTGTATCTGGGACGAGGTCACGCTCGGGTTCACCATTCGCTTCCTTTGACTCGGACACCAAAAACCGACACGGAGCGGAGCGCAGGCGAGTGCGAGTCTAGGCGAGACATGGCGAGGCGAGGCGAGCGCACCGTCCACACTCTCGCGCTCGCCTTGGCTCGCCTAGACTCGGCGAGAGTGTGGAGCTAGCATTAGATAAACAGCTGTTGAATACAAGGTCAGATTGCAACACTAATTGGTATATGAAGTCATGAAGACACGGTAACCAACTAAAAATTTTAACATCTCATTTAAAACGTGTAGTATGTAATTTTTGTTCTCCGTGTTCCGTAGTGAAAAAAGAACTAAAATTATTAACTTTTATTTTAACGTTTCTTAATGCTTAGTTATGATAATAATTACATTATAATTTTATACATAATAAAAATATATAACTACTGTATATATTTATACATTAGCAGTAGTGAAACCTGAAATTCCCACACTTAGTAAAATGTTAGAAACGCATCTGTACCAAAGTGTAATAATTTAAACTTCGCATCACACCTCGCTCTCTGTCATTACTTATGATCACACTACAAGGATTTCAATTTCCATGCTTCCTCATCCATCCACGTGAGAGTTCCAAGTTCCAAGTACCACATAAAGAACAACGAGAACAGTGTAGTGTAGTGTCATGGTTCAACGGAACGGGTTCCGACTGTTCTCTGTTGTCTCGGAGTGGAACATGCCTTGCGCAACGCAGTACTGCGGGCCCGCAACAGCTGGACAAGTGAGCAGCTCGGAGTCGGAACAGTGTTATTTCGGAACAGGAGGTTCCGACCTACTGTTCATTTTTGCAACAGTTCCGAGACCGGAACAGTTCCAAAATAACTGTTGTGTTATTTTTTACCCACCTCTAATTCTTCCGTCGCGTCGTTATGGCGTCGTCGGTTGAATAAAGTCGCTCCAGATATCGTTGTTTTTGTCCTTGACTATTTGGCGTGAGTTCTCTTAGGCCCCTGGTGCTTGGCAGGAGAACCTGCGTTCTGATGTCTTCTATGAAGAAGAAAGTTTCTTTCGATAAAACGTAGGTCAGTCTTGACAGCGCTGTCTTCCCGATACTCAGGTTCGTTCCATATCGATGGCTGAGAACCAGACTGTTCTAAGTCCAACTTTTTATAAGAAAGAAATATGTGTTTCATTGTGTTCCAGTTCTTGTCTGAATATATGAATCGAACAAAACTGTAAATATTCCTCTCTATAAGGTTGCTATGAAGCTATTCCAAATTTTTTCATGAAGCTTTCAATGTCAGGAGCTTAAAATAGATCTCCTGAAGAAAAAATATTGTAAAATAGACTTGGAACAGTCTGGTTCTGTGGCATCGATATATCGTGCTTTGACTTTCTCTAGTGTTATGAGATCGTTGACGTTTAGTTTGTTCCAGATTATGTGGATCCCGTAAGAAGCAATTGGTGCTATGGCCGCTTTAAATAGTGTCAGTTCACACAGACAAGCAAAATTAAACAAAAACTATGTAAATGAAATTTGGAATATTTAAATTGCAGGAAAAATATAAATTATTCACATCTGGCTTGTCTTCGTTAGTGACAAGCAGAAAGCCAGTCGCTGGTGCCTCCAATCATCGGAGGAAATGCTTCCTCGTCTTTATCGCAATGATTGTGGCACATGGACAACGCCACTCAAGTTTTGTGCTAATATCACACTGAAATGATCAAATGAACCAGAAGTTAATAGTATTACTTAAATTATATACTATAATGTTATTTATTGTCGAAATAGCAATAACAGCCCCCCTCCTCCGTATTTAAAAGTTGCCACTGTAGACAGATCGTACTTTGCTAACAATGTAATTAACAAATAAAACAGTGAACACAGTGAAATAAGATAGGGATAAAATGGACACAATGAATACAATTACATTTGAAGACCTCCATGGAATAAAGATGTAACCAACAAAACTGTGATTCATGTTTCAGGAGGAAGGAAAATAATTTCAGGGATATATTTCATTAGACTTATATTTATTATCACATCCATTTGAATAAACAAAGATACAAGTTTATTCAGACATTCAATGCAATAATTTATGGCGAAGAATGGGTAGAACGGAGAAAAATTTCTCCGGCACCGGGACTCGAACCCGGGTTTTCAGGTCTACGTGGTGACGCTTTCTCCACTAAGCCATACCGGATTCTAGTTCCGATGCCGGATTGAATCCTTCTAAGTTTAAGTTTTACCTCTCTGTTTCCCTTTGGTGGCCTGCCCTCATGTACTGTGTCACAGAATATATGACAGTGGCACGATGTCCACCACTAATAAAGAGGTGCACTCATTACGAGTGACTAAGTGGCCGGGGTCCGACGGAACGAGGCGCCGTCTTGAATCAAAAAGTGATTACTTACGCATATGCTATCATATTACTATGATGTACCGAAGTACACATTATGATATTTCCGTGCAGAAATTCTGCATTACCATATGGTGAAGAATGGGTAGAACGGAGAAAAATTCTCTCCGGCACCGAGACTCGAATCCGGGTTTTCAGCTCGTCACACGGAACTAGAATCCGGTGTGGAGGTCTTCATTTCTTTGACATATGATTACATGTAAACTTTTAAAATAATAATGTAGGTATTATTTAAATTAATGATAAAAATTAAACAATTACATTATATATTGCAATTTAATTACAATTAAACATGTTTCTTTTTATACTGAGTGTTTTAAACATTAATTAAACAATAAATTTTAAAATAATTATAGCCTATTAATTTTAGGGCAATGGCAGGGTCCTTAACTTTGCCGTTCTTCATCTAGTTTCTAAGAGCGTAGTTCATGTAGATGTTGCTAGTATCGAAAAACGTAGACTACTTAGTTTCTTCCAATACTATTCAGAGTGCACCACAGGCAACGGATCTACATTACACTCGCAATGAAAGATGATGATGATGGCGACGACGATGACGACGACGACGACGACGACGGAGAATAATTGTAGGATGTCACAGGGGAACAAGAGTCCATAGAGTAGATCCCTTTATTGTCTCTACCATGGGTTTGCCCAACACAAATTATAAATTTTGGTTGAGGCAACGGGGATTTGAACCCTGATCCTTTGGCTTACAAGCGTAGTGCGATAGAACTAAGCCATCGTGATGGAAACAATAAACAACATTTCTTCGGTAGAGGTTTCGAAGTGGGCGATACAATCCTTCTTAACAGAGGAAACTACACAACACAATGTGTGTTACCAACTTGATTCTTAAAAACCCGCTATGAAACAGTGCAGAAGTTGCTAAATTGTTATATTGTCAATGTAAACTGGGATGATTTTGTCACTGTGAATGCTAAAAAAAAACCACTAAACTAATGCAGAAAAATGCAGGTTTGCGGGAAAATAGCTGAATTGGCAACACTGTTTTCTAATAATTCAAACATGTTACAGAATGCATTGTGTTGTGTCCCTCCCCTCGGATATTCCAGACTTCTTTAACTAAAAAATTATAATTTATACAATATTACATTTCAATTTAATATGACTTTTCAATACGGTAACTAAAATAAATTGTTATGTAGATTTTCAGCACTTGTTTCCTTGAAACTTGATGGTCTGCCGGCCGATCTTGATTGGTTGAAATTTAAACCGTCTGAATTTTTAGGGCCCTTTCAGATAACGCCACTAGTGGCTTGTTGGTGGCGCTGCGAACACGTGTCTGAAGCGCGTCATCCTGCTTTCACTAGATATTTTTGTAGAGAGTTTTTCAGTCTTCCAATGAACATGGAAATAAATGGAAATATACTTTTGGTGACGCTTCTCATACGGAGAAAGAATAATGGAAGAAGCATCTGGGTTCATCCATTGGTTTTTGAGAGACTGAATCGAGGATTATTTCATATTTTATTTGGTGATTTACATCAGGACTATAAGAAATCCCCGCGCATGTCTAAGAAATCATTTCAAGAGCTTCTAGCTGAAAAAAGATACTGTGGCACAATAGGCTGTATATTGTCATGGCGGTGTAGAGAATTTGGTGGCCCAATAGCCGTCCGTTAGCAGCGCCACAAAGGCGCCTTTCACGCGCTACTAAAAATAGTGGCTACAATCAAATACTCATTGTTAGAGGGTATTTGCTACAATTTAATTCATGGTATCGCGACGGGAAGCGCCACTTCTAGTGGCCGCCACCAGTTGACTCTGACCGTCTGCAAGCGCCACTCTTCTGTGGCTGTGGCTGCGTACGAAGGTCCTTATTTATATGCATTATTCACAAGCTGCAGCGCTTCAGCACGCTTCTGAAAGAGGCCCTTAGTCTTGATTGTTATAGTTTAGAAGTCAAGTGTGCTGTGCGTTTATTGGTATAGTTTTAGTGTTAATTTTACTCAGAAAAAATTATAATAATTTCGTTCATTAAAATAGTTAGAGCATATATAGTAAAATAAATATAAATATTTCAGTATATGATGGAAAAACAAGAGTAAATGTTTTCCTCACTTAAAAAGAAAATACGTAAATATTTTGTCTTTTTATAAAAAAAAAAATACGATCATAATTAATAGCAACGTTGAGAAACTAGTGTCTTCCACGTGAACTTGCCGACATCAAACAGTCTTCTGTATCCGTAGGAATCTGGAATCTTCCTAGTTGAAACCTTATGAAGACATCGTTGACTGACATTTGTTATGTCTTTTCTTGTGCAGTATTGTTGTGTTGACAACTTGAAGATCTCCCTGCAGTTGCTTGTACGGTCAGTTAGGATTGTTGACAACGCTGTCGTAAGGGGGCGGTGCGTCGTTGTGTTTTGCTATATATAGAAAAAGAAATAAAAATACTGTATTATGACAATATTTAACTTATTAACAATGTTACCAGCCCACGGATAACTTTCCACAAGAAGGGTCAAATAAAATAAATATCTTGTGGGAAATCAGAAGAAAAAAAAAAAAAAATCTTTCAAATTGTATAAAATTGTAATCTTTTCTTCTTTAAATTTATTGTTTAAACTGCGATCTGAGTAAGTATCCATTTCAAAGTCTTCGCGAAACAAAGGTTTCATTCATAAAATGTAGGGCCTGAAGTCTTTTTCTTTCACAAGTGAGGAACAGAGACTAAGGGTGTTTCAGAATAAGGTTCTTAGGAAAATATTTGAGGCTAAGAGGGATGAAGTTACAGGAGAATGGAGAAAATTACACAACGCACAACTGCACGCATTGCATTCTTCACCTGACATAATTAGGAACATTAAATGCATAAGTGTCCCGCGCCGTGGCGTAGTGGTCTAAGGCATCCTGCTTAGGACTCGCGTCACGGAATGCACGCTGGTTTGAGTCCTCATGGGGGAAGAAATTTTCTCATGAAATTTCGACCAGTGTATGGGACGGGTGCCCACCCAGCATCGTGATGCACTTGGGGAGCTACGAGAGGTAGCGAAATCCGGTTGCGAAAGCCAGCTATAACGGCTAGGGGGGATCATTGTGCTAACCACATGATACCTCCATTCTGGTTGGATGATCGTCCACCTCTCCTTCGGCATGTGGGCGTGAGGCCAGCAGCCGGCTGGTCGGTCTAGGCCCTCCACGGGCTGTAGCGCCACGGATTATTATTAAATGCAGAAGTTTGAGATGGGAAGGGTATGTAGCACGTATGAGCGAATCCAGAAATATGCGTATAGTGTGTTAGTTGGGAGGCCGGAGGGAAAAATACCTTTGAGGAGGCCGAGACATAGATGGGAGGACAATATTAAAATGGATTTAAGAGAGGTAGGATATGATGATAGAGACTGGATTAATCTTGCGCAGAATAGGGACCGATGGCGGGCTTATGTGAGAGCGGCAATGAACCTGCGGGTTCCTTAAGTAAATAAATAAGTAATAATACTAAAGATGTGTGCATTTTATTCAATATATAGATAGACTCCTATTCTTTTCGATTCAATGAACTGTAACTGGTCTGTTGGTCTAGTCAAGCCTAGTGCAATTCGACTCGCTACCTAGCAGTGTCCTATGACATCTGATCATTAGCTCGATATAAGTGATAAAGTGTTGTTGATTCCCGGTCCTTTTAATTCCATTAACGCCGCCATATTATTCAGAACCCCAACGATACTCAATGCAGAATCACACATAACAACTACAAGCCGCAAAAGTATTAGGCTATAGTGAGAGCTTAAACTACTGTTCTCCAACCAGGAGATCAACCGTGAAAGGAATGTGCTTACTATTGCGTCATCTATTGGAACGAAGTAGATAAATAATATTACCGTTATAACGCCAGTTTAAAAACCATGAGCTCTCCTGCATATGTTATTTCCTGTATGAAGAGATTAAAAGACCAGGAGATGAACTGTGATCTAATTTTGTAACGGCATTTTTGCAAGTTGAGAGGGCGCGAAGACATTCTTTTCCCCCTCCCTATTCCCCAGATACCGTTAGCGACCGAGCAGTAGCTGTTACTTCTTATACCTGCACCCCCTACGCTGTACACAGAACAAAATAAAATATTTAATAAAGTACACTAGGGGATATAAAATGCAGCCATACAGATGTTTGACAATGACTTGTTTCAGTATATTTTAGTGTCATTGTTATAATATTTTCAACTGGCTACTAATAAAATTAACGAATGTTGGTTTGAATGTTGGGGAGCGACACAGTGCAGATTGTCCCAGTGTGTATGGCGCAGTGTAGCAACTAGCGGTGGAGAAAACATTTATCTTTTGCCCTGAGTGGTTTGAGATTTGTTTCGTCCTTACAGTTTACTTCGTAGTGTTTTATGAATATCGGTATAGGAAATAGTGTACATAGTGTAGTGTTAATTTCTTATATAAGTGCATAGCTTTTTTATTTAGGCTTAGGACCGTATTTTATCGTAGTTTGTAAATTATTTAACGAACATTATGGCTTCCAGCAGTGTTATAAAACATAAAAAAGGTAAACCAATGCGAAGTGGTCAGAAGAGATGTGTGTTGAATTTATTTCAAACGTTATGTGCTGTAAATCCAACTTACAGTTTAGAAAAGGTGGCTGAGATGACGGGGAAACTGACGGGAGTGGGAAAAGCAAGTGTTTATCGCATCAGAAGAGAGGCGAAGATGAATGACAATAAATTAGAGTCCGGTGAAATTTCGCAAAACTGTTCCACTATTAGAAAAATGCGACGAATTCACAAAATCAGCAATAAGATCACCAATTCTTTTTTCGTCAAGGACTGCCAACTTTAGACAAAATATTAGCTACGGTGAACGGTGATGAAGATAATAGTGATAACAACCTACCAAAATTCTCGAGGTATGTTAATTTAAGTTAATTCTTGATTTCCGCACAAAACAGATTATGAAAGTCTATAAAAATACTTCTAGTTCTAATTTTATTATAATGCATGTCATAATACAGGCTTTGTATTATAATGTTATTATTCATAATTCCACTTAAATTCACTGTATAGTACTATAATTTGTGTAACTGAACGTAGAAACGCATTACTACTGGTTCAGTGGACTAATGCTTATTAAGATCGAAATACTTAAATTTAATATGTCAGTTGTACGCCTGTTTTAGTATTTATTTCTTCTTACGTTACAAGTAACTGTCGTATATTGAACTCATTAAATATTTTAATATGCAAATTATTGATATAGACAGTAATAAAAATAGAATTGATTTCTTGGTATAGACTTTCGAAATATAGATTTTGACACTTTGTGTTGTAAGTCAATTAGTCGAACGTTTTTACGACGGACTGTAGCACCTTCCCCTTCACTGACGGTAGAGAGTGTGAGTAGAGGGGAAAGCCTCTCAACCAAACTGAAATGGGGAATAGGGTGGTATCAATATGTCTGTATCAATGTTATGGTTTGTGCTGTGAGAGCTAGCCAATAGAGATAAGAGTACCCACGTGTGTGACCTTATGACATCAACATTCATTCACAGCATTACCCCCCTTCGTCTCATCCGGCAGAGACTTTCTCGTGGTTGGAGCACAGTAATGCTGTAATACAATAAAGCAGCACCGATAGTGCCGAAGGAGTCGTCAGCATTTTTAACTATTCAATTTACAAAAAGTATTGAAATATCATATTTCCTACAATAAGTTAATACCAAATTAAAAGGGTCCTGAACCGACAATAGCCATAAGGAACGGAAAGGTTCCTGAAATTCACTAACCGGAATGCCGTTCTGGTATTTTCCGATCTATTTCGATCCCTGAACTTAGTTACGATCAACTTTTTGGCTCTTTCCTTTGCAAAATTACCTTAGTCTTGTCAGTTCAGTGGGACAGTATCATCGAAGTGAGATAGATGGCCTTTAGAATAGGAGCTCACATAAGATCAAAGAACTCTTGCAAGGCCGCATTTACACAATGTGTAAACTCTTAACATAATATGGAAGAAAACGTTTCGTGTTCACATGAATACAAACCTGGAAGTGCATAGATACTGCAGGGCGGTTCTGCGGTTTTGATGACGTAGGGACGCTCAGTATGCTGCACGAGGTCTTTCAGTGTTGACTCGTTCTCTCTAATCTTCGGCCTTCTTTGCCTCCCACCTGAGAACAAGACAACACATAATTAAGTCACATTTCTTACTATTCAATTAAAGTGTAATGATAAGACAGTAAAGGAATCAAACCAATTATTCTTTTTCAGGTCAATGCGAATACCTTAAACTAGGTCAAGACCAGCCCTGAGCATAAGGAAGGAAGTGAAAGGATCGGAGAAACCCCCGTCCATGTTATTTTTGCTAACCCAGCCTTGTAATCAAACTCGCAGTAAGTCTCTGTGCATTAGTGGTGGATTTTAGGCGTCCAGCGAAAGCCGAAGTTCGTAAAAGCTATGATGCCCGTCTGACACAATCCGTCACTGACTTCCTGTCTGCTCGTATCGCACCAACATATGACCGGAGGTAGAGTGGAAAGTTAAGGGGTGATCTGCAGTTACGCAATCGAGTTAATAACGCCCAGACCTTGTCTGCTTTTTCTGTCTGTATGTCTGTTCTTCTGTCCGTAGATCCGTCTATCTTCCCGCCCATACTTCCTCCATTCCTTCTTGTCTGTTCTGTCTAGTCTAATCTATCTAGTCTGTGTCTCTGTTCGGTCACCCGTCCATTTCTGTTCATAACTGTCAGTGTATGACTATTGCTCAGAATTAAACAATAAAATTGTTACCCGTCCCTTTGATTGAGGTTCTGGCTGATATGTACATCTATTATCAGACAGTACTGTACTTCAACCACGAGAAAGTCTCCAGGAAATGAGACGGAGCGGGGTGATGCTGTGAATGAATGTCGATGTCATAAGATGTCATAAGGTCACACACGTGGGTACTCGTATCTCTATTGGCTATCTCTCAAAGCACAAACAATAACACTGATATACACATTTTTATACTACCCTAGTTGCAAAATTAGATCACGATTAATCTCCTGGTCTTTTAATCCCTCCATACAGGAAATAACATATGCAGGAGAGCGCATGTTTTTAAACTTGACATTATAACGGTAATATTATCTATCTATTTCGCTCCGATAGATGACGCAATAGTAAGCACATTCCTTTCACGGTTTATCTCCTGGTTGGAGAACAGTACATCTCACTTGACGGTATGTGTCAGAGGAAGAACTATTGTTTGTATGAATCTGAAGTCTGACTAGTGTAATATATAGCTAATTGGCGATATATGCTTTGAATGGGAAAGGAATTGGCCACCCTGCCCCATTATCTCCTGGCTTAGTTGTCTCACAAGCGGTGTCTTACTGGTATCACTTGTGAGGTTCAGACCTGTCTTCGGACAGTTGACTAAACAACAGCATTATTGTATCGAAAAATTCGGAATTGTAATTTTTAATCCTGGGTAACGAGTGTCATCCTCTATGAAAGAAATGACGAATGCACTGAAGTATTTCTAATTCAGTTTAATTTCTTAGAGAGAATTTTGACAGATTCTGTAATTTAAGCAACAGCATTTTACATGATTACTGACGGATAAAAAAGAGTGACAGGAGATTTATTTCATATTTCCTTTGGTTTACGTGAAACTTACTTATTGCTGGTAGTCTATGTAATTTTTAGACTAGAAAAAAGTGGACTTAGGGATTAAATAAATACTACCACAGCCAAGATATTAAAATCTATCCATAATTACTATTAAATACTGAAGTTGGACGGACTGTGTGAAATGACGTAATGATGCAGTTAAAGAAGGGGGAACGGAATGGAATTTCTGGAGAAGAGCACTACTACCCGGCACTCCGACTTTTCACCATCTATTGCGCTAAACCTCAAATTAGACGCATTCCCAAACCCACACCGGCTGACCACACTAAGGTTCGCTGCGTACCCAGGCAATCCCACTCGTCTCTAGGCCAGCCCCCTCCGTGCGTCGCCAGCCGGCGTTCGGGGAATGCTATGGAATGATGACGAAATGGAGAAATGTTGACGGAATGATATAGATGCCTAATATGGGGAAATGGGAGAGCCCTGAGAAAAACCCCAACTGTGACCTTGTCCGCTACAAGTGCCATTATGAATTCTTGAATAAAAAAGTCCAGACCTGACCGGGATTCGAACCCGGACCGCCTGCGTGACAGCCTGGAGGTCTGACCGCTCAGTCACCATAGGGGTATGGAGAATTGAAGAGAAATAATTAAAAAGTACGCGATCGCTCCTCCTTGCAAGGGAATTTGGAGCTGTGAGGGAGAATCAGTGTGAGCTCAAAGCTTGTTGGCCACTTGTCTCACTTCGTTCCCGTTTAAGGGAATTAGGAAATTTTGAAAGGGGAAAAGCCGGAAATAAACGTAACCTAATAGCTACCACATGAGGGAGAGGACCATATGGAAAACGTCGAGGCACATTAAATAGAGAATGGAGCGAGACGAAAAGCGTGGAAAATGACGAGGCACGAAGTTCATTTTACGCTTCTGTTTCCATGGCACCAAGAGCAACGTGCTTCGGGGTAAATCTTTCATGTCAAAATGTTACAATTTTTCTGTCATTTTAGATCGAATATAGACGTTTCACTTAAAAAAATATTTTACTCGGAGTAGTTTGTAATCGACTGTAAAATTGAGGTGAATCAGTTAATAATAGTTGAGCCGTTTAGAGCACAAGTGGTGTAAGTCAAAATTGGGTAAATAGAGCGCAAAGTAGCAATTAATATGTCTTTCGTGCTATCCACTGACTATTAATCTATACTAATAATAAATCTGTAGCCGAAATTTTTCTGGTAATTTTCGATTTTCCAAAAATAATTGGTCCCAACATATATAATTAACCACTCTGAAACCGAAAATCGCATTTTTGAAATTTTTGTTTGTATGTCTGTATGTTTGTTACCTTTTCACGCGATAATGGCTGAACCGATTTATATGAAAATTGGAATATAAATTAAGTTCGTTGTAACTTAGATTTTAGGCTCTATGGCATTCAAAATACTTTATTTAAAAGGGGGTTATAAGGGGGTCTGAATTAAATACATCGAAATATCTCGCTTATTATTGCTTTTTGTGAAAAATGTTACATAACAAAAGTTTCTTTAAAAATGATTTCCGATAAGTTTTATTCTTTACAAAATTTTGACAGGACTGATATTTAATGAGATAAATGAGTTTTAAAATTAAAATAACGCCATCTAAGACGGTGCAATGAATTAAGAACAAATGACTTCGTCTATAAGGGACCAACAATCGAAACAGGGGCCTTGGGCATCAACAATCGAAAGCTATTAAACATAGCCTACAGAGAATGTTTCTGTGTTTGTATAAAGTAATATCAAAAGCTAAATTAACCGATTTATATAATTAATTATTATTTCACCATTGGAAAGTGTAGTTTCTCTAGATGGACATAATGCTATAATGTTATTACAGTAACGTCTGAGTAAATCGAGGACAGATAAGATTAAAATAGCTTCTTATGCACAGAAAATTTGATAGGCTATTTTGTACATTCTTTTTCTGTATTTCTTAAAATAATATTTATGTACACTCATTTTAATCTCGGAGAATTAACGAACAACGAGAGTGTATTGATTTAATATGCAGTAATAGTACGTTAGCTTAGCAATCCATTATTTTATAATCCAAATTTTAACTATGCTCAATTGAATTGTGTTAAAATACATAAAATATATATGCAATAAATGCAAAAAAAAAACACAAAAAAAACAAAAAAATTGGGTAATGAGCGAAGCAGATTATCTTGCGCTGTTGTAAAAGTTGTTCCCTGGATCAAACGTCCTATTTTAATTATGTAATTACTTTATATTTATTTCTAACAGGTGCAGCGGAGCGCACGGGTACGGCTAGTAGTTAAAATAAATTGAATATTAATTGCTACTTTGCACTGTATTTTACAGAATTTGTACTTTAAACCTCAGTATTCAATTTTGACTCACACCACTTCAGTTCTGAACGGCTCAGTTGATCATTGACATCTGTTGTAAGTGTCGCTGAAGTGAAAATGTAGTTATACGAACTCTACAGAGAATTAAATTGATTCCTGTGGAGGAAACATTATCGCCTACTGAGGCTGTTCTGAATGAAGGTGACCGCTGCGACAGG
This sequence comes from Periplaneta americana, assembly GCA_025594305.2. Lineage (NCBI taxonomy): Eukaryota > Metazoa > Arthropoda > Insecta > Blattodea > Blattidae > Periplaneta > Periplaneta americana. Next base: position 177,022,263 of record JAJSOF020000005.1, read on the forward strand.
ATTTACATGTACTTACAAATGACTTTTAAGGAACCCGGAGATTCATTGCCGCCCTCACATAAGCCGGCCATCGGTCCCAATCCTGTGCAAGATTAATCCAGTCTCTATCATCATATCTCACCTCCCTGAAATCCATTTTAATATTATCCTCCCATCTACGTCTCGGCCTCCCCAAAGGTTTTTTCTCTCCGGTCTCCCAACTAAAGCCTGTGTGATGAATCTTGTCTCACTGTGGAAAGAGAGAGAAAGGAGATATGTCTTACTTCGTCTGTGTTGTTATGGCGATGGGGGAGTGGAGCGGTGCTGTCTATCCATCCAGTGGCGGAAGGGATTAGTTGATACATTCTGTAGCGCAAAATAAAATAACAAAATATCTCTCTTCGCACTGTGTAGTTTCGTCACTGAGCTTGTCTTTCAGGAAACTGAGTTCCGGTAGCCTGCACAATAACAAGGTTTTGAAAGGAATACTGAAAATTTACAACCCTCTTATAATATCCACCCTCATTTGAAGGGACTTGGTTTTATTGCTACTGAGACAAGATAAACCTTACCAGGTATAACACTCTATATGCATTTCTGTATTCGCCCATTCGTGATACATGTCCTGCCCATCTCAAGCGTCTGGATTTAATGTTTCTAATTATTTCAGGTGAAGAATACAATGCGTGCAGTTTCTGCGTTGTGTAACTTTCTCCATTCTCCTGTAACTTCATCCCTTTAGCCGCAAATATTTTCCTAAGAATCTTATTCTCAAACACCCTTAATCTCTGTTCCTCTCTCAAAGTGAGAGTCCAAGTTTCACAACCATAGAGAGCAATCGTTAATATAACTGTTTTATAAATTCTAACTTTCAGATTTTTTGACAGCAGACTGGATGACAAAAGCTTAAGATTTACATGCACGGCATCAAATGATTTTTTCTTCATTGCTAAGCTGTGGTTCACAATCAGAAAGGACACTGATACATAAACCTACTCATTTTCTATTGTTGTTGGAGCACTTACACTTGAGAACACATATCATAATAATGAAGAAGGCAAGGATGCTGAAGCCTGTGACGATGTTGCTTGTGAATGTTGCCGGGTCCTGCCGCTCTCTTGGCGGCTCAGTGTTGAGGGTTGCAATCGTCGAATTCATCCCTCTGTCTCAAAAGCTATTCAGAAATAAATCAGCATTGCACCTGTAATAGAATGCCAGGAATCTATACAGGGACATCATTTTATTTTTATTAACATTTTTAATATTAACTTGGCTATACCTCTGGATCAACGCCGTTTTCTACCCCCTTCCACGACTGGAGTTCGATGATACTGGCGTAATATACAAACAAATAACTTTACTAGGTGTAGGAGGGAAGAAAAGTAGTTCATCCATTTACGTAAAGTAGGAAATATTGCACTTTTGAGTTTGATCATTTTCATTAGGTTTTTGTTTGATCAAAATACAGTGCAGTATTAACAATGAGTGTTTTTACTCACGAACTGAGCTGTCCATGTGGACGTATTCATTATGCAGTGTATATTATACTGTCTACAGCACATTAGCGTACAATATAGAGAATGAAGTTAAATTGAAAAATATTCATAATATGGATATTTAAACACATTTTTGAAAATAGTGGCCGTTCATTTCGATACAGGCTTCAGTTCTAATGTGCATATTATCGCACTATAGACTATTGTACCTAATCCCAATTACCAGTTTCGTCCTTCGTACTAGTAACTCATGTTGAAATAATTCTGTACCTACTCTATAAAAGAGTACCTTACGTACTGTAAGTTCAATCTTCACTTCTGTCCGATCCGAAAAGATAAAATTACTCAGACATGCTATCTACTGTCCGTCCAAGTGGTTATGCCGTAGGGTCGTAGAAAGGGAGGAAATCACGTGACAGTTAATTACTTAACGAGGCCCTTTTATTTAAGTTGTTTTAAACAGTTGTATAATATTACATACACGTCCAATTCCTAACAGAAATTAATGCTTTCAGAAAAGAGCTAAGACAGCCCAGCCACTAGCTGGCGAATAAAAGCTGGTGGGGGAAACCGGGATACGACGTAGGCAAATGGGCGACAGTACCTGTGCGAAAATGATTGGATATTGAAAGCTCTTTCGTCACTGGAAAACGCGAACATATTTTTAGAACGTACTGTTTACTATGACCGTAAGGCCACTATGACTGTATATGCGGTCTTGGATCTGTGTGGAGGACGGTTGAACTTCATTAGTAGAAGGGGTGGGAGTAAAGTACATTAAAAAACTCAGGTACAATAAAAATTGAAGTAAAAATAAAATGATGTTCCTGTACTATAGTAAAATCTGTATCAGGAGTCGAGCTTTAGTTCCGGTCAAATTCAGTCAACATAAGCCTATAGAGGTCGCCATGTTTCAGAGTTCATCCAATGACTTGCGAAGATTAATTATGGAAGTCTACGTAATTATTGCAATTTATTACACAAAAATAATAAATACTCAATATTCCAAAGTTTACCTCTGAATGAGGTTCTGACTGATATGTAGGCTGCATCTATTGTCAGGCAGTACAGTAGTGGCAGAAAAACCGGACCGACCCTTGTAGCTGATTTCAGAGCCTTGTTCACTCCAGAGCACGATAGACTGGTAACTAAGACTTTCGTGGTTCGAATCCTCCCTGGGAAGGAAACTTTTTTTTGTTCCTTAGGTTATTCAAATTTATTCCCAATACTTTTCGGATGCAGCTACTTCATGAACTTATTATTCCCAGAACATGAATTTTACCAGCATTCGAAAAGTATTGGGAATAAATTTGAATAAGGAAAAAAAAAATTCCTTCCTAGGCAGGATTCGAACCTCTAAAGTCTTAGTACCAGTCTATCGTGCTCTGGAGTGAACAAGGCTCTGAAATCAGCTACAAGGGTCGGTCCGGTTTTTTTTTTGCCACTACTGTACATCTCAACGATATGTGTCAGAGGAAAAACGATTGAAGGGTTCATAGCCATAGTGGCTAAGCGCCATTTATTAAAAACGCAGACAGCAAGGGTTAAATTTCAGCGAATACCATAGTTTAATGAAGATTGACATTTCATTTAATTTTAATGTGCATACTTTATATTACTTGCTATATGTTTCATTGAATTATGGTATTCATTTAATTTTAACCCTGTTTTATCCGTTTTTAATATATGGCGCTTGACCCACTATGACTCTGAACCTTTCAATTGTTTGCATGCATCTGAAGTCTGATTAGTGGAATATGTAGGTAGTCAGCAATGTATGCATTAGAGGGGGCCTCATGAGTGATGCCTTGATGGTGTCACTTTTGGGATCCAGACTTTTCTTCGCTATAGTGAGGGATATATAACGTTATTTGTATAAGAAATTTGCCGGGACCATAGAAAAATATCGTTTAATGAGAGTTTGTTATATCGATGTTCTTTTTTTTTTAAAGTAGGTTATTTTACGACGCTTTATGAACATCTTAGGTTATTTAGCGTCTGAATGAGATGAAGGTGATAATGCCGGTGAAATGAGTCCGGGGTCCAGCATCGAAAGTTACCCAGCATTTGCTCATATTGGGTTGAGGGAAAACACCGGAAAAACCTCAACCAGGTAACTTGTCCCGACCGGGAATCGAACCCGGGCCACATGGTTTCGCGGCCAGATGCGCTAACCGCTGCTCCACAGGTGTGGACTTCGATGTTCGTTGTACAGAGGTTTGACTGTAATAATAATAATAATAATAATAATAATAATAATAATAATAATATTAATCGTGCAGTAATAAAATGAAAAAAGAAAAACTCTGCCCGGTACTCTGACATATCTGGCGAGTTTTGTTCCACCTGTCACTTTGGCAGGCGCCCAATGGCAGACTAGCAACTCTGTTTATCGTAAATAATATTTTGGAGAATAAGACAAAATTACGCACCGCCTCAAAATATAATAAACATTGTTCTTACTTGGAGCTGATCTATTTAGTGTTTTTCCTCCTGTGAACCATGTAATGTGGAGATTTTAATGTCACTTCGCTAATATGGAAGTATTTGATCACTAATGAAGCTCTGCATTGGTACTATCGAGATTTACTGTTGATTTGAGGGGCAGATAGATAACCGTAACTCGGTATTATAATCTGAACCTTGAATCTTAGTTGTAGGCGTTGTTTCTTTATCCAAGTCATATCATATCATTTAAGTGTCTGTCACGAATGGTGTTTTAAATGTTCTTAAACTGACGCCATTTTCTTTTATCTGATTGATAGCAAGTTGATTATCACGATATCCAAAGGCGGGTACTTTGTTTAGTTGTTTACTCATCAAGTCATCATTCTCTCTGGATGGTTAGCACGCAGAAAATATTCATTGCTTTATCACAAAATACAGTATGCTTCTCTTGTGTGTTGTAGATGACTTGTGTTCATGTAACTGATTTTAGATTTTGATTAATGTTTATGATATTGGTGCTTGAGGCGATGATGAATCATGGTATGTAAATTTCCAATCTAGCGTTTGCCTTTGTGGTTGAGGAAAACCATGAAAAACCCCAGTTAGAATGACCGGCCACGAGGTTTGAACCCGAGACCTTCCGAATGTTAGTCTCAAACGTTACCGTCTGAGCCAATTCGCTCAGTAGAAAAGGCGTTATAATTTACGGCGTAGAAAAAGGTTTCATGTTCAAACCAGTTTACATACGACGGATGCAAAAGAAATAGATAATTTCAGCAAGTTACAGGGCTAGAACTGTTCAAAATAATGAAAATTACTTTACATAGTTTTGTAAATACGTTCTTAAAGTTTCTTTCAACAGCTTGCAAAATTGACGGACCCCACCCGCGCCGGTCGAAACAGACCACATTTGTTTGAATAGTGTTAATAGTCACGAATCACCTGCAAACGTTACATCACCGTTTCAGTCCTAGTATTCCGTGTGTCGGTCTGATTTTGAAGACGTATTTACGTCAAAAAAGAAAAAATCCACCGCCTACTTTAATGCAGTGTCCCTCTCTATTGACAACATTTAATATTGCTCTTGTAAAGTCTTGTAATTTTTTTATGAGGGCAGCACTATTCATAATTTGAGCGACCAATTCCTTCCCTTCTGTTTACTTTGTTTCTGTAAGTTATACTTCGTCTTTCATCCACCCGTCACAGACAAGTGTCAACAGGAGTAAGGTCTAAGGACCTTGGTGGCCAATGTATGTGACCACGAAGTCGATTCATTGGTCGGGAAATGTGAGCCTTAGATGATAAATCACATGGCGGCTAAAATGTACAGTGCTCCGTCATGTTGGGAGAACATGCCCATTCTTGTAGCCAAGGAAACATTCTGCAATAACATTGGAAGCTCGTTATGTAGAAAGGGTAAGTAGCTACGATCTGTAAGGCGATTCGGTAACACAGCAGGCCCAATCAACTGATCGTTGATCACATCGCACCATCCATTCACATCGTATCTGTACAAAGTAAATATAAACAGCTGTTTCTCTGCACCTATCATGGACAGCGCTGCCCTCAGACTGTCTCAAAAGAGCGACACGTAATATTATTTTGTTCATAGTCAGTAGTACGTAATTATTTGTCGTACCTTCATATCATTTGTAAGGATTGTTATGCGTAAAATTCAAACAGCTGTACCTTCACATTCATTAAAAATTGACCACATGCTTATATGAACGTTTTAAATCAGAATAGTCCATACCACCACACCTTAAAATATTTATTAATATTCTGAATCATCCTGTATGTTTAATTCTACGCCTTATTCAAGACCTGTTGACTATAAAGTGATATGTTCCCTTTTGTTGCAGGCAACGTCCGTGGTTGAGAGCAGCTTCCGCAGCTAGGTAAGTACATGCCTATGTTCTTAAATTTCTCTTTTGCAAAACATAGTTTGTCAAGAATGTATGAATATAGTAAAAGTGTTTTGATATGATGTCAGAGATTAATATATTAATATTTGTTCTTGTATTCTTAGTTATGACGTGAATATGTTAGGAGAAAATCCACAAACGATTAGGGAAAACACGGGAATTTTACTGGAAGCAAGTAAAGAGATAGGTTTGGAAGTAAATCCCGAAAAGACAAAGTAGGGGAGTGTGGTAGTATCGGACATCGGGTAATATCGGACAGTGCGTTTCTTTCATCAACCACCATATGGTAGTACCTGAATGACATGATTACGTTTCTCTATGCGACATCACAGAAACGTAACCATGTCAGTCAGGTACTATCATCGTGTGGTAGATGAAAGAAACTCACTGTCCGATATTACTCGCTGTCCGATACTACCCGACTCTCCCCTATATGATTATGTCTCGTGACGAGAATATTGTACGAAATGGAAATATAAAAATTGGAAATTTATCTTTTGAAGAGGTGGAGAAGTTCAAATATCTAGGAGCAACAGGAACAAATATAAATGGTACTCGGGAGGAAATTAAATAAAGAATAAATATGGGAAATGCGTGTTATTATTCGGTTGAGAAGCTTTTATCATCCAGTCTGCTGTCAAAAAAATCTGAAAGTTAGAATTTATAAAACAGTTATATTACCGGTTGTTCTTTATGGTTGTGAAACTTGGACTCTCACTTTGAGAGAGGAACATAGGTTAAAGGTGTTTGAGAATAAGGTGCTTAGGAGAATATTTGGGGCTAAGAGGGATGAAGTTACAGGAGAATGGAGAAAGTTACACAACACAAAACTGCACGCATTGTATTCTTCACCTGACATAATTAGGAACATTAAATCCAGACGTTTGAGATGGGCAGGGCTTGTAGCACGTATAGGCGAATCCAGAAATGCATATAGAGTGTTAGTTGGGAGGCCGGAGGGAAAAAGACCTTTAGGGAGGCCGAGACGTAGATGGGAAGATAATATTAAAATGGATCTGAGGAAGGTGGGATATGATGATGGAGAATGGATTGATCTTGCTCAGGATAGGGACCAATGGCGGGCTTATGTGAGGGCGGCAATGAACCTCTGGGTTTCTTAAAAGCCAGTAAGTAAGTATTGTTAGTTAGAAGTATGTGATTAATAGCAGACGGTACTAATCATTAAACTAAATGAGGAATTTGAGTGAATAGAGCCAGACTGAATATTTAGCAAGAATCGAAGTTATCGCGTCTTACCCATCAGGTCCAAGCGGTTTACATATTACAAAAATGCGACATCTCTCCTTCTGTCCAACTGTATCATTAACGTGGCTCTTATAGTTTCCGTGCAGTAAGCATTTCGAATTTTGCACTTTTGGGATATATAAAACTTCATGTGTACCATCTCACCCAAACTTGGGGAAGGACGTAGTCCTATGTCCACACATTTTTCAACAATTTATGTTCACCTTCCTCTATAGAATGACAAGACTTCTTTACGCAGTATGTACAAACTTGGCATGTAAGAAAATGTTTTTTCGTTTTACCATTTGCTTCATCTGCTGCTATTTTAATAGCCTTTACTATATTCATTTAATTTTTAATTTTAATAATTTATTTAATGTGGCGGAGCTAAGGCCGGTAGGCCTTCTCTTCCGCCCAGCCAGACTCTAATTCTAATTGAATACAGTTGGTTACATAGTTATTACATTAATATCTAGGCCATAAAACAACACGAAAGTAAATAATTAAATTTGGATAAGTAATGTTAGTGTGACAATAATAAACACTGGTAAGAAATGGTGATAATAATAATAATAATAATAATAATAATAATAATAATAATAATAATAATAATAATAATGAGAATTTAAATATTTATTCTGCAATATGTATATAATCATTAAACACTGAAAAACCTGGAACAGCTATTGTTGTTAACATGAATTGTTAGAAAAATATTTCATTAGTCTATTCTTAAATTGGTTTGATGTCTGACAGACTCTGATATTACTCGGTAGGGAATTCCAAAGCCGAGGAACAGCCATAGTGAAAGAAGATGAATATGAGGATGTTCGGTGGGAGGGAATGGATAATATTGAGGAGTGTTGTGATCGTGTGTCTAGGTTATGATGGGTGGATAAATTTTAATCAATTCTTTTTCTGTATCATCTTCTTTTATAACTTTGAACATATTATTTTTCTTTCTTGATAAGCCTCATGATACCCAGTTCTTGTACTAAATATGTTTGGTAGATTATTTTGTTTCTTCTTTCATTTAATCGAAGTCTGGTTTTTCTCCGTCTTGTCCATAGTCCTATTTTCGATATAACCGAGTAATGGTCTGAAGATATACACGGTGAACCGTAGGCATTGTTCTTCTTTGAGATATTTCAAACAAAAAAGTTTAATACAATTTCGCTCGTTTTCGCTTCCTTTTCGAGATAAAAATTGTTTTATACGAAACATTTTATAGCGTGTTTTGGGAAAGTCATTGATTGAATTCCCGATACGCACAGTCCATTTAAGAGAGTATTTTATTATGACTATTACACTCTTACTACGTCATACTACTTTTGACCAATAAAACGGTACGAAAGGACGTATTTCAACCAATCAAGGCTGCTTATCGCACAATTTTATCGCGTCCCTAGCATTTGTTTCTTTGTTTGCCAACATTTGAAACTGCGCTGGTCTGGACGTCAAAATATATATATATATATAAAATTACAAACCACTCCAGTCGATGCACAGCAGTTTCAAATATGACTCGCATTGGCATTCAAGAACAAGAATTAATAAAAATCACTGGTCATACCTATGCATCTTTTGAAATCCTATTTACAAATAAATGAAGAGCACCATTCGGAAATCCTGAATAAGTTGAATACACCATGTAGGCCTAAATCAACAAGTTCCACTTCTATTACGCACACGTCCAATATAACATAAATTGAACCACCAACCACATTCAAATTTGAAAATTGTATATTCAATAATTATTCCTTTTAAAATTATTCATGTTTATTTTTTATGTAATCGTCGTTAATTAAAACTTTTCTAACACTTGTGTATATTATTTAGGTTATGTTATAGCTTCTGCTATATGATATTATGGATAGTCACGTATCAGAGATTGTTTAATATTAAGATTTATTGAAAATCATCTGTCAAGTGACGTTGATTACTGGGATTCGGATAATTGAAGTGGAATGCAACTGTAACTCACTACTGTCATCTAGCATGCATCTAGCGTAATATTTGTAATGTTGAGATGGTACAATAATACATTTGAAGACAGTTGTATTTTCGTTAGTCAATTAATATTTTATTGTATTGGAGTACTTCGTTACTTTTAATCTTTGTATACTTTCTTCTAATCGTGTAATAGTCAATTAAATCCCACTCGAGTTTTGATTTTCTCTAGATAAATCAAAACGTCTAGTGAGATTACTGTTCATAATACATTATTGAAAAAATTGTAGTTCTGTCCTCTAAATGTGCAGAAATTAGATCTAACAAATGCAACATTTTAAGATTTCTTTACAGAGTGAAGAATTACATTTGTTCAGCAAAATTAAAATTATTTCAATAATTAAAGTGTGAACGAGGTTTAAGAGAAGAAGTTGAGTTTGCGCTTAAGGAAATGAAGAGTGGGAAAGCAACAGAAATTTATGGAATCCTAGATCATATATGTAACAGATAACTCATCGCTATGTTAAAATCGGCAGCACTTTGAAGAGAACAACCGCCAGGATCGCCACCCGTCCACCGTAAACGAACACGAGATGGCAGTACAGTCGCTAATGCAATTCAAATGGGAATTATGACGTGACTCCTTATGTAACAACTAAATGGCAGCGTAGTAAACCTGACAAAAGTTATTAACGTCAAAGTCTATAAGGCCGACCTATCTGGTTACATATATGATCTAGGATGGAATCCCCATTGAATTAGTCAAATGCTTGGTTGTGTGTAGGTGCACATGAGTAAAAGATATCTGATTAAAATTATTTTAATTTATAATGCGAGTAAAATGGTTAATAAAGCATAAAGTGAAAATACTATTAGGCCTAATATATTACCAAATTTACACAAATTCTAGGAATAATAAACAATACATTAAAAGCTAAATTAGTACAAAAATCTACAATAATAAAAATATATAATACACTAGCATTACCCTCCCTTTTATACGGAAGCGAGATTTGGACATTAAAGAAAAAAGACATGAACAGAATCAAAGCAACGGAAATGAAATTTTTCAGGAGGACAGCAGGATATACTCTTTTAGATCGGAAAAGGAATGAAGAAATTTTAGAACAATTAGAAGTAGAGTCAGTAGAAGAAAAAATCAGCAGATACAAATTCAATTGGCTAGATCATGTAAGAAGAATGGAAAATTCAAGAATCCCAAAAATTATGATGCAGTATAAACCTAGAGGACATCGTCGACCAGGAAGACCTTTTAGAAGACTGCTAGATGGGGCCGAAACAGGTCTACAGAGGCCTAATTCGTGAAGGATGATGATGATGATGATGATGATATTAAAATCTGCAAAACTGGGTGTAAAATGTCCACGTTCATCATACCGTTTTACAGTAACTAATACTATATATATAAATTATAGGAGTTTTTACTTTTGAGACCATTTTGCTCTGTCATTTAAACAAACTGTTTGCGGATGCTTTGTGAGCAGTTCTTATCACTCTGTGCGTAACATGTTGAGATAAGAAAGCCAGATCTGAGAAACCACAGGATACGAATCCGGCCAGGCCTGCATGTTAGTATTCTTGAGTTACTAGTTGTACGTAGAAGTAGTGATATGGCTGTAATCATAGTGGAAAGTTTATAAATCAACACAGTATAAAGAACGTAAGTACATTTTCACTGACTAAAATCACTGTAAATACTAATTTGAGTCCCATACTGTGCAATCGTTTACAGTAATTTCTATTCATCCCTTACAAGAGAATTATAAATGAGCTTATATCGAAATCTTCCACCCAAACGCACACTATTTCCACAGCAGGTAAATATAAAAAGTCGACAGCTGCATAGCTGCTGCATATCTTTACGTATAACTGCGTCTTCTCTTTGTATTCCCTTGTTCTACTTGTATTCTCCTTGTTTTCCTTGCCTTCTCCTTCTTTTCTTTGTCCTCCCTTATTTTCTTTGTATTTGCCTTGTTCTCTTGTTTTTTCTTGTTCTTGTTTTTCCGTGTTCTCGTTGTTTTCCCTTGTACTCCTTATAGTCCCTTGTACTCCTTGTAGTCCCTTGTTCTCCTTGTTTTCCCTTGTTCTCCGTGTTATCTTTGTTTTATCTTGTACTCTTTATAGTCCCTTGTACTCCTTGTAGTCCCCTTGTACTCCTTGTAGTCCCCTTGTCCTCCTTGCATTCCCATTATTCTTGTATTCCTCTTGTTCTCTAGTCTTCCCTTGTTTTCTGTGTATTCTCTTTGTTTTCCTTGTATTCCCGTTGTTATTCTTGTATTCCCCTCGTTCTCCTTGTATTCCTCTTGTTCTCTAGTCTTCCCTTGTTTTCTGTGTATTCTCTTTGTTTTCCTTGTATTCCCGTTGTTCTTGTATTCCCCTCGTTCTCCTTGTATTCCTCTTGTTCTCTAGTCTTCCCTTGTTTTCTGTGTATTCTCTTTGTTTTCCTTATATTCCCGTTGTTCTTCTTGTATTCCCCTCGTTCTCCTTGTATTCCTTTTGTTCTCTAGTCTTCCCTTGTTTTCTGTGTATTCTCTTTGTTTTCCTTATATTCCCGTTGTTCTTCTTGTATTCCCCTCGTTCTCCTTGTATTCCTCTTGTTCTCTAGTCTTCCCTTGTTTTCTGTGTATTCTCTTTGTTTTCCTTATATTCCCGTTGTTCTTCTTATATTCCCCTCGTTCTCCTTGTATTCCTCTTGTTCTCTAGTCTTCCCTTGTTTTCTGTGTATTCTCTTTGTTTTCCTTATATTACCGTTGTTCTTTTTATATTCCCCTCGTTCTCCTTGTATTCCTCTTGTTCTCTAGTCTTCCCTTGTTTTCTGTGTATTCTCTTTGTTTTCCTTATATTCTCGTTGTTCTTCTTGTATTCCCCTCGTTCTCCTTTTATTCCTCTTGTTCTCCTTGTACTACCGTTCTTGTATTCTTCTTGTTCTCTAGTCTTCCCTTATTTTTTCTCCTTGTTTTCCCCTAAACGGTAGTTGGTAAAAAAAAAAAAAACAAATATGTATTTACATTGAAATTCCACGCTTGGTTATTATACAAATGAAGCGTTTTTCGAAGAAATGACAAAGGAATATTTTTTTCGGCTTGTTCTTCGCTTTGATATCTTACCACTCATACGTCTCAATATCCAATAGTTTTACCATAAATAGAATTCAAATTTCAGACACAATTTTTTTCGGCTAACGCGTTATTCAAATACCAAAATTACTCGTACATCAGACTTTTTGGTTACTCGCGAGCTAAAGATTCTGTTCTTAAAACTAATGCCTGTTTTATCCTGTATAATCTATACCACCCGCATTTCCCGTCGTCTTCAATGATGTAGTTATTACCGTAATTCCCTTTGTAGTAGATTTATGACACTTAAAAAAACCCTACTCTTAAACGAGAGGACACCAGGTAGTTGTTGCTAGTTTCTCATTCACATAAACACTTTAAAATAACACCATGAATTGATAGGTCGCCCCATTTTACAGTTACGGGACTCACGAAAGGTAACTGTGCAACGGTATTATTTCTTTTTTAATTGCAATGCATGACTATTGAAAAAATTAGTGTTGCATATTTATCGCTTGTTAATTTTCATAAACTTTAGTAATACTGTACATAAGACTTATTCTTAGTTCACATTAACAGCAGTTCTGACAATTTTCTACAGCGATAACAAAATATATCACGAGGGCTATGAGATGATCAGAATGGAAATCCCGTAACAGCGTCTGTGAGACAACAAACGCAACATGGTGAGTGGTTATACTTAATATGATTTCATTTTTTGACATCATACTTACTGGCTTTTAAGGAACCCGGAGGTTCATTGCCGCCCTCACATAAGCCCGCCATTGGTCCCTATCCTGAGTAAGATTAATCCATTCTCTATCATCATATCCCATCTCCCTCAAATCCATTTTAATATTGTCTTCCAATCTACGTCTCGGCCTCCCAACTAACACTCTATATGCATTTCTGGATTCGCCCATACGTGCTACATGCCTACCCATCTCAAACGTCTGGATTTTATGTTCCTAATTATGTCAGGTGAAGAATACAATGCGTGCAGTTCTGTGTTGTGTAACTTTCTCCATTCTCCTGTAACTTCATCCCTCTTAGCCCCAAATATTTTCCTAAGCACCTTATTCTCAAACACCCTTAACCTATGTTCCTCTCTCAAAGTTAGAGTCCAGGTTTCACAACCATAAAGAACAACCGGTAATATAACTGTTTTATAAATTTGACATCATACTGTTAAAAATGTTTAAATACTCTTAAAATATATTTACTTTTCGAAAACGTAATAGGGAGTTGTTTTATTTTACAATGCCAGTTTCTCAATGTGAATTTATTAATTTATGTCCATCGCTGTGGAGTAGAGGTTAGCAAGCCTCACTATGAAACGAGCGGGCACGGGTTCAAATTCTGCTTGAGAAAAGTTACCTGCTTGGTGTTTTTTTCCGAGGTTTCAAAGGATTCAGCAAAATGTAAGCACGTGAATTGCGAACAGATGCCATCGATCTGAGAGACGGCTTATTAACAGGGAGATGCAGGCGCGTGTCTACATGCACGCAGACTTCGTCAGAACTGGTTGCTATAGCCGAATCGATAAGATGGAACCAAGCAGTGAATCAAGTGCGTATAGAGCGATCCTAGGGACTTCAAAATCGTCCCAATATAAAGTAGGTTTCACAATAAGCCTAATGCTGCGGTGCTTGCCTACTAATTTATATGAAATTATTTTTAATCCAAAAAATCATTCGCAAAATCCAAGCTTCTTTTAAATTAAGTGACATTTTGTACGTAGATAAGAAAATTTCGGATCTTTCTCGAGGAATTAAAACATTCAAAATTCCTCCTTCAGTTTGAGCTTTCTCTCACCTCAGCACCTGCTTTTCTCATTTTCTTCTATCTTCTCAATATCCTAATCCTGCTATTTCCCCTTTACCTTCCATTCTCTCTCCAACTTCTGTTTCTCCGCCTTGTCGTTTTATCTTCTCTTCCTTCTCCACCTTCCCTTCCGCAACCATTTTGTAACTGTTCCACCCAGTGTTGCCAATTCAGCGATTTTCCCGCTAGATCGAGCGTTTTTCGGCGTTAGTTTAGAGGGTAACATTTATGAAATTTGTATTGCTGATATAGGGATTTAGAGGGTATTTTTAGCACTCACAGCGGCAAAATAATACTCGTATAATTTTACATTGACAATATATCAATTTAGCGGTTTCTGCACGGCTTCACAGCGGATTTTTAAGAATCGAGTTGGCAACACTTTCCACAGAATCAGTTTTCTAGTGATCTGACTAGTAATACTGTTGGCCATTTGAAAGAGAGGAGTATGCTTAGAATCTCATTCTAAACTACTAATACAGAGTGATTTCTATAAATCTGAACGTAAAGTTTTTGTTGTAAGTTTGATCGCGAACTAATGAATGGAAACTATTGACATTTTCAGAATAATTACCTTATCTTATGTTGGGCATGTCACATCACAGCATTGCCGGAAATGGCCGTCATTTTTTTTGTCAAGAACACGTCGATACGGTGTTTCATGCTGTCCATAGCTCTTCTCAATGTTGCACCACCAATGTTTATGATCTCATTCCGAATATTAGCTTCTAAGTCGTCAGTAGTACGAGGCTTGTTACGGTACACTCTTTCCTTAAGATAGCCTCACTTAAAGAACACCGGAATGATTAGTCGGGTGATCGTGGTGGCCACAGTTTTCTCCATGGACTTACGTAATGTGTGGTATGCACACAATCTTTCTGAAATTAACCCTGTATCAGCTCCACATCATCGAGTTGTTCAACACTGTGTACAAATCCGAAAATATGCAATGGTGCTGTGCGTTTCTCTAAAGAAAATGTGGCCGATGATCCTCACACAAATATGGCGTAACATAGAACAGAATAGAATGAAATCTTTTATTTTCGCTGGCAAAGTTAAGACCATAAGGTCTTCTGTTCCATTCAACCGGCCTTAATCAATACAATAGTGACATATATATTTAAATTATAAATATTTACAATACACAAAGATTCTCGAGATGTTAAATTTCAATGACTAGTATAGCCTACGTGTTTATTTAAGTTGAGATAAAGCCTATAAAAAGTAATAATTTAATTTATGAGCTAATGTAATTCAATTCAGTCTACCCTATATGCACTATGTAAAGAATTATAATCAAGTTGAGATAGCTATTTGGTTAAATGATGAAAATTAATTTAATAGTAGTTTACTAAAACTATGTTATAGGGAGTAAATATAAATCTAAAATACAGGGTGTTTCAAAAATAGAGGGCATAATTTCAGGTATGTATTCCCCATATGTCGACAATACAAAAAGTTCATTACACCATGTGTCCGGAAATGCTTGGTTTCCTAGTTATGGCCGTGAAAACAGTGATTTTCACCGGAACGTTTTTCTTCCCGCAGGTAGGTGTCGTGACAGAAGATATTAACAAAGGACACCCTGACAGTTAATTCCGAGGCGAAGGGTACATTGAGTGTTGTGTTTGGCGTTGTACTGTGCGACATGTATTCAAATCAGGAGCTGGCAGAAGTGCACTTCGTATATGGTGAGGCGGCTCCACGCTCACCTGATTTCAACCCTATCGATTTCTACTTGTGGGGCTATTTAAAATCATTGGTGTATTCGTCTCCGGTGCCTGAAATGGAATCCCTTCGGAAACGAATTGTAGCAGGTTGTGAGGAAATACGCAATACTCCTGGAATTTGGGATCGTGTTCGCGGGGCCATGAGACATCGATGTGGGGCCTGTATTCAGGTAGGAGGTGGACATCTGAACGTCTGCTGTAAAGGCAACTACCTGCGGGAAGAAAAACGTTCCGGTGAATATCACTGTTTTGAAGGCCGTAACTCGGAAACCAAGCATTTCCGGACACATGTTGTAATGAACTTTTTGTATTGTCTACATATGGAGAATACATACCTGAAATTATGCCCTCTATTTTTGAAACACCCTGTATATTGATATAATGAGAACATATTTCCATTTCTCTGGATGAAATGACTATTCTTCAAATCCATTAGAGTTATCAGCAGTTCATATCATGGAATTTTGTGATTTTACATACCCAGCCAAATATAATAACTCGTCTTCTGTAAGCCATATCGTCACGTGAATGCAAGAACTAGGTAACTCAAAATTTGCGTTTTTTTTTTTTTTTAAGTTATCTCTGTTATAGCATAGCAAAAATCGCACAGAATGTATAATGCAAGAATTAGGTAACTCGAAATTTGCGTTTTTTAGTTATCTCTGTTATAGCATAGCAAAAATCGCAAAGAATGTAATGCAAGAACTAGGTAACTGATTGAACGATACCAGCGACATCTATTTTCCAATGTAACAAATAGGTAAAAGAAAACAAGACCTATTTCATAGTGCAATAAATAAGTAAATAGGCATTATCTCAAAATAGGAAAAATTGAGTTACCTAATTCTTGCATTCATGTGACGATGTGATATCCAGCATTCCGGAAGTATTGCTTCTCTTGAAACCATTCCTTCTTCATTATACCTATATTTCCAGAAGTTGGTGATTTGATGTCACTTTGTATCGCCAAAACTTGTTCCTCTCTTACATATTGCGTAAGAATATCCTGTTTCCTATTACAGTCGTTCGCAATGTCTTTAGGCTAGATGTTCCAATCTAGCTGGGATCATAAAAAAATGAGGACATAATGCAAGAACTTCAAATAGAACCCATTATGCAGTTCATCAGCAAATATCAACTTCAGTGGAAGGGTCATCTCGAACGAATGGATCGATGCAGAATTCCAAAAGCACGGTTTCATTACCATCCGCGTGGCAAAAGATCTCTAGGTCGTCCGAAGAAGAGATGGACTGAAAATTCTAGTTTCAGACCGTAACAAGCCACTCGGCCTAATATTTGTTAGGAAGACGACGACTTTCCAATCTAGTACAAACATCCCTTACCGTAGTTCCTGGCAATTATGTTTCCCTCGTTCTCCGAGAAGGGAACTTGTTTTTAGTTAACATGTCATATCGCGTATCAGTATTGTTGATTTTGGCGGGACTTGTCACACACCATATTTCAACCTGAATTGCCGTTGTGTTGCGAGAAATTAGTCATAACCTATTAGACTGGCGAGATGAATACACGTTCTTGGAAATAGGACAATTTTATTTCGCGCTGTTGCCATCTAGTATTCAGAACTGTATGAAATGACTCGGCATAAAGCATTCAGCAATTCACACGCTCTTCGATACGAATTAGTTCGGTTCTATTTGAATCACTCTGTATATGTAATCTTTGTTAAATCTATCTTTAATCTTCCAATTGTTATACGTATGGATTCTGTTTAAGGTTGTTCTTGTCTTCTAAAACAGTATTATTTCCATTTCTTTGTGGTCTGAGTTATTATTACAGTGGTATTGCATAATATATTGGCATCTATCTTAATACTGGCATGTGTACGTCACAGTAGTTATAATTCAGTTCTCTGATTAGACATACAGTACACTACGATCTTTTCAGGCGCCCATGGAGCCACCCACTTTCAGCAAGACGAAAGGTTTTGCAGATGGAGGTGGACAAGAGTATGAGATAAAGGTAGCAGCACTTTTGTTCCTGCGAGCTCTTCAGCATGCCCAAAAGTTCTACATTGCCACAAACATGGAAGATGCTGGTGCCTTTGACGATCTTGTGATAACCTACAAGCTCAAGCACTCTGCACAATGGAACACGTGTTTCGTACAGCTGAAACACAAGACAAACAAGCAGCCCATTAGTATGCACAGTCTAACAACTTTCAAGAATAAGGGTGACTTCAAATTAATAAAGTACTGCAAGTCATATAACGAAATCAAGAGACGATTTCAGACTTCTGGGGACGAAAATCCAGTGTTCAGAGGCGATTTCCATCACTCTGAATACGTAATATTTACAAATGCGACAATGGATTTGCAGCTATCTCAGAAACAGAGACAGTCTAGTTGCTACACACAACTTTTGCTTCAAGCAAATGAAGACATTGGAGCAGTATTTTCATTTAGTGAGAACTCAGATCAGGATCTCTATCAATACTTTCAGGATTTACTAAAGCTAAGAGATTTCTTAGAGTCTCTTGACTTTAAAACTCTTTCAGAAGAAGAATTAGGAAATAGAATCGAGGAATTCAAGACGGCAGTACCGGTATCAAAACAGCTATCAGTAACACTGGATTCACGTTATTCTTCTCAAGAAATACAACAAATTAAATCGGAGTTACGGGATTTGAAAAGCTGTAATAATTTTCTGCATGACTTATATTTTTTTGTTGGTCAACCTAACGAAGAAAGAATGGACGATATTTTGCTAAAAGAGATCCAGAAGTATTTCTGTACGAATGACGTCGACACTAAGTCTATTTGTAGAGAATTGTATGATAACATTGCTCATTGGTGGAGAAAAGAAAACTACTACTTAACAGAGACAGCAATTTTCTGGCAGAGGATAATTCAGAATAGACTTTCAATTTTAAGTAAACACAAGAATGAAGAAATGAATTCTCTGGGCGTAAAGTTTGAGAAAGATTGCTTACTGACACTTCCAAAAACTTCAGAAATAAATATTGTGACAAAATGGCCATTGCTGACTTGTTTGAAAATATGCCAAGGGCTGAACAAGCCTCACATCGTGATAGGTTTGAAATCATTAATGCACTTAAAGAAGGAAGTTCTGGCTCTGTGGCCAACTGAATGGTGCACAACCCTAGTCCTGGACTTGGAGTACGTGGAACACAACGTAGACTATCTCTATGTTCAACATCCTTTCCGCATGCTTATTATTGTTTCCCAGGAACCTATCAAATGTAGTTATTCTTTTATAGATGAGGCAGTCTTCAGCCACTTTGACGTAGAATCACAACACAAAATTCGGCAAAAAGAAGTAATGTTACAAGGTTTCAAGGTTACGCTTAAAGATCTCCTTACAGAAAGCACCAAACATTTAATTAACGAGGATATGTTACTACAAATTCTTAAATCCTCTGATGTTACAGTAGGCAGGAGCCTTCAGATTGGAATAGAGTGTTTTATTCCAAGATCCTTAATACATCACATCTATATGAAGAAATCTATTCTAAGCAAAAGTGAGTTTTCTGCTGTTTTAGCTCTTAGTGGCGTGCTTGAGACGCACATATCTAATATTTCGCCTGGAGGAGATATTTGTATGATAGAGTATACGACAGAAAATTGCTTTCAGTTTGTTTCCGTTGATGTGAGAAATTATGATAAAATCCCAGATGAATCGGCAGAAGATATTTACATTATCAATACAGAAAGAAAAGTTGACCCAAATCTCTGTCGATTTGTAATAATACGAGATTCCAAGGAATTCAAATTGCTGTGTGAAAAGTACCGAAATGTGCATTGGATTAACTTACAAGAGGATGAAAAACTTGTTTGGAAGGAGTCAAAGGGAGACTTTTCTCTGATACAGAAATATGCAGATGATAATGAAGGAGTATGCTACAATCAAGATCAACTGTTGTGTTTACCTGATAGAGTCGTTGTTGTCATCGCAGAGCCAGGTATGGGGAAATCTACACTTGTGTCAGAACTGTGTACTCTGAAAAAAGAATGTTTCCAACAAAGTGGGTGATACCAGTTTATTTGAATGATCACACACACATATTAGACAAGTATGCGAATAGGGCGAAATCAGTGGACTTCATGAAGGAACTGTTGAGATTTGCTGCTGGTGTGTGCGATTCAGAGTTAGAAAAATCTTTATTTAACATCGCCATGCAAGACATGAAAAATATCATAGTCCTTTTAGATGGAGTCGATGAGATAAGTCCTAATTATACCAGCACCGTTTGTTCTTTTATAAGGAATATGATGAAAACAGAAATCTCTCAGATTTGGATAACATCACGTCCAATTATGAAAGAAATTTTAGAGAAAGAATTGTGTGTCGTATCATACAATTTGTTACCATTCTCTGTGGATGAACAACTTTTGTTCTTGGAGAATTATTGGACCATTCATGACCGACAGATTGATGCTGCCGTAACAAGAGAATTTGCCAATAGACTACTTCAAATAACCACACAGAACTTTTCGGATGGAGACTTGCAGTTTATGGGGATTCCCCTGCAGGCCAGAATGATGGCTGAGAGCTTTCAACATCATTTAATAATTTTCAAAGATACAGGAAAAGTAGATCTTCCAGAAAAGATTAATCTAATAGAACTCTTCAATCAATTTGTGAAATTCAAATTTAATATATTTATTAAACAGAAAATGAAAATTGATCCAACTAATGTAGCATTCAGTTCTACGTGTGGGAAATACTATGAGGAATTTAATGAAATGCATACTGTATGTTCATTGGCAATTTTGGTCTCCGAGTCACATAGAAGTCTTTTAGAACCTAAAGAGATTTTGAGAAATTTAGAAGCTATAGTGAACAAAATAGAAACTGGAAATATGAATATAGGAATTATTCATAGGATTATGAACAAGAAACCACATTTCATCCATCGTTCCTTCGCGGAATATTTCTGCGCTCTATGGCTCAAGAAGAATTACTTGAAGAATAAAAAATTCCTCAGGAAATGTCTGTGTCAACCGGAGCTGCAAGTCGTGTTGAGAATGATGAATTATATGATCTCTGAAAATTTAGAATTGCATATGGCTGTCCTCAGTAAAGATGTAAAAAAACTAAGGAATCTCTTACAGAAAGGAATGTATGTTGATCAACATGATAACTGTGGTAGATCAGCCCTGCACCTTGCATCATTTTATAATTACAGAGATATTGCTGAGGAACTGCTGATAAATAGTGCAAATATTTATATTAAGGATTATCTAAAATACGATCCTCTAGATTACAGTGATATGAATAGATCTTGGGATACTGCAGATTTACTGCTACACTATAGCAAGAATACAGTTGGACTAACACAAAAGACAGACAAACTGATTCTCTTGAAGCAAAATATTACAGATCCAAATTATGGCATTGATGCTTTGTCAGTAAGTGCTAAGAAAGGATACCTGGATCTGGCAAGATATCTTCAAAGAAATGGCTTAGATTTACGGAAAACCATATTGAATTCAAGAAAGCAAACTGCTGTTCACATTGCTGTTATCAATAAACATTTTGAAATGTTAAATATTATCTTTGATAGAATCTCCTCTACAAAGTGGTACAAAGTAAGACTGTTGCTAAAAACTGTGTTACAAATAAATTATAAAGACTTACGTAATGACGCAGAAGACATAAAGGACGAATTTGGATATACTCCATTAATGTATGCTTGCCAAAACTATGAATTTCTACCTGAAACCGACATTCTGACAAGTCATTTGTCTGCCCTCGAGTATTTGTTGAAGAATCGGTCAGATATAAATGCTACTAACCTAGAAGGAGAAACTGCATTGCATTTAGCATCAAGTGCTGGGTGTCAGGATATTGTCAAAAGCTTACTCAATCATAACGCGGATATCAATATAGCTGACAATTATGGATACACTCCTTTGCACGTAGCAACAATTGAAGGACATTTACCTGTGGTCAGGCAATTAGTGCAAAACGAAACAATTTTGATCACTATAGACTTACATGGTCACACTCCACTGCATATAGCAGCATGGCAAAATCACGTGCAACTGGTTGTGTTTATGTTGGAACATCAGGCAGAAGTAAACTTGTGTAACAAGCAAGGACAAACTGCATTATATTTAGCAGCACGTGAAGGACATAAAGATATTGTCAAATGCTTGGTCATACATGGTGCAGACGTCAATATAGCTGACAATAATGGATACACTCCTTTGCATATTGCAGCACTTAAAGGACATTTACCAATTGTTAAAAATTCAGTGCAAAAGAAAGCTCTGTTAGCAACTGTGAACTTAAAGAGTAGAGATCATTTGTCTGTTGCTAAGTGTTTGTTGGAACATCAGGCAGGAGTTAATATATGTGATAAGAAAAATCAAACTGCATTGTATATCGCAGCACGTGAAGGACATCAGGATATCGTCGAATGTTTAGTCATCCATGGTGCAGATATTAACAGAGCTGTCAACGATGGATACACTCCTCTACATATTGCAACAATTAAAGGACATTTGTGTGTTATTAAGTGTCTGGTACAAAATGAAGCACTATTAAACACCGTGAACTACTTTGACGACACCCCGCTTCATTCAGCAGCACTAAGAGGTCTTTTGTCTATTGTTAACTATTTGTCGGAGCATCAGGCTATAATCGACATGCGTAACAAGAAAGGACAAACTGCATTGTACATAGCAGCACGTGAAGGACATCGGGATGTAGTGGAATGTTTGTTGAAGCATGGTGCAGACATTAATGTAATTGAAAATTATGGGCACACGCCTTTGCATGTAGCAACGTTTAAGGGACATTTGTCTATTGTTAAAGATTTATTGCAATATGCACTGTCATCCACTGCGGACTCACACGTCTACACCATACCTCATACACCAACATACAGACATCATTTTTCTGTTGAGCATTTTGTGAAGAGTCAGACTGGAATAAACACTTGTGACATTAAAGGACAAACTGCATTGTATATAGCAGCAAGCGAAGGACATCAGGATATTGTGGAGTGTTTAGTCACGCATAGTGCAGATATAAATAAAGCTGACAACGACGGATACACCCCTCTCCATATTGCAGCATTTAAGGGAAATTTGTCTGTTGTCAAATATTTAGTGAACAACCAAGCTCTGTTGAACACTGTGAATTTCTTTGGTGATACTCTGCTTCATTCAGCAGCATGGACAGGTAACTTTTGTGTGGTTGAGTATCTGTTACAACACCAGATAGAACTAGACGCTTGTAACAAGAGCGAACAAACTGCATTGTATTTAGCAGCATTTTTAGGATATTTGCCTATAGTTGAATGCTTAGTAAGTCATGGTGCAGACACTAATATAGCTGATAAAAATGGTGAAACTGCTCTGCAAATAGCAACAATTAAAGGGCATGAATCTATTGTGAAGTACTTACTGCAGAACAAGGACTCTTAACCATTGTGGTATTTTTGGTAACACATTGGGCCATGTGAATAGAACTTAGTAAATTGCTTTTACTGGATTATTTTATTCAAGTGCTTCTCTTTTAGTAAATAAAGTTATAGTCAAAACATTTTCTAAAAAGCAAATACCAGATAGTTTCTAGTAAAAACTAAATTGCGACAAGTGGCTCAAGATTTTCCAGCATTTACTTAAAATTAAATTAATAAAACAATATTCTACTCAGTTCTTTAGCAACTGCTTGAATATTTTCAAGTTTGGTCCTATCCATGCTAGAATTTTATTTTTACAATGGTATAATTGATAAAAATGGCTGTTTTTATGCAAATTAGAGCTTGCAACAATTACAGAGTTTGGTTATCATTCTCCTCAGTGTATGTTGCATTTCTATCTCTTTTCTCTTCATTTCAGTTTTCATATTAATAATTTTTTTAATTGCTTCGATGTTATGGCTTTACAAACATTACCAGACAGTCTCACAAGGCTTTTCTTTCTTGTCAGCTTTTATTTTTGGTAGTTGAGATTTATTAAGTGGTATTTTATATATACCCAGCAGAGAATTGAATTGAAGGGTTGATAGCAAAAAGTGGACAAGTCCAAAATATTATTATTATTTATTTTTTTTTTTTCAGAAAACGAAGAAAACTGTCCCTCACGTTTCTCATACAATAAAATAATCTGATATATTTTATATAGGTATCTCATATATCTACCAACTTTGGTAAAAAGTTTCACTGTTCTCTTTTATATGATTTCTTGGGGAAAAAAATATTTGGACATATTCACTTTTTGCAGAAAATTTTATATGTACGCATATTAATTCAGAAAAAGAATGTGAAATCATGTTTCATTCATAGTCAACTGTATCAACATACAAGTAAATACTTTATAAGTGTTTTATTAAATTAAAAACTTAATATTGGAATGATTTCCTGAACAAAAAAAAAAAAACAATATTGTTATGTTTATATATTTTCTCTTTCTAAATTTGTGTCCATCAGTCTTTGAATTTTTGGCACATCAGGTATGTCGAGTACCGAAAAGTAATTATTCTAATAACAACCAATAAATTATGCTCAATAAAAATTATTATTATTATTATTATTATTATTATTATTATTATTATTATTATTATTATTATTATTATAGCTGTTTTCACTCATCACACCCACTGCTATTGTCATCTTCTGCCATTTCAGCATTCGTCTCATTCTGATGACTTGTTTTTTTTAGCTGGTTCATTTTGATGATCATTCAGTTGTAAAACGAAATATTTAACTAATAACACCGTTAATAACAGCTAATATGGCGATGAAATAAAAGAATACAACACTAATGCCATCTTCATGATATTTTCTAACAAGAACCGGATAAGTTCAAGACTTGTTCGTCTTTTTCTAGAAAGACGTTGGACTAATCGGCTTTTTGCAGAAATGCTATATTTCCAAACATTCATTTCAATGGTATAACTCCGGTTTTTGTAAAAACTTGTTATGTCAATAGATGCCGCTTGAAATGAAGTGAAGAGAACTGTACTGTGCTCAAAATTAGAATTTTTGGACCTGTCTGTTTTTTTGCTATCAACCCTTCAATTGCAGTTGATGACTATCTTGGTTTGAGAAGTTAACATCTTCATGTTCACTTTCTAAAGACATGATGAAATAGAGGTTGAGAGGGAAAACAAAAGAGTAGCACACCAGTTAACTTGGCATCAATTTCAATGCATTTATTTTAAAGGATTTGATAGGGTAGGTAATGCAAACAAGTAGATGCTATGAATTTTCCAAATTCTGCTTGTAAGCATTACAGGTAGCAAAACATTATTAACTTCAAGAAAGAAAAATGATATAGTTAGTGCTGAATGCTAAAACAGAGATACTGTTGCTAAAACTTAGTACTACTAGCAATTGCTTAGGTTTTATTCACATGGCTCATTGTTCTATACAACAGCATACAAAAGTTAGGCACTATGTTACTGAGTGCCTGTCATAACAACAACCAGCCACCGGCGTAGCTCAGTCGGCTGAGGCGCTTGCCTGCCGATCTGGAGTTGCGCTGGGGCGTGGGTTCGATTCCCGCATAGGCTAATTACCTGGTTGGGTTTTTTCCGAGGTTTTCCCCAACCGTAAGTCTAATGGCAAGTAATCTGTGGCGGATCTTCGGCCTCATCGACGCTAAATAACTCAGTAGTTGATACAGCGTCGTTAAATAACCAATTAAAAAACAACAGCCAGAACAAAATACATTTAACAAGGAAGGCAATTCATCACTGCTCTAACAATATATCCAATGCACAAAATCACAACTTTTAAGAAAGAAGCAGTTCATTCATTTATGATTTTCTGACCAAGGGCAGGTCTTTCTCTACAAACCCAGCATTTCCAATCTTCCCATTTCCCGCCTTCCTCTTAGCTTCGGCATTGTTTTAATGTTGTCTATAATGTAACAGTAACTTACTAACATCTGTGCAAACTTTCTGAAAAGTTGTGGTTTTGTACATAAGAGATATTGCTGTGGCAGAGAAAAATTATCATTGTATTTAACTGCAGCTACGAAATGTATGGTACGAACATTATAGCCTAATAGATATCCGTCCATACGAAAACCTTGCTGCTAATTAATATATTTAGCTGGAAATAAACATTGTTAACTATTGTGGATTTACATGGTAATATTATGATTCCTCACAGTAGTGGAGGAAGGTAATTTTCTGCTGCGCATTTATTGGTGTATGATTCCAAGGTAACATTGTAAAATTCCTTTGTAGAACGAAAAGTAACATTTCTTTGGATCAAATTTCTGCACATTTGAAGGACAAAACTTAAATTTTTTTAATCATTCATTATCATAAAACACTGCTCTTTTAAATTGACTAAGCATATTGGGAATTAAATCAATGGCTTTCCCGAAACACGTTATGAAATGTTTCATATAAAACAGTTTTTATCTCGGAAAAAAAAAAAAAAGAAAAAACCCGAGCAAAGTTGTATTAAACTTTTTCGTTTAAAATACCTAACAAAATAACCCCCTGAAATTAATGACATTACTTATGATTTACTCTGTATTAGCAAACACCACTTAACAAATTTTTCAGTTCAAGGATAAAATCTATAATCCCCGTCCATGATAATGTTCATAAGTTATGAATGCAAGAACTAGATAGGCCTATATCATATAAAAATCCTAGCTTGAGAGATTTTATAACAATGTTAATGTCTCTTTTAGATATAACATTTATACGTGATAAGATTTACTCATACTTTTTACAACATTAAAATGAAATTGTTTCTTTGTGTTTTAGAAGAAACTTAATCTAGTCAAATTTTACCCTCTATACCGGTAACATTTTTCATCGTATTAATCATAATTCTATCCAACAATATCGGAACAAAGTCTATTTACTTTTGCCTACTTTCAGGTATTTCAGTGTTTCTCCTCCCATGCATTTTAGACTTTAAAGGTAAACGTTCTAGATGCATGGCCTCTTTCGTCTTGGAATCGAATACTCAAACTCATCTTTAGTCTTCCAGGCCTTCTTTCTCCCCCCCCCTCGGTGTATTAGGCCTATATCTGACTGCACGGCCAGTTTTCTCATCTGTCATGTCTGATTTCACGGGCTGTTTTGTTATCGTCTCTGATCATACGTACAGTTATCTTGTCTCTTATCTGATTTGTACGGACAGTTCTGTTGTCTCTTATCTCCGATTATACGAACAGTTCTCTCGTCTGTTATGTCCGACAAGACGAATTGTTCGGTTGTCTCTTTTCTCTGATTATACAGACAGGTATCTCATCTATTATTCCTGACCGTATGAATTGTTCTGCTGTCTGTATCTCAGATTGTACGGACAGTTCTATACAGATTGTTCTCTTGTAGTTATCTCTGAACATAGTCTCTTATTTCTGATTGCATGGACAGTTCTGTTGTCTGATATCTCTAATTATAAGGACAGTTCTCCCGTCTGTTATGTCCTACCACACGGACTGTTCGTTTGCCTATTATCTCTGATTATACAGACAGTACTCTCGTCTATTATGTCAGACTGTACAGGCTGTTCTGCTGTCTGTTATTTCAATTATACGAACAGTTCTCGTGTCTGTTATGTCTAACTACATGAACTTTTCTGTTGTCTGTAATCTCTGATTATACACAATTCTCTCGTCTGATATGTTTAACTGCATAGACTATTTCGTTGTCTGTAATTTATGTTTATACGGACAGTTCTCTCGTCTATTATGTCTAACTGTTATGCTGTCTGTTATCTCTGATTATTATACGGACGGTTCTTTCGTATATGTTTGACTGCATGGACAGTTCTTTCGTCTGCTTTCTATGACAGCACAGACAGTTCTTTCGTCTGTTTTTATGACAGTACGGACAGTTTTTTCGTCTGCTAGACTATGTAATTGCACGGACAGGTCTTTCGTCTGTTTTCTCTGACAGCACAGACAGTTCTTTCGTCTGTTATCTATGAATGCACGGAGAGTTCTTTCATCTCTTATGGTTGACAGCACTAGCAGTTCTGTCTATGTTTTATCTATGACTGCACGAACAATTGGTTCCTCTCTTATCTGTGATTTTCTTTTGCAGTTCTTTCGAACTTAACATCGATTCCATTGTTGTTGATAGTTCTTTTGACACTTGATGTTCAGTTTATTCAGATCTTAATCTTCATCTGAAATATTTTGGAAATCTAATGAATCTAAAAATTTCCTGAGCTGCTTCATTAGAGTGAAGTACCGTACTGGCTATGTGATGAAGCGGATATGCGTGTCTGTCTGAAAAAGTTGGAACTCCATTGTCGCATTTGTGGAGATGACGCATTCGGAATTTTGGATGTCGTTGTTAATAATAATGGATTGTGAACGTCACAATTCTGGAACCGTCATTTCATTTCGGTATAGGTCTTGTAATACTTGCGTAGATTAAAGTTTCCTTCATTCATAAAATATATCTTAGGTTTACCAAGTATTAGGCTTTTTGCCGATCTTGTGCTTGAGTTGTCTGAAGTATGTGTCCCATTTTTCTGAATTATTAAAGTCTATCTTTAAATTCCCTACGTCTGCCATGTGGTAGCGATGCAGAACTGTTAGGTGTGTTGCAGAGCATACAAAAGTATTAGATAGGCCTATGATGACTTAAAATCATATTCTTTGTTTTTTCTTTTCTATATTATTATTGTACGAAGTATAATAAAAAGTATTCTGATGCTGCAAAAGAAATAGATTTCCAGATTATACGTTTTCATTGTCTGTGATAGTACCGTAGGCTATTGGCTATGTGATGCAGCAAATATGTCTGTTTTCTGAAAGAGTTGGAAATCCATTGTCTCATTTGTGGAGATGACGCATTCGGAATTTTGGATGTCGTTGTTAATAATAATGGATTGTGAACGTCACACATCTGGAACCGTCATTTCATTTCAGTATAGGTCTTGTAATACTTGCGTAGATTCAAGTTTCCTTCATTCATAAAATATATCTTGGGTTTTACCAAGTATTAGGCCTTTTGCCGATCTTGTTTAGTTGTCTGAAGTAGCCTATGTGTCCCATTTTTCGGTATTATTAAAGTCTATCTTTAAATTTCCTACGTCTGCCATGTGGTAGCGATGCAGAACTGTTGGGTGTGTTGCAGAGCATACAAAACTAGCCAATTAGATATGATGACTTAAAATCATATTCTTTGTTTTTTCTTTTCTGTATTATTATTGTACGAAGTATAATAAAAAAAAGTATTATGATGCTACAAAAGAAATGGATTTCCAGATTATACGTTTTCATTATCTGTGATACCAAAAAATTGCGTTGGTCGTTGCTCACATCTTTCCGTCTCTGAAGAATGATTTCTCCTAAGCTGTCTGTCGGATTCTGTTTATATCCAGTATCTACAAATCACTTTATACAAGAATAGTATAACACATCACATAACATTTTAGTGATATCAGAAACATATATCTATCTCTGCTACATTTCAATAAGTGTGAGTGGATTTTCTTCTCAGCTCTTTATGTATTTATTTCATACTCCGCCATATCTTGCTCTTCCAACGGCTTCAGCACTTTCATCCAAATTTCCTCAGGATGTTATGTATTTTTATGGTGCCTGCACTTGTTGCTATTTGGTTTGTTGAAGTTTGTTATGAAAATGACTTTGTATATTCTGAATTTTACGTTCTTAGAGAATAAAGGAAAGCTGTTCTATGGAAAGCCTTGTTGTCTTGGGTGTCGCAGAAGAGAAGCATTAGGGTCTCGTCTGTAATAAAAATGAACTTGTGGAGGGAACTCAGTTTACCATATTTCATAACAATTTTTATTTTCTTTTGCACTTCTTTCGAACTTAACAACGATTCCATTGTTGTTGATAGTTCTTTTGACACTTGATGTTCAGTTTATTCAGATCTTAATCTTCATCTGAAATATTTTGGAAATCTAGTGAATCTAAATATTTCCTGAGCTGCTTCATTAGAGGAAGTACCGTACTGGCTATGTGATGCAGTGGATATGCCTGTCTATCTGAAAAAGTTGGAAATCCATTGTCGCTTTTGTGGAGATGACGCATTCTGAATTTTGAATGTCGTTCTTAATAATGGATTGTGAACGTCACAAATCTGGAATCGTCCTTTCAATTCGGTATATTTCTTGTAATACTTGCGTAGATTCAAGTTTCCTCCATTCATAAAATATATCTTAGGTTTTCCAAGTATTAGGCCTTTTGCCGATCTTGTGCTTGAGTTGTCTGAAGTATGTGTCCCATTTTTCGGAATTATTAAAGTCTATCTTTAAATTCCCTACGTCTGCCATGTGGTAGCGATGCAGAACTGTTGGGTGTGTTGCAGAGCATACAGAACTATTAGATATGATGACTTAAAATCATATTCTTTGTTTTTTCTTTTCTATATTATTATTGTACGAAGTATAATAAAAAGTATTCTGATGCTGCAAAAAAATGGATTTCCAGATTATACGTTTTCATTATCTGTGATAGTACCGTAGGCTGTTGGCTGTGTGATGCAGCAAATATGCCTGTCTCTCTGAAAGAGTTGGAAATCCATTGCCGCATTTGTGGAGATGACGCATTCGGAATTTTGGATGTCGTTAATAATAATGGATTGTGAACGTCACAAATTTGGAACCGTCATTTCATTTCGGTATAGGTCTTTTAATACGTGCGTAGATTCAAGTTTCCTTCATTCATAAAATATATCTTAGGTTTACCAAGTATTAGACCTTTTGCCGATCTTGTGCTTGAGTTGTCTGAAGTAGCCTATGTGTTCCTTTTTCGGTATTATTAAAATCTATCTTTAAATTTCCTACGTCTGCCATGTGGTAGCGATGCAGAACTGTTGGGTGTGTTGCAGAGCATACAAAACTATTAGATATGATGACTTAAAATCATGTTCTTTGTTTTTTTCTTTTCTGTATTATTATTGTACAAAGTATAATAGAAAGTATTCTGATGCTGCAAAAAAAATGGATTTCCAGATTATATGTTTTCATTATCTGTGATACCAAAAAATTGCTTTGGTCGTTGCTCAGATCTTCCCGTCTCTGAAGAATGATTTCTCCCAAGCTGTCGGTCGGATTCTATTTATATCCAGTATCTACGAATCACTTTATACAAGAATAGTATAACACATCATATAACATTTTAGTGATATCAGAAACAGGTATCTAACTCTGCTACATTTCAATAAGCGTGAGTGGATTTTCTTCTCAGGTCTTTATTTTTTATTATTATTTTTTTTAATGGACCTATAAACAAGACCAAGCATTTTTGTTGATATATTTTAATTTTTCATACTGTTCGTTGAAAATGTGACAGTAATTTCGTGATTATTATTTTTTGACATGTAAGCCTAATATACATTTATGCACAATCTTAATTATCAGTAAACTTATGTACAGCGTTATATTTCCGACATTCTTTGTGAGATAAAAAACTGTTACTACTGCTACTACTACTACTACTACTACTACTACTACTACCAGTGGCGTAGCGTCAATGTAAGCTAAAAAGCTTAGCTTCCCAGTTAATAATAATTTCATAATAAACCGGCAGTTTATGGAGAAAATTATTTATTAATTTTAATAGAATTTATATTTACGCGTTAAATATTGTGATGCGGCAGCTCAGCATGATTTGTGATGCAGCAGTAAACAAGAACCCTGCACACACCAGCTTCCAAGCAGACTGGTTTCTTCTGTGTAATCCAACCCGCAGATTTTCCATCCTTTCTAACTAAACTACCCTAGTCGCAAGGCTCGCAAGAAGCTAGCTTTAACATTTAAAATAAGTAGTTTCCGAGTTATCCCTTGTCGTCAGTTGTGTTCAGTTGAAGTGTTAGTGTGCATTGTGGCTGATATAATAAATAATGAGCGAAATAACAGTTCCTGGCACTAATTTACTTGAATTTTTTTAGGACAATTGTATTATCAAGACTGACTTACGAACAAAAGTGTGATTTAAAAAACAAATGACCGACTCCCTTGCTGTCAATGAAGGACACAACCAAAAGACACGCATACTTACGTAATGATACTAATATTGTGATTTCTCTAAGTATGACAGGGAGTGAGCTAATGGTATACGTATACGTTTCTATTTGTTAAGAGATATGTGTAAACCGTGAAATCGTATTTTACTACGTATCATTTGAGGTCATGCCTTATTGGTGTGACTTACGAGGTTCCAACCAATCTTCGACTGCTGACTTGAAATTGACTACTATTTATTTTAAGACTGTATTTTTGTAATACGTTTTCTCATATTGCATGAAAAACAGCTTGAGTTAGCTTCCCTGCTCAAAATTTCATGCTACGCCACTGACTACTACTACTACTACTACTACTACTACTACTACTACTACTACTACTACTACTACTACTACTAATAATAATAATAATAATAATAATAATAATAATAATAATAATAATAGTACACTTTGTAAATCAGCCTTATTGTTACTGAACTCAGTTTTATACAAAAATGGGCTTTAAAAAGAAAATTGTATACAAAACAATCAATGTTACATTTATATTTTCTTCTTCCTGGTGCCTGGCTCAAATAATCAAACTTACTGGAATGTTTGGCCATCTTCATGAGTCACGAATTCCTCGAACATGGTTGTGGCAATCGTCCCTCTCACTTCAAGGACATTGTAAAGTTTTGTCTTAAAAATGTGTAGAAAACTTGACAAAAAAATGGCAAAATGGACAATTATATGCAATATTAAATTATGATATGCATTTTCGCCAAAACTGTTTAAATGTACACAATATGCAAAATAAAATCATTGGCCTTATTAGATTATTCTTCGTTCCAAACGCAAATATATGAGTACTTCTTAACCTTCCAGTAGTCGCGCGCTCAAATGCAACGTTAATGGTGGCGTGGATCACAATATTGTGATCCATATTTCAAGTTATTTTTTAATGTGTAATTTAATTGTTTAACTTTTTCTGGTTAATTAATTCTTAATGATTACACATAATAATGATGATGATGATAATAATAATAATAATAATAATAATAATAATAATAATAATAATAATAATAATAAAGCCGTAAATCCCCAGTGGGGCAAGGCCTCCTGCTTGGGCAGGGGTGGCTCAAGTCTTGACCATCAGAAGATCCGACCTGATGGTCTATTTACATTCCTAGTTCTTTGTCCACAATTTCGCTAGCACTGGTTGTTGCTGCCGCTCAAAGTTGGTTGACTGCGTCCTTCCACCGTGTTCTTTGGCGTCCTATTCTGGTCCACAGTCCTCCTAGCTGCAACTGGAATTCGTCCCCCCATCTGGTCCTCGGTCGTCCACGGTTTCTCCAGCCAATTCTTGGATCCCACAGTGTCGCCGTGTGTGCCCATCTGGTAGGTTGCATTCGTATCACGTGTCCTCCCCAGCGCCATTTCATCCTTTTAGCGAGTGTGACCACGTCCTCTACGCCGCTTCGTCGCCGTACTTCTTCGTTTCTGATTCTGTCCTTCAGGCTTATTCCGAGCATTTTCCTTTCCATTCTTCTTTGGCATCTTCCTAATTTTAATGCCTGTTTCTTGGTGAGTGACCAGGATTGCGCCCCATATAGAAGTACAGGTGCACTGCAGCTGTTGAAGATCTGCCTCTTGTTCTGCAATTTCTGGCTCTTGTCCATTAGGATGAAGGACTATTACACATTAACAGAGTCTAATTATCTTGATTACACAAATTTTAACACTGTATCACTTTGGAATATGTATGATAAGACTTTCTTGTGTTAAATTCTAACGTACCTTGTTTACATGTTATATATATTCCAAAGAGTCTAATTATATTCGTGTTTTCAAAATTCACAAAAAAATTGTTTGTCCAATTATATATTATAATAAATGCTGTAAAAACATAAATTTAAAGACTGAGAACATCAGTGCGGAGCACAATCGTGATCCACGAACGCACCAACTTTATTACGCGCCAAGAAAACACTTGCCAATTACAGAGACTAGTTGAAAGAGTAGAGAAATATACGAATGAAAGGTATCAAGATGACAGATACAATAAGTGCTGCCATCTCGGATCACCAATCATAAATAAAGTACTGGATCACTATTATGAGCGACCGCTGGAGGGTTAAATATGACGTATCAGTAAAAGTAATACCTTCAAGCAAATCCTTGCCCTGTTGATTAGGACAAAAACAGAGTGTACAAGTGATGCATTCTGGTAAATTACACACCCGAACTCTAAAAATAAAACATTTTTGTTACTCCTGAGTGCATCACTGAGACAAGGTCTTATTGTATCTTTTGAATAATAGTTCAAGGAAGCAATGATATCGCTCGCAACATAATAAAGGGGCTAATTTTTGTGTAACATACAAAATGTAGGCCTACCTACGTTCAGAAAGAATGTGTCATCTTCGAGACACCCATTATTGTGATAATTTAGTTCTAGAGTAAATTCCTGAAAACATTTTCAGTTATTATTATTATTATTATTATTATTATTATTATTATTATTATTATTATTAATTATCATCATAATTCAATAATGTATGTTTTATGTCACACTTTATATTGTTAAGAATCAACCTAGTCATTTGTTTCAACATTGTATAATGTATACCATAAAGGCCCAATTGTATAAAACTCCCTGACTAAAGATCAACTTTGATCGAAGATCGAAAAGTAAACCGAGTTCAGACACTTCTTCTATTGTATAAAACTTTTCTGCGATCAAATTACCTTGGTTCAAATGCAATCTAAGTTCACATGAAAAGGATTTGGCAACATCGCATAAACAGGTGAAATACGTGATGCGCGGACCATGTTATACAGGTTTGTTCAGTGTTGCCAATCTAGCAATTTTAACTCTTTTTCAACAACAATTTCTTTTAACTTTTATATTGCTTAAATAGGGATTTAGTGACCTTTTAGCACCCCATAGTGACACAATTTAATCTTTCTTTGTTGATAATGAGAAATCTAGCGACTTTACAACTACTTTTTCGCGACTTTCCGTATTACACTCTGTTGGAGACACTGTTTTTTTTTGCAATGTAAATAATGGCGGACAATAAGAAGAAGGTTGACTGTTCTCCAAGTTTTATCATGTTATGGTGTTTGATACTGCTAAACATAATAAAGCTTTATAAAACGACAATTGTCGTTTAGTAATACAGTTAATTAATTGAACATTTATGAATGTACCTATCATATCCATTAATAATTAATGGTTCTTATAAACATAATATAATTATAGGTTATGTTATTTGATATTGCTGAACACGATAGAGCCTTATAAAATATAAGAATGTTTGTGTATTAAGGCAAGAAATTTAAAGAAATACATATGTACCTAACATATCTATTAATATTAAAATAATGGATATTTTATTTGCACAATCTGTCACTCCTATATTTCAAACAGAAAAGAAATAACTGAACTTGGATCATCTAACTTAATCGGAGAAATTTCTTCAGTCAAAGTTGACTTTAGTTTGAGACAAATTAATCTCAGATTAGACTTTATACAACACAAAATTCCAAGTTCAGCTGAAACAAGGATCAATTTAACTTCTGATCTAAGATTAAATGATTTATACAATCGGGCCAAAGTGTAATATTTTTATGTAAATACATTCTAAATATTTAATAATATATACTGATGCCCGAATTATTTTAAGATCACCTATTGGTGTTACACGTAGAAATTATATCCCTAAAAAGTAATAAGACAGGAGATAAAAACAAATATTATAGTGGAGGAAATGAAGGAGTATAAAGAAGCAATACGTAAGTGGGCATTACAATACAAACCTGTCAACCGGAGAAAAGTGGGACGACCTGAAAAGTGTCGGAAGGATGGAGTCTGAATAAGTCTCGGAACAGATCCTGGAGACCTAATCCTTCTTAGCAAGAAGAAGAAGAAGAAGAAGAAGAAGAACAGAATTATTAAATGTTGTGGTTTTATTATTATTGTATTGTATATATTTTATTATAACATTTTTTGTTTCTCCTCATGCAAGGGTTTGTGCATGCGCATAGCTCACTGCAAGTGCATATAACAAAACTTTTTTACTTTCTGTTTATAAACGTGTGAACATCGAAATAATAAACGCTGTAGTTTCTGAGATGTTTTTTGACTAGATTTTTCTCGGACATTCTCTATATTGTGTAATGTGATTATATTGGTGGAAATAACTTCATTTGTAATGCAGAAAAAAAATATAATTTTAAAATGTGGTTAATAAATCATTGAGAAAAATACATAACATTTTTTCTGCTTCAATTTTTGTATATGCAAAGCCCCTTTACAGTTGTGATTTACGGGCTGCCTACATAGTTAGGATTTGGGTAGTTCTAATTGCCAAAAATGCAATTACATTTAAATTTATTCATTAATAGTGTTCTGTCCAAGGGCAGGTCTGCGAACCTAGCATTCTGTAACCTTTCCTATTTTCTGCCTTCCTCATAGTCTCCTCATGTGATCCATGTACCTTAATGTTGTCTATCATCTGATGTCTTCTTCTGCTCCGAACTTTTCTTCCAGTGCATCCTTCAGTAAGCAGTTTCTCTTAGCCAGTAACCCAATCAGTTTATTTTTCTCTTCCAGATCAGTTTCGATATTATTATTTCTTTATCCATTCTTTCTAACACAGCTTCATTTCTTAGTTTGTCCATTTCAAGAGCTCCATTTTTCTTCATATCCACATTTCAGATGCTTCTAGTCGTTTCTCTTCAATTCATCGTAATGTCCATATTTCTACCTATACAATGCCACACTCCACAGAAAGAATTTCACTAGTCTCTTCCTTAGTTATTTTTCCAAAGGTCCGCAGAAGATGCTCCTTTTTATATTAAAACGTCTTTTTACTGTTGGGACGGTCGTTCTGTGCCGCTGTGCTTGGTTACTTGAGCAACAGAGTGAGTTTATAGAAACACGTGACTTACCGCCTCGGCTGGGATCTGCAGCGTGTAGTGACATCATCATGCGCAGTTGGTTCCAGGATGTGCGATGAACGGCGCATTCCACTCACAGTTGTCCAGTATCACTTATCACATCACACGTGTTATCATAATAAATACAAACTGATTATAAACATAACATGATATCCATGGTTCAATTATATAGCAATGAAGAGAAACAGACGCAATCAATATATCTAATCATCAGACAAACTTTCGATACCAGATATATCACCACCATTGTCGTCGTGATTTTCGTTATGATCATCATCTTCATCGTCGTCGCTTTCATTACTGCTGTCTCCGCCCGTAATTATGAAGCTTTCAATTACATTTTCCATAATTCCTTCCTGTTCAATATATTCATCTTCGATTTTTTCAACATGTTCACATACTTTTTCCCATTTTTCTACACTGATGTCATCAACCCGTTGTTGGCACAATTTCATCACTTGCTCTAATTTAAAAGTTGTGTTTTGACCGGCTACCCACTGCTTGATATCTGCCCAAATCAATTCCAATGATTTAGCTCAGGTGAATACGGCGGCAATCTGAGTACACAATGTCCATTCATAGCTAAGAGATTGTCAATCACGTAAGTTTTATGAAGTGGCTTATGTGTTTTAATGAGCCCGTAAAGCTCCACTTTCAGCATATTTTCCTGAAACTGCACATTGTTTCTTCTAAGCCAGTCCTGCATATCACTTTTCTTTGAATTACTTGAGGGAGCTTTATGCAACTGCACGTTATGGTAAGGTGCGTTATCTATTATAAAAACAGATCTAGGGGGACAAATTCGGAATCAACTTTTCCGTTATCCACTTCTGGTAATTGTTGGCATTCATTTCATGATGGTAGTATCCAGTTTTCCTGTTCGATTTAAACATCAGAAATGCGCCAGGTACAAAACCCGCTCGACCCCTGCATGAACAATAATAAGCCTAGGTCCTTTCGAAATAGGCGCCAGTAAACCTGAGGTTTTGTCATCACTCCAATTTTTGGTCTTGTATGCGTGCTATGAATATACGTTTCATCCTCGTATATTAGAGGCCTACCTTTTTCTCTGTATTTCTTTATTGCGCGTAAATATGATACGCGCTGTTCTCGAATATCATGCCTTTCCTGTAATACCGCTTTATTATTTCTTGTCTTCTTCCATTTAAACCCCATATCACGTAAAATGATCTTTAAACTTGTACTACCGCCGTTAAAGTTTATGGCATCTTTTAGTTTAGGTAGCAGTTTACTGACAGTGGGCACTATTTTGTCATTTATATAAAAATTATAAATTGTCTGTCGTATAACTCTTTTATCAAAATCATCAACATCTGTGATGCGTTTCGGTACACGATGAACTTTACCGGGCGTTCCAAAAGAGGTCCCTTCTTCCTCACACTGTTTCCCATTTTAATTATCTTTCTTATTGTTCTTTCGGGCACTTTAGTTGCTGCACTCACTCGTTCTTGCACCTTTTTCAGCGGTATTAAAAAGTCTCCAGAAGCTGCTTCACTCTTCATGAAAGAATGTATATTGTTCACAACTTCCCGAGTTTGGCTATGCAGTGTTTTTGCGCCAAGTTTAGACTGAATAGGAGGCATTTTAGTCTACACAAACACACACAACTGCAATTTGCCACGATAATAAATAAACAATATGAATATGAACTAACTAAACTAACAAACAGCAATTATCACGCACGTGGCAGGACGATGTTACACAGCCAAGGCTTTCTGCGAGACTGGCCACTTGCCATATTTTGCGCATGCGCGAGAGTGTAGGCTCACTGGCTAGCTACCACATGATTCTCACCGGCACAGAACGAACGTCCCAACTGTACATAGCTATCCTCCTTTTTTTCTTCCGATAACCATGGCTTTCGTTTTGTTTGCATTTATCTTCTTCCCATGCTGCTCACAGCTGTCATTTAGTTCCAGTAGCATGACCCTTACTATCGTCTCCTCTTCTGCTAACAGTGCCGTATCATCAGCAAGTCTTATGCACTTTATTCTTCTTCCTCCGATCACCTCTCCCATGGTATTTCAATTATCTCTTCAAATAAAAGAGAAAAGACTTGAGGCTCAACAAACAATATTTCTAAGATCACCTATTGACGTTACATGTAGAAATGATATCCCTAATGAGGTAATAAGACAGAAGCTAAAATCAAACAATATAGTGGAGGAAATCAAGGAATATAAACAAGCATGGATGGATAATCTGCTACTGTTGAGGGACCTCAGAATACCTAGTAGTAGTAGTAGTAGTAGTATTTATTTATTTAACCTGGTAGAGATAAGGCCGTCAGGCCTTCTCTGCCCCTCTACCAGGAGATTCCAACTACAATATCAACAATAAAATTACAATTAGTATTAAATTTACAATTACAATTACAAATAATATTACAGTTAGTATTAAATTAAAAATTACAATAAAATCAAAGTACGAAAAGATTACCTGAATAATTAAAGCTAGATAATTTATCATAGAGAAACAAAGAATATTTTATATTTACTGAATTACAAATTAAATCTAGAATAACAAAATTGTATAGTGATGAAATTACTGGATATTGAAATATTTTGTGATAGATTAAAGAAACTATTTACAAGTAATCAATTACTGACCAAGTGCCTAGTAAGTTTTCGTTTGAATTCAATTTTATTTCGACAGTCCCTGATGCTAGCAGGTAGCGAATTCCAGAGTCTTGGCAGGGCTATTGTGAAAGAAGATGAGTATGAGGAGGTGCGATGGGATGGTATTGTTAGTATTGTTTCATGACGAGAGCGTGTGTTCAGATTATGGTGGGAAGAAAGGTAAGTGAAGCGAGACGACAGGTACGAAGGAATAGAAGAGTTCAAGATTTCGAAGAGAAAGAGAAGTGAATGTAAATTTCTTTTCTTATCTAGTTTAAGCCAACCTATTGCTTGCAGGGATGGGGTAATATGATCATATTTACGAACATTGCTTACAAAACGTACACACAAATTATGAGCACGTTGAAGTTTCGTTTTGTTGTCGCTGGAGAGGTCAGTCAGTAAAATGTCCGCATAGTCGAAATAGGGAAATGCAAGTGTCTGCACAAGGGACTTTTTTAAGCAAGAGGGAGATGAACATTTATCCTTTTTAGCACATGGATAATAGAATATATTTTTCTGCAGGTTTCTGTGATTTGCATGTCCCAGTTGAGATTATTATCCATGTGAATGCCAAGATTTTTTACTGAAGAACTGAAAGGGATATGCACTGTACTTACTTTAACAGGGGAAATGTCGAGGTGTTTTACAGCGTCGGTTTGCCGTTTGTGTCCTAATATAATTGCTTGTGTCTTTCCAGGATTGATTTTAAGACGGAGTTTCTTTGTCCATGTCACAATCGAGTCAATGTCTTCGTTCAATTTATCTATAGCGTCATTTACTCGGTCTAAGCGGGAAGAGATGTAGCATTGAAGGTCGTCAGCATACAAGTGATAGTTACAATGCCTTACAAGAGATGTAATATCATTGACATATATTGTGAACAACAATGGTCCGAGTACCGACCCCTGTGGTATACCTGATGTTATGTCAAGCCAGGAGGAGCTTCGATTCCCGGATACAACACATTGTTGTCTTTCCCGTAAGCAGGATTCGAACCAACTCACAGCAGTCTCTGACAAATACATATTTCTCAATTTATGGGTGAGCAGGTCAAAATTTACAGAGTTGAAAGCTTTGCTAAGGTCAAGAAGTGTTAGTATTGTTACTTTATTAGAGTCGATTGCTTCACGAATGTCTTCGGTCACTTTAAGTAGAGCAGTGCTTGTGTTGTGTCCAGCTCTGAAACCTGACTGATACTCGTCGAATAGTTTGTGTTCGTTCATGTAGTTAGTAATTTGTCTGTGTACGATTCTTTCCAGTGCTTTTGAAATGGCTGGCAGGATACTGATTGGTCTATAGTCGTTCGGGTCGGTGGGAACTTTGACTTTTGGAAGAGGAAGAACGAAAGCTTGCTTCCATATTTTAGGGAAAGTTGAAGTGATTAAGGAACTATTGAATATATGTGCAATCGTAGGTATTACTATCTCTTGTATTTTCTGTATAAGTATTATGCTAATGTTGTCTGGCCCTTGGGCTTTTGTCTTGATGCGTCGGATGGCTTTCATTACGTCAATGGGAGTGACGTCGGTAAAATAGAATTTGTCTCGAGTTGGGGGAACTGAGTCAGGCAAACCTGTGTCTTGTTTCGTTGTGTCTTTCAAGCTCGGGTCCTTTACAAAGTGTTCGTTCAAGCGGTCAAGTGGGATGGGAATGTCTGCTTGTTCACTAGCCCTTCCAAGTCCAATAACCTTCAGATTTTTCCATAATTCGGAGCATTACAATATAGATCTGTCGGTCGGAGAAGTGTCGGAAGGATGAAGCCTGGGTGAGTCTCGGAACAGATCCTTGCGACGATTGATGATAATTGTGGAAAATAAAATTATTTTGTAACTGGAGTATTCGGTATAAATATTCCTTTCCACTATCAAAATAATATTAAAATAATGTTCATTGCATTGTGGTAAAAGTGTGGTATGGTCAAGAAAAGGATATCGACTGCACTGTTGTTAATATTTTATTATAGCGAAAGCTTGGGAACCATTATTATAAATTAACTTTCATCTATATTTTAAAATTGTGAAAATGTTAAATACTATTTCTTATTCTTGTATGTTGTACGTATTTTAAGAATAACAAATATGTTTTCATACATTTGCCATTGACTGCATAGCACAATGTTGCGATCTCTTGCGGAATTTTTTATAACTATTACGATCCGTAGCTACTGAGTTTAATTTCCCAGCTTCATTGTTTAATACATATTTATAAATCTCGCAAGCAATGTGCAAACACGCAGCGACTGATGTGTAGGTTACAAGAGGAGTAGTACTCCTCTTGGTAGGTTACAACTGTTGTCAGAAAGATTTTGTTTATGTGATTCTTGTTATTTCTTGTGACCTTTGGTGACTTTAGTTTCAATTGCAGGATTTTGAAGGTAAGTTTATAGAGTTGATTTGTTATTTCAAGGTTTTATTGTTAATTAAATTGATTAATTGAAATAATTAATTAAAGACTACATCAACGAGAAACAGTTTGTTATCAGCCCCAGATAGGCAACCATTCCTCGGAAATAACTTCGTTCCTGAAATTAATCTCGGACCACACTCCCAGATTAGGAATAATGATTGCACGTTTTCTTCATAATTACAAATTTAAAGGTCATATTGTTTCAGAAAAGTGTTATGAAGTATAATTCAATAATAGTTTATATTTTCAGTCAAAACACTTATCAGTATGTGAAGTTAGAAAATAATTCTGTTACATCATATTATAATTTAAAGGTCACAAATATTTTCGACTTATATAAGTCTGCAATGTAACGCCGGATGAAACAGGCCTTCACTGTCTGGACTCTATCAACTGTACATCTTACAAATATGCCTTTCACCGCGGTGAAACAGACTGTGAACTCCCTCCACCCTACAACACATTAATTAATACTGCAGAATTCATCATTTTTATAACATTTATATTTTAATTTTAACCTTTTGACATATAGTGTAAGTTCATTACTTGAATGCACAAGTTTTTAACATTAGGCCATAGATGCCAATAGTTTCATATACACGCAAATGAGAGATTTCAGTTATCTATGTAAATAAGTGTTTTATTTTTATGTGAACCATTTAACCTCAGAGTCATGACAACTATATATTTGTAAAATGTCTGCATGTGCATTCAACTACTAGATCAAAATGTACCTGATTAGTCCCTCACCTAATTTCAAAATTGTTTGCTTAAGGATTCACCTGAAGATGACTTTTTATATACGTCGAAAATATTTGTGACCTTTAAATTATAATATGATGTAACAGAATTATTTTCTGACTTCACATACTGATAAGTGTTTTGACTGAAAATATAAACTATTATTGAATTATACTTCATAATTACAGTTTACGTGGATTTCTTTCTTAAACGTAATTTACGTGCAAACTTTTTCAAATTCCTTTAAAATAATTCGATTTGCCAAAGTCAGCTTTTCAACTTTTTTCAACATGAAATACACGAAAGTTGTAGCCTAATTTAAAATCCTGCGACACAGTCATGTAATCTAAACGAGTGGTTCCCAACCAGGAGGGTTTTAGGAGGGAATGAGGACTTTAAAATATAAATGAATAAGATAAATATTTATTTATAATAAATAAAGTAAAACATTTTCAATTTTATGTGCATTATTTTTTTAGTAAAAACAGAAGAGAATTATAATGTGATGAATGGTGAAAGGGCAAAAAGTTTGAGAAGCCCGAAACAAAATACATTCGAGGGTAAGTGAAGATATTAACGCTATCAGTTCAAAAAATGTGTTACAATTGACCAGAAATACGAAAGCACGTTGGAAAAGTTATAATTGTGACAAGGTTTTACAACAATACAAGTAAATAAAAGTATGACGCACTCATATTGGCTCTATTAACTGCATTGAAGCTAATAACACCGCTTATTTTTTTAGAACAAAGAAACATGTTTATAAGCAGGAATGACAAATGAGGGGCTTAGAACAAAAAGCAGGTAAGTGACATCATTAAAAATGAGGTAAGTGCGTGTTGTGATAGCCAAAAAGGATGTTTCTTTGGGATAAAATCAGGTAAGAGATCACACTGTGCAGTGCTGCTATATGGGCATCATTTCACCAAACTAGTGTATAATATTTCATTGCATGTAGAACTTTAACTGTAATTTCCTCAAAACTAGGTTTCCGTCACTTACCTGCTTTTTGTTCTAAGCCCCTCAAATGTAAGTAAGATTACGTTATAACATTAATAAGATTACAGTCCATGAGGATTTACTTGTCTAGTCCCTTTTAGAAAGAGAGAGAATGCTCGCCATCTCTCTCTACCCTCATTTATGATGGTCGACACTCCTTCAAACGACCACGAGTTACCAGTGGCGGCATTCTCTTCCTATTCAAATTCTGACTCCACTCCGCCAGAAAGTTCGTCCATGTCCGTGTCGTCCAAATTGATTACGAACAAATAATAAATTTCCATCTACAAGTCCATCCTTCGCCCAATAAGATTTTTCAACTTTTTCTACGTGTTTACAGGCCTTCCTCTAATTTTCTTCCGTCACTTTTGCAAGTGCGCTCATTTTTAACCTGTTACACACGTTTTTTAAGAATCCTATTCGGGGGTTTCTTCCCTGGAGATCGCAGCACGCTTCCAATTCCCCTTCCGCTTTCTTTTGTTTTTTTGTGTGTGTGTGTTTTTTTTTTTTTTTTTTTAATCCTGTTAACACCACGAGATGATATATCTGTCGCTGCAGCAGTTCTTTCGATAATACTCGGCACAGATATTGTTTGTTTTCCGCATTTCAGTGCCTCATATTCTCCAGTAAAGAATTTATATGCATTAATAACCATGTTCATACCGTCCGACTTCAAGGCTTTCCCGCGTTTTCCCATATTGCCCACCATTATTATTAAATACAAGAGCACAACACTCATTACAATATTTAAGGTAACAGTGAAACCATGCATCTCCGAAAACATTTTAATTTGTGAATTATATTATATTAAATTGGTACAACAAGATACAAACTCGTCCACACCTGTGGAGTAACGGTCAGCGCGTCTGGCCGCGAAATCAGGTGACCGGGTTCGAATCCCGGTCGGGGAAAGTTACCTGGTTGAGGTTTTTTCCGAGGTTTTCCCTCAACCCAAAACGAGCAAATGCTGGGTAACTTTCGGTGGTGGACCCCGGACTCATTTCACCGTTATTATCACCTTCATTTCATTCAGACGCTAAATAACCTGAGCTGTTGGTACAGCGTCGTAAAATAACCCAATAAAAAAAGACACAAACTCACTTCACTATTCACAAAATACTACTAACTAATGAACTCAAACAACCCCGAGACGCCACTGAGAGATCCACTAATTGGGTTTGCAAAAGTGTGAAGGGAGAAGGGAGGAGAAAGGGAATTTCAAGAATTGTACAAAAGGAAACCTCTTGCCCGTCACATCTGGTGGCAATCGGTAGACAAGGACCTCAGACAAGGACAGTAGAAATCATGCCAACTTAATCCTCATGCACTGTAGGGACAACAAAAAAGAATCAATACTCATTACCAGACTTCAGTCTAGGGTCACCGATTCGCGAGACTGAAGTTTGGAACGCACGGAATATATGTGAT
Source organism: Periplaneta americana (assembly GCA_025594305.2). Classification (NCBI taxonomy): domain Eukaryota; kingdom Metazoa; phylum Arthropoda; class Insecta; order Blattodea; family Blattidae; genus Periplaneta; species Periplaneta americana. The sequence continues at coordinate 177,067,009 of JAJSOF020000005.1, forward strand.
GTCATGACCCATGGGGTGAGATTGCACTGTGAGAGTACAGTTGGTTTCGTAACAAATTAGCTACATTACCCATTTCTCATTCTGCTTGGCGTGGGTTCTTGCAATCACCATACATACTTGAGATTCTGTGAGTAAACTAGTATTTTTTACTTCATTCCATTTATTTATTTGATTATTTATACATGCATATTTGTGTTAGTCTTAATTTCGCTGTTTTGTAATTCACAGTACTGAGGAACATGTCGAAAATTAAGAGCACCAGGCGTTCCCTTCGAAACGAACTTATAGAGAAGTTCGGGAAGGAATAACTTTTTTATTAAAGGAAAAAAAAACACTGAATTTCGGAAATTTTGTAAAAAAGTATAAGGACAGATAGAACTCGATTCTTTCAAAAGCAGTGTAATAGCAAAAGGTACATGGAAAATATTTAATTATAGGCCTACAGTCAAAACTGCCTTCAACATCAAAATCAGACATATAGAATATCAAAAAAGAATTTCATCGAGATTTGTGTATAATAATGTTGATACATGTCAACATCCTTTTCAAAAAATATTTCAAAGCGTTTCTTGAAAGAAGTTATTTTGAGTGAAAGTAGGAGATACTTTTCTTTTGATACGTTGCGAATGTACCTTGTAATTCGGTGGGTTGAATTATGAAGAAATGTATTTTATATAGGCCTAAGTATTGTATATTTTTTTCTTTTCTGCTCACATACAAATGCTTATTTGATATTGTTAAAACTTTTACAGTATAATGTAAATTGAAACATGTAATCTTACGCAATTATTTTTTGTACTAGAAATGCACTGTATAGCCTACATTATATTTGTAAACGTGAACATTTATTTTGTGTGTAACTGTGACTGAATGTTTACCTGTTGAGGATAGGAGTAGCTGTACTTTCAATCTCCCATTCCCCTCGATCTACACAACACAGGGGTCCGTGCGTTCGTAACTTAATGCATTTCGGTACCCTGAACCGAACTCTGCTCATTACCATACAACTTAAAAAATAAATCAAGGTCACTGTCATTGAGTGGTGCATAACCGTCTTCACATACCTAGTGAACAGAGTCCAGTTTTCTTTGTGCTACTCATGTCGCACGTTTCGTGGTACCCAAGTCCGATCGATTATTCTTACGTTTGAGATTATTAAACTAACAGCTGTTATTACATACTAAATCAAAGTTTATTCTTGCAGCGAGTTGGTGTTATTACTTCCAGTCGCAAATTCCATTTTAAATGGATAATTAACATAATATAATATTATAAATTTTAAAACATCACCACTCCACTAAACTTTAGAACACAAAGGTTATAAACGGATTTCTCATAACATTTCACCATTCACTATAGGCCTAGGTCTCTAATAATATTTTTATTTAAATAGTATTTAATCTTAGGCAATCTTTTATGGCTCATATGGTGCACAAGGTTCCTAGGTTTTGTTTCATTAAAGCGATTCGATATGAGCGCCATGTGTGACGCGACAAAATATCGATGCGATATTCCAACTCCTGTCAGACTCTGAATAACATGTCGGGTATCACCGTGGCTGCGGCTTCTTCAATCCTCATTCGTAGATACTGCAGGTTTCGTGGTAGAGGTAGCACGTAGACTTTGTCCTTTATATAACCCCACAAGAAATAATCGCAAGAGGTTAAATCAGGAGATCGCTGCGGCCATAAGCGTTGTCCATGTCTTCTATTCGTCCTATCCAACGTTGGGGAAGTGTGAGATTGAGATAGGCATGAACTTCACATTGATATTGGGGAGGTGCGCTATCCTGCTCGTACAGGTAATTATTGGAATCTTTATTCAGTTGAAGCATTAACCACGATTGGAGTATGTCGAGGTAGGTTATATCAGTGACCGTAGACTCCATAAAAAAAGGGCCGTACAGTTTGCATCGTGACATGTGTAGCACCTTCCACACTGTCTGGTGCGGTATTTCCAGCTCACGAGAGGCTCTCCACAAGAACTTCTGAGGGTTACGTTGAAAACGCTTCCGTACATGCTCAGCATAACACATTCATTAGATGTCCGGTCTTTTTCTGTGAGCACAAACAACCAGTCGTGACAAGTTTATGATGCCACTTCTTTATCACCTTCCTGTTGGGTGCCTCCTTACCATATCTCGTCCAAAAAGAGCGTTGCACTTGTGTAGCACGATCATTTTTATCGAAATGAAAGACGCAATATTATTTTTCCGCACCACTAATAGGGAAACTGTAATTAAATCAATAATAATAATAATAATAATAATAATAATTTATTTAACTTGGCAGAGTTAAGACCATACTGCCTTCTCTAACACTCAACCAGGAGTAAAACTGCGTTACAAAAACACTACAAATTTACAAAGTTCACTACAATTTTACACACAAAACTGAATAAGATAATAATAATAAAATGTAAACAGCAAGTAAGAAGAAATCAGACATAATATATAACATACAGAAAGAAAGAAAAAAAACATACTAAAATGTGAACAGCAGGTCAAAATAAATGAGACATACAAAGTATAAAGTATAAAAAAATAAGACAATTATTAATAATAATAGTAATAATAATAATAAATAAGAATAATAATAATAATAATAAATAAGAATGTAATAATAATACTAATAGTAATAATAAAATAGTGCAGTACAAAGCATACAATGAATACAATATTTTTAAGTACACACAGTAAGGAAAATTATGATTATATATAGCTCAACTTATCACGTTATAGATATACCATTATCGGAAAATATGAAAACAAAGATATAAAATAAGTTAAATATCACTAAACATAAAAAAATGTGAATAGTGGAAACATGCAATACAACACTTGTCATAATAGTAAGTTAGTTTGGCAACTCGTCATAAGATAATTTACTAACTTGAATTTGAAAGATTTCGATGTTCGGTAACCCTTGACTTCAGGCGGCAGAGAGTTCCAGTGACGAGAGGTAGCAACAGTGAAAGATGAGGAATACAGAGATGATGTGTGAAGTGGAATTTCTAGCGTGTTATCGCGTTGTGATCGAGTATTAATATTATGATAGCGAGAGAGAGTATGAAAACGAGCGAATAAATAATAGGGGGCTCAAGTGTGCATAATTCGATATAAGAGAGGAAGTGAGTGCAGATTTCTCCTCTCATGTAACCTAAGCCATGATAACTTCTCGAAAGAAGGTGAGATATGATTGTAATATCAAACATTACAAATGAAGCGGACGCACGCGTTATGAACACGCTGTAGTTTCTGAGCGGAATCAATCCTGAGATCACTGAATAAAACGTCGCAATAATCGAAGTGAGGTAGAATGAGTGTCTGTACCAGCGTCTGTTTTAATTTAGATGGATAATGATGCAATCTTTTTAGTGAATGGAGAATAGAGAATGCCTTCTTACATGTATATTTAATATGCGTATCCCAATCAAGATAAAACCGGATGGACTATTCTTGCGCATGTCACCTGATTTATCATAAATTGTCCGCCAGGCTATGCACTATAAATTACTGCAAGTGGGACTTAACTTTAGAGACAGACATGGTGTATTTCAAATGTACTTACTTTATACAGAATAGAATCTTCACTTCACTCGCCGATCTGCTCAAGCGCGCACTTCTTCACTTAAATATTGTTAAACTCACACCAAAGACAGAAATCCGTTTCATTGTTGGTTCCAGATGTTTAAGAAAAGTTACTCTAAACACCACACTTCTCTGAATACAGATTTTCACGTAAATAATTGAAGGGTACCCGGGAAAAACGAACAATGTCACATTTCCATTAAGGATGAGATGATGATATATTTCAGTATATTGCTGCTAAATTTATTGATATTTCTACTTGAAATGAAGGAAATGAGAGTGTATCCGTGATTTAAATTCTCCTTTACCACTTTTGGTAAAAAAAACACACTAAAGTTTGTAGTAATACAGTGAATTAGATAATGGCATCACCCTTAACAGCATTGTGACATTGTTCGTTTTTCCCGTTACCCTTCAATTGTGACATAATATTATATGGCCATTGGTTATTAAAGAAGAAAAATTCGCTCTGGCGCCGGGGTTCGAACCCGAGTCCTCGGCTCTACGCACCGAGCGCTTTAACCACTGAGCTACGCCGAGGTTCAATCCACAGCACCGCGTGGAATATTTCTCCTTTTCCCTCTATGACCTTACTCCATGTTCGACATATATGTTGACATATTAAGTCAACTGTTATCATACAAGGAGTGCACTCATTTCAGTGACTTGGTGGCCGGGATTCCACTATTGGCGAATAATCTACGTAAAGATTAATTTTTGGTCCTACAGAATTATCTGTTATGATTACCATTGGTTATTAATGGAGAAAAATTCTCTCCGGTGCCGGGGATCGAACCCGGGTCTTCAGTTCTACGCACCAAGCGCTCTAACTACTGAGCTACGCCGAGGCTCAATCCACAGCACCAAACCGGTTAGAGCACTCGGTGCGTAGAACCGAAGACCCGGGTTCGATCCCCGGCACCGGAGAGAATTTTTCTCCATTAATAACCAATGGTAATCATAACAGATAAGAGACCAAAAATTAATCTTTACGTAGATTATTCGCCAATAGTGGAATCCCGGCCACCAAGTCACTGATATGAGTGCACTCCTTGTATGATAACAGTTGACTTAATATGTCAGCATATATGTCGAACATGGAGTAAGGTCATAGAGGAAAAGGAGGAAGATTCGACATGGTGCTGTGGATTGAACCTCGGCGTAGCTCAAAATGGATCGGGTTCGAACCCCGGCGCCAGAGCGAATTTTTCTTCTTTAATAGATATTAGATGGCGTTATAACCTGTATGGCGTTAATACCGTCACTTACCCTATTCATAAATAAAACTAACATATTTTTTATACTTTTATTTGAATTTATGATAGAAATGTAAAATTTAATGACAGAAAATTATTATAATGAAATATCAGTGTGATAATTATGATATTATACATGTTTTCTTAATTTGTTATTTACGAAATATGAAAACATACAATATTATTACATGTTTTTTCCGAGGTATTTAATGTACGGTATATTTGTTTCGTAAAGACCAGTACTTAAAATACGATTTATATTGCACCCTTGAGGAGTCCGCCATAATAAAATTATTTTGTATGTGGTACAACTATACAACGGGATCTTCAAGCCTCAGCCCAGAGTTCACTGTTGAATTGAAGGGATTTAAAGAATTTATTTTCCTCCCATTCTAAATTATGTTTTAGGTTAAAAATAATGTATTTTCTATCAATTACAGCGACCTGAGAAGAACTGACTTTATATTTCAAGATGGTGGAATTTCAAAGACGAGGCATACCCCACGATTTTAAACTCAAGACTTCAGGGAACACAAATATTCTATCAGATGCAAACTTCATGCGCCTCGCAGGTGAAAAAAAACAAAATGACATCAGTATCAAGTTTGCACGATATAAAAGCAGTTTTACGGAGAAAAAGCAAACAAGCAGTAGGCCTATCCTTGCAAATGTAACACAACATAAACCACGTTTGAGTGGAATAGTCCACAATATGAGCAGAATATCTCAGAAACGAGATGATAAAATCAATCTAAATGATAGAAAAAAGGGAAATTATGACATTAATATTGAACATGACAAAGACAAAGGAAGGAAGCAAGTAGAAAGCATTGTTGGTACCAATTTTACAAGTGAGTTGGCTGAGAGAAAACAAGATCAAAAGAATTCCACCAATCGTGTTCATCGGAAGAACAGTTCTACGGAAAAGAAGCAGATAGAGATTAAAAAAGACACAGACGGATTCAGTTCAGACTGGAAAAAAGAGAAAATCTATACGATCTTTGCCCGACAGAAGGTCAGTTTAAATGGAAAAAAAGAAGATAGAAACATCGATACAGATCCTGGCCGACAAAAGAGTCAAGAATTTCCCCGATGGAAGGGTAATTCAGGTGGGGAAAAGAAAGATAAAAAGGTCGACACAGATCCTGATGGACAAAAGAACAAATATTTTTCCCACCAGAAGAGCAGTTTGCGTGGGGAAAAACAAGAAAAAAATATCGAGACAAACTTTGCTCACAGCAACCGACGTTTAAGGCGAGATGATGGATTTGATGCGTATAAGGCATACCTCAGCTATCTGAGCAGACGTGGACACAGCAGTTTGTCCATATTACGCCAGAGGAGTGACATACAAGCATGCGACTCTACGGGATCGACTTCCAAAGCCTTGGCCAGGAAGTTAACATTGAAGTCTCTTTTCGATATCAAGACTAGAACTTGGGTACCGGTAAGACTATTCTCTATTTGGTTAAAAAAATTTAAATGAAAGTTACTTACAGCTGCAATTTTTTTAATCTCCAAATTTCTAATCAGCACCATGCTAAACCCATTCGTTCTTCCCTAGAGTTTACTCTTATTTATTCTTCTTGCTCCCAATTTTTTTAATTTCTCTGTAGTCACTTAATGACTGTAATCTGCTTAAATTACTAAACACTTCATATCTATCTCATCCCTCCTCCCATTTATAATTTTACGTACCAGTAGGCCTACATAGTCTACTAAATTTATAATCATGTGCTGTATATATGCCATTAAACTCAAAACTAAAAGAAATAGCAAACCAGATATCACAGGATAACTATTAAAAAAGAAAACAAAATCGGTTGAAATGTCCATCTACACAGTACAACTTTTCTTTCAATGTTAAGCATTTAAGCGATGCATGCAAGAGTGAACGAAATGCATTCATTTGTGCATGCTTTTTTCCATTAAAATTGAGAGCGCATGTGGCATGTATGAAAGCCACCCCTCGCCGGTGGGCATCTCGTGCGTATTTCGTTCAACAGTAGCATGTAGCGAACATCTGATTATTTTACGTGGACGTAAATAACTGAAAATTCTTTTGCTTGGTGATGGTGGACCTTTTAAGCTGAAAATGGCGGCAGGTACGATTAGCTTTATTGAAGATTATCGCAGAGGCCTATGACTTTGTTTTATCTAAAGTGTTTTGTTTGTTTTGTATTGTATGGCAGGCATTTCATATGAACACGTATCGTCTCACATCACAACGTCCATTCAATACAGAACTTGTGGGAAAAATTCTAGCGCAAACTCTAACCTCAAACTTGGATGGAGTCGAGTATGATGAGATTGAAAGTCCTAACACTGCCCACCAGATGTGCGACATCATTTATAATTCCGTCAGAGAATTCAAATTTGACAGGTACAGTAGGCATCAAGCTATGGACTGATGATTTCAAGCACATATATATTATACTGAGTCTAAGTGAGCGTTGATGTGTTATATACTGGCAGGCTAATGGTAAGATCTCCATGCTAATGCCTTTGTTTGCTTCTGTGAATTTTGGCACAATTCCGTCATGGATACATTTAGCAGTATGATCTGTGTCGTTATTTTGCTGAAAATATGCCGTGAAACAATCCGCATGTTAATTCATCACACAACATTAGACTTCACTTGTATAATATATTGGATGTTAGAAAGCATTAGTGATGGGGAAATTGATCCCAGATCGATTTTCTTTCCCAATGAAAATTTATTTCATCTTTACGGCCAAGTTGCATCACGTAATAACAGATATTGGTCAGCAGACAAGCCAAGAACAGGAATGGAGTTCCACTATATGATGAAAAAAATAGGGATATGATATGCTGCTAGTGTCCATAGAGTTTGAACAATTTTTTTAAGAAACAATCAACAGTGTGAGGTACATAAGTCACCTGTTTTTAGAACCTTTGTATAATAACTTTACACATTTACAAGAAGAATGGTGCCATCACCAAGGTTCAGTTCTAGAACGGTAGGCTTAACTTTTATATAAGTCAGGGTCCTGGATTAAAATTCTGCTCTGCACTGAATTTATAACTTATGTTGAGCAAGCCAATGGTCAGGCAACACAGAGATTTTTTATGGGTACTTTGGTTCATATGTCCCGCGCCGTGGCATCGTGGTCTAAGGCATCATGCCTAGGACTCGCGTTACGGAATGCACGCTGGTTCGAGTCTTCATGGGGGAAGAAATTTTTTCATGAAATTTCGGCCAGTGTATGGGACCAGTGCCCACCCAGCATCGTGATGCACTTGGAGAGCTACGATAGGTAGAGAAATCCGGTTCCGAATGCCAGCTATAATGGCTGGAGGATCATCGTGCTAACCACACGATACCTCCAGTCTGGTTGGATGATCGTCCACCTCTGCTTCGGCATGTGGGCGTGAGCCCAGCAGCCGGCTGGTTGGTCTAGGCCCTTCACGGGCTGTAGCGCTATGGATTACGTATTTACTCTAGTTCATATTTGATCCGAACTTCATTTTCCCTTGGATTAAGATAACATTTACTGTACTCATATTGATTCTAGTTATGTTATAAACTATAGAGTAAGTCCATGTATACATTTTTTTTTATTTTTCTATTGCCGATCTTTTAATTGTGTCAACAATTAGCATGAAAAAACAAACATGAAAGATAATGTCTAAAATGCTGTTTTTAGTTGGTTATTTTACGACGCTTTATCAACTACTCTGCTTATGTAGCGTCTGAATGAGATGAAGGTGATTATCAGTCAATTAGTCCACTGCAAAAATGTTCATCATCATTAATGCCCAGTATCAAAAATGTCCCCAGTTATCAAATGTACAGTATAAAATATGTCCACAGTCATTTGATGGCCATTATCCTAAATGTGCAGTCAGTAAAAGGATACCGGTATTATCAGCTTAAAAATAAATAGTCTATAAATTCATCATTTTTTTCTCTGGCCTCCCAGTATCTGTCCACAAGACTGCTAACTGAGAGTGATGAGCAAATTTTGATGTGATCAGCATCCATGACGTCTTCGCATATTTTCTGTTTTTTTTTTTTTTTTGTCATGGTAAGGTTAAAGACATTTCGACCCACCCAAGTACTAACGTTGTAGCTCAATTTTTTATGGTTTTGAGTTATCCTAGTTAATATGGTCTTAAATTGTTTCTTTTTCTTCCAGTACTATCATTGTAACTCTAAACCTCCCCAATTGTATTTAAAATCTTATTGTTACTCTACATATCTGTATACACTAATTTACACGATCATTTTAAAACTTCATTTTCATATCCTGAAAAATATAAGAAAGTAAGTTACAATGTTAATACTTGTGAGGGTCGATTTGTCAACTACTTCTACATGAAATTAATAATAATAATAATAAAAATAATAATAATAATAATAATAATAATAATAATAATAATAATACAGAAAATTTAAAATACCGATAATATAAATTGTAAACAACTTGAATGATGACACCCCCCCCTTCACAAATTAATATAGTCCAAATCACATTTGAAACCCTAAATAATTTGACAAGTAAACTTCCACGAGTATAATTACTTGTTTCTCTGCTGCAATATGTTGTTGTTGTTGTTATCTAATGCCGGGCTTTGGCAACAAAGCCATTAGCGTTCTTGCTCTCCAATATTTCTCTGTGGTGGATCCATCAGGTAGAACTTCACAAGTTATGAGATGATCTTCAAGGTAATCTGCTGCAATATTAATTTCATTGTAAGACATGGCATCTTGGTCTAAAGCATTATCCCTGGACTCTCATTATGGAATGAATGTTAGTTTCAGTCCTCATGGGGGAAGAAATTTTCTCATGAAATTTCGACCAGTGTATGGGACCAGTGCCCACCCAGCATCATGATGAATTTGGGTAGCTACACTAAGTTGCTAAATCCGGTTTCGAAAAACAGCTGTAATGACTGAGATCATCGTGGTGACTACACGTTATTTCCATACTCGTTGGATCAATCAATCTTCTTAATGTATCCAGCAGTTTGCTGACAACATAAAGTCCACTATAGTCCATTGTAGTCTATTCAGTTGTTGTTTTTCACGAGAAATGAGGGGTATTTTGATCGGTGTTCAATATAGATGCCTGTTGCTAGTAGCCAGAGTTGGGGTGTAGTCAATATATACTGCAGGGCTGTGTCTTCTGCAATTGGTACTGATGATTTTAATTTACTTCTTTTGTGGTTTACGGATAGATAGTATAGAAGAATGTGTTCCAGATCTTCATCATGATTCATCATCACCACAAACAAGTAAGATTATCAGAAATCTGAAATCGGTGTAGGTACAATTGAGTGACAATGTGACCTGTTCTGGCTCTTGTTAAAAATGTATGAACATGTCTGGGCAAGGTTTTGTACATTTCCAGGTCATTTGGTTTCTTTTGTACAGACTGTAAAATTTTTCCTTTGTCAGAAGAGAGCCAATTGTTGATCCATAGGTTTGTAAAATGAGACTTTACTGAAGCAAAAGCACTGGATAGAGATATCACTTGAAGAGGTCTTGGTTGCAAATATGTTGCCTGTTTTGCAATATTATCGACTTTATCGTTTTCAGGTATACCACAATGACTAGGTATCCATTGAAATGTTATTTCCTTTTGGAGTTCTTTTGGTTTGCTTATTTGTTTCTGAATTGGAATAATTCTACGTGCATATACATAGGTTTGGTACATATTTAATTATATTAAATATAGCCCCCTTGCAGTCAGTAAGTATGCAAATAGATTTTTCAGAAATTTGAGTAACACACTGAAGAGCAGCATCAATAGCTAGCAATTCAGTGTCAGGACTGGAGGAGGATGAACATGGTATGAAATAACTTTCTTGATATTTTGGAATATAATACCCTGCTCCTGATGTCCCAATATCGATCATTCACCTCTGCTGAGGACGTGGTCGTGGGACCAGCAGCTGGGTGGTCGACCTTGGTCCTTCTGAGGGGTTCCACCAAGGACCTATAAGTATTCTTGGTCGGTGAAAGGACAGTCCTGAGTCTCTACTTTTTTTAACCACAGCAGATTCTTGAGCAATGCAATCATATTGGGTTATCTGTACTATCTAGTGCTATCTCTCATGGGAGGAAAGGTTGAGCTGTGTATTCCGATGAGTGATTTATATCTCTTAAGATATCTTTGAGACAGTCTCAGGTGATTCCTGAATATCACCAAATCGAAAGACTAACCTCAAATAGAGGTATCATTGCAGCCTCACATTGCGAACTGTCCACCCCTTTTAGATTTTATAATAACAATAATGGTTTATTTTAACTGGCAGAGTTAAGGCCATTCGGGCTTCTCTTCCACTCAACCAGTATGATAGAAAATTACTACAATTAATTAATACAATACAATTCAAAGCAATACAATACTACAATACAAGACAATATAATAATTAATATAATACAATGACAATTCTTTTCATCTTCACAACACCAATAAAATAATTATGTAATAATAATAATAATAATAATAATAATAATAATAATAATAATAATTCCTCAGGTTGCGGATAGAGGAGACGGCCTCCAGATATGGAGGGTAGCTGCGAATATATTGAATAAGCAGTCGTGGACAGCCGATAAGGGGTGGTCCTCCAGCTTGGGAGTTGGGCGAAGGGCTAACAACCCATCACCGTAAAAAAACAGCTTGTTACGAATCCCTACAATAGAGTGTTAGTTGGGAGACCAGAGGGAAAAGACCTTTGGGGAGGCCGAGACGTAGATGGGAGGATAATATTAAAATGGATTTGAGGGAGGTGGGATATGATGATAGAGACTGGATTTATCTTGCACAGGATAGGGACCGATGGTGGGCTTATGTGAGGGCGACAATGAACCTTCGGGTTGTAAGTAAGTAATAATAATAGTAATGATAGTCATACCTAAATTAAATTAAATTATTAAACTCGATCGCAATTATAACTTCAATTTGACTGCGCCCGTAAGAAATCGTTTAGCCTTTTCTTGAAAGTGGTTATTGTCTGGCAGCCCCTAATCTTCTGAGGTAGAGAATTCCATTCACAGGGGACTGAGACAGTAAAAGAGGATAAATAGTGGGATGTTCTATGGGCAGGAATTGCTAGGATTTGGCTCTCATGTGATTCATTAAGCAGAAAGCTCGAAATTTTGACTCGTCTTCTATTTTTGTTGTAGGTACAAACTCATAGCAATAGTTCGAATTTGTCAGAAGCTGAGTCAGACCGTGCGTATGATTACTGGTTTTCTATGGGATGCTGAGCAAGACAATTATTCGCTTGCAACATTTGAGAACAATTCTCTGAACGCCGTTGCTATAGTGTACGGAGTGTACAAGGACTAGGTGAGCCAGGATGAGTAACAATATGAATGAGCATACATTACATATTCATTATGAGGTCTCGCCCACCTCATTGAATATTACACGACTACTCTGAAATAGCCAATGTATATTATTACTATTTAATACGAGAAAAATTCGTACCGGCACCGGGAATCGAACCCAGGACCTCTCAGCTCAGTTGGAAAGAGCGCTCAGCGTGCAGAGCTGAGAGGTCCTGGGTTCGATTCCTGGTGCCGGCACGAATTTTTCTCGTATTAAACAGTAATAATACAAATTGGCTACTTCAGAGTAGTCGTGTAATATTCAGTGAGGTGGGCGAGACCTCATAATGAATATGTAATGCATTAACTGTTAGCAGTTTTCACAAACTGAAGTTGAATATGGCCATAAAGTCATTTAAATATGCGCTCCTGCATATCTGACGTGTATCGTCTCAAATGCAGGTAGTAAGGCCATAAAAAGCATTATGAGAGGGGTTTGGCCGGCACCGTGGATCGTGTCCCGGCATAGCTCAGTTGGAAAGAGTGCTCAGTGCGCAGAGCTGAGAGGTCCTGGGTTCGATACCCAGTGCCGGTACGAATTTTTCTCGTATTAAATAGTAATAATGAATGAGCATAATGTGCACAATGGTAGTTTGTATTTCTTTTGATAAAGCTACATTAAATGACAAAACATATTCATTTCTTTCTTTAATTTTGTTTATACAATATAGATAGACTAATCCAAAATCACATTTTATGTGGTATAACTGTTTTCAAGGCAGACACTTTTACTGTTAAGCCTACCTAACATTCTACAATGTAACAACCATTTGTCTTTCAGTCGAGTTCATCGAAAGAGACTAACAGTTATTACAAGAGATTGAGAAGCTAAACTATCACAGAACATATTCACGTCACCATTTACAACGAAGTGCCATATTACTGTGCGTTCCTTCTTGATGGTATTAATTATTATATTATCACAGAAATTCTGCACTGCTTGGAAATACAGAAGCCTCCAGTTCCCTTGTAAGGCCACCACTCTACCTCGTCCTCAAGAAGATCAAATGCTGTTTCCAACTTCACAGTTATACAGCCTTTGTGTTAGTGTTGTCACTGACCTTAACCTTTATCTGTCCAAATAGAAAATAAAGAAAATCAGTAATATGACACTTTACACGGATTCACACAATTTACATAGGATAATGTATCAATAAATCCTTTAGGCTGAATACAACCTATTCTGTAACATCTGAAATAATACTGATGCTATCTTGACATTATTACACTAGAAATACATTGTATATCAGAAATGATGTTACACAGACCTAAAAGGAGTTAAGTGGTCCAAGACATTCATATTTGCTTAATACAGGACTGGGAACGAATTTACAGGAAAGCCAAATAAAACCTATTTTTTTTTAGTGGGTCAAAGGCTTTTATTTGTCAATTTTCCTTTGATATTCAATTTTTTTTTAAATCTGGAAATGCACATAATAGATTGTCATGAAGTCATGAATAAGTTTAAGTTAAACACTTTTCTGAAAATGCAAAAGAATTAGATCTAACTAAAAACTAATATTAATTTTCAAAAATCTGAAAAAGAAAAACACCTAAAACAAATGGTTACATTATTGAATGGTGTGAAAAAATACTTCAACAACCAGCCAATCACTCATGTTTTATTTAACACTTAACATTCCTCACCGATTGTAAGTTTCCTAGAACCTTTGATTGGAAATGAGAAACCACCCAGGCATCGTGTTATTTTTGACAAACAATAAAGAGTGAAATTTGTCCTGAATTTACCGTTAATTTCGCCTTTTGCTAACTTCTGTCCAATATTCAAGTACCCACAATTAATTAAAAAAAATAATAAATAAAAATAATTGAAAAGTTATTTGTCACATGGACTGAATTGAGCACAGGGCCATATTTGGCATGTGAACCGTAGTTTAACCACTTCGAATAAATTTATATTTTCCAAAAATGAATGAATGACGAACAGTCAAGTACCTACAATTAATTGAAAAAATAAAAAAAAAATTGAAAAGTTATTTATCGCATGGACTGAATTGAACACATTGGAAGACCATATTTGGCCTTCTAACGATAGTTTGCCCACGCCTGGCTTAATATAACTATGGCTGAAAACCCATCATGTGAGTTTCTGGTTACAGCTTGAATGTTAATGACACACCAAATGCTTGGAATGGTTGAAGGAGATGTTTTTAAACAAATTGCATACATACATCAGCAGGCAGAGTTTTATCAGAGGCATATATTCATCTTGGGCTTGGTGCAGCACCTCATAGTACGTATTTCTTTTAGAAGTGTAACAGTTTTTATTGACAGTGATAGTTGTGAAATTAAATTGAATCAGGTGTGGCCACTTTTACTGCTCACATCAAGTATACAGCAATTAAAAACAAGTCAATTCTCCTTAACACAAGTTTGCTGGACTCTACTGGTCGTCTATTTCCATTCATAAGTAAATTAAACATTTATCATTGCTTCGAATCACTTGACCCATTCGCAGTCTGTGTAAGATCATTTCTGTTGCATGATGTATATTTCTTGGAATGACATAAAAAAATCAACAACTTCCTATTATTACTTGCAAATAATTTTAATACATCTAGATGGTTTGTTTTTATTATTTTACACAAAAATGTGTCTGAGAATTAAAATCCATTTCACAACATATTCCATACAATAAAAGTGACTAGATTAAAATAAAAGAACAGGAAATCATTTAGTGAAGTACAGACAATATAAAAAAATGTACGACGTAGATGCAGTGCGTTTAAATTTATACCAATATATTTTCGATTTATGTAATTTATTTTGATTCTTTTGACCTAGAACAATAAAATATATTGATTTCTTAGTATGTGTTGTTTTTATTATTTTCAGATATGAAATTCTGGTATAATTAATTTGTAAAGATTGTCTGTACTACAGATCCAAGTCAAAATAATGTTTCGGTATAAATATTCCTTGTGACGAATAATGAGAAACAATATGAAAACATAAGTTAAAATGTCACATATAAATACGTTTAAGGATAAGACAAAAAATACAACACAACATTTTAACATCTTAAGAAAAAATACCCAATTTGGTACATTCTGACAGAATTTTCTAATTAGAGAATAATATTCTCCATGTTTAGAAACTTCAATGAGTCAGTTAACAGAATCTAAAACATTAAATATTAGAATTTCAGTTATATTGAAAAACCTATATGCATTCAAAGAGGAAATGTAACAGTGGGGTAAGCTACACTAAATCAGATGAATGTAACAATGGAATAAGCTACACTAAATCAGAGTCTTCGGAATGTCAATTGCAACATGCACAGTTCTTCTAGAACTGAAGTACGAGAGGAAGAAGAGAAGACCTACACCAACAGACAACAAAACATAAAACACAGTGGACGTGTGTCAATATTGGTCGATTACCTCCTTTTGTCACAATACAATACACATTTACAGTACTGATGCAGGAAGCAAAGAGTCAGTTTGATGTTCTTCTTACTTATTCTTCAAAATTAATTTGTTCAATCAATATGTGGACATACAAAACTTTGCGTTTATATTGAGTCACCAAACACAGTGGACGTGTGTCAATATTGGTCAAAGTTTCTTACATTTTCTCAGTTCACTGATTCCTTAATGTATTGGAATTTTTTCACATATCCTTTTGTCACAATATGACATATGGGACATACACATTTAGCAACATATTCCTTAAGAGGAGAGGATTTATTTTTTAAAACTTTTTCCATTTGTGTAAAATATTAATTTTTTGTATGAGCTCAGTTTCAACCAAAGAAAAATATTTTGAAAAAAAAAAAAATTATTTCAAATTTGAAAAAAATATATCCAATTCTTCTAAAAATATTAAAATTTTTTAGATTCAAAAGTTTTTCAATATTTGGCATGTTCACAAACTGTCTGTAACAGAATTTTGATATTAATACGTTTGTAAAATAAACAATTTTATTAACCTGATTTCCTTTCTTGCAAACAAACGGACGTATTTTTAAAATGAAATCAATTAACAAAATTCTGTTACAGAGAAAAGTTTCCTAAGAGTCTAAAGAATGTGTTTTAATTGCATGCATGTATCTTTAAAGTTGAAATTATATCCATTTTTGTCTGGCAATGTAGCAAAAAAATTAAGTTACTGGAAACTGATAAAAGCGGGCATGTGATTTAAAAAAGTTTCTTAAAATTCTCAACATCCGATAAGGGTACCCACAAAATGTTATACAATGCATTCACATATCAAAGTGTATTTTAAAGAAAAAAATTTTTTTGAAAATTTAATTCCGGAAACAACAATAAAAGTAGTGATTTAAAAATCCATAAGCAGGAAGTTTAAAAATGACGACTCAACATCCGATAATGCACAAACATCACAAAATGGGACATTTTCAGAGTATTTTAAAGAATTTTTTTAATTTACTCACAAAAAATACCATCCTCTCTTAAGCTTTCTTTCTAAGAATAAAATTAATAAAAATGTTAAAGAAATTAACAAATTCCTAAGAGGTCTACTTTTGTTCCAATCCAACTTCTTAGCATCCAAGTGAGTATGCTGAAGCACCCCGATGCTACAATACATAGTTCTGGAGATATTATATTATACTACACTTTATACATACCGGTAACACATAAGAGTATTAAAATTTATAAGAGACATAGCCATAATTGTGACTCGATAAGTTAAAGACACAAAGATATTAGTACATATTTTTTTATTCAATATAATATTGTGGCAAGTCAGTGTTTTTTCTCTTGAACTTAACCAAAATATATGTATAAGACATGATTTAAATATGAGCTGACATCAAGTTACCTTGTGTCTTGGAAAACAGGTACTGCAATCTCATTAACTATATTGAAAATACCATATTTTTACTGTGGAACACTAATCTTGGCTGAGATAGAGGAATATGCATACAAAATAGCTTGAGAAACATTATTGACAAATATTGCACGTACTTTCTTGTTTAATGGTCATTTTCAAGAACAGAATAATATTAAGAACTGGTGAAATAATTAAATTGTGGTATTGACAATACAGAGAATAATTACTATGAAATAGGTACTTAAAAAATCAGTTCATAGTCTTTCAGTCCACTGTTAGCTAGCTGATATGTTGTTGTTGTTTTAGTCAACAGTCCGAAGACAGGTTTGGACCTCATAAGTGACACCACTAAGAGGTGTCATGAGGCAACTAAGCCAGGAGACTATGGTGTAGGGTCTGACTTAAGTGTGGATACAAAAAGAAAAGTTTTCTGTCAAGTCAGATTTCAAGACTTTTTTTTTTACATATGGCAGTAGAACTAAACATTACAACAGGGCTGAGCAGCAAGAGTGGATTCTACTCTCTCACGGGGAGCCATATGATTTCTCTTCATCCCCTTTCTTCCCCGCCAAACACCACGCAGCATTGATTCAGTGATGGATGAATATTAAGCGTCCCCATTTAGAGTCTAGTTCCACTCCTGATGCCCAGCCTTGCATTACAATATCAGTATCTCCACTTCATCCTTCAAATCAATTAATTTAATATTAATTTAATTTATGATACTTACACATGATTGCATTTTAGTTTATTTTCTTGCAAATATAACATGTTATTGCGCATCAAAATAAGATTCTTCATATAATGTGAATCACACATAAAAATGTATGGTTCACACTTCAGTATTCCTCGTTTACATTTTAACACAATTAATTGTACGAACAAATGTAACTAAAAATAAAATTGAGATTCTTTCAAAAACTTTCAATTCCTCACTCATAACACAATCATGATTTAAGTGATACAGTCTATCAGTCGAATCTGTAGAGTGCCAGTCACACAGCAAGCCTTCTACGTAACTGGCGTCATACCTGATTAGTCCAATGAGTAGTCAGGGCACAAAAGGAAGGGCGCATGGGAGAGAGAGAGAGAGAGAGAGAGAGACACAACACACTATAGCTGCATCTACACGGTTCAATTTTCCATGCGCATACGCATGCAATCTGGGAAGAATATTGAAAGAATCAAGTTTAAAACACGTGTTCAATTGGGATGGATTTTGATTTTGTGTCTACATGGTGCACCAGTTTGAACGTCATTTTCACCGCGTACATATATTAATTAATATTAAATATCAATCTTGCATGCATTGCTTGAATGTGTAAAGTTGACAGAATAGTTGAACCCTATAGATGCACCTTAAGCGAACTGTCGCCCACTAGCTTAGGGAAGGAAAGGAGCAAGCTCCACCCTCTTCCAAGTGACGTCATGCGCCAGTTTACTCTACAGAAACCACGGACTGATTGAGCTACTCAATGAACAGAAGATCTAACAATAAACGTCTTTAATACTGAGTCATAAAATTAAGAAAGTAAAATTAACAAATAAAATAATATAAAAGCCACAAATGTACACTTAAAGATTATACTTAATCTTAAAGTCGATGTAGTTTTACCAAGTAAATTCCAAAATCTGTCAATCAATATGACAACCTTTTCATGTTAGTGCAATTAGAAATAAAAATAACCAACACATCAGAAATTAGCTGTTGTATGCAGATTATTACTAATTCACGAACCTAAAATGCGATAGTTGAAGATATGGGTGAATATTCTGAAATGGGTAAATGATTTAAATAAAAATGTTAGCTGATTACTTTTGCGTTTAATTAACTAATTGTTTTCAAAGTATAAAAGGATTAATTTTAAAATTTATAATTAAAAAATAACGCCCAAATGTCAAAATGTAACTACGGTCCCTATGTCCCCAACTACATTTTAGTCTGTTTGACTAAGTTTTTCTCGGAATGTTTCGATTTGATTATATTTCCTCGACCAAGATTATAAAAATAAATAGTTAAAATACTTATGAAAGACAGGAATTGTTGTTTGTTTAATTCTGAAAGGACACAACTTTAACATAAAGTTTGTCCCCAAAAATTTCGTAACGCTGGTCCCTCGAAATAAAAGAGCTACACAAAAGACAATTATGCTTCATGTGGTAAATTTTAACGGTTGGTAGTGATGAGAGGTCAACATGGCGCCAGTTGAAAAACTTTTCGTCGATTATCGTAATTTATTTTATTGAAAAATTAAAAAATCATCACTGATGACTGAATGTTATGTTTTCTATTGGTAACACCGGTCCCAGGTGGCATTAAATATAATTTGTATATACTAAACTTTCGTAGTATATGCAAAACATTACAATGTTTGTCGACTAAAAATCCAAATGATATTTTTAATATTTATTTTGTCAGAACTATTGCGGAAATTATACAAATTTGTAACAACGGTCCCTGTAACCTGTAACGTCGGTCCCTTTATCGTGGGATGAGGTTTCATTTAACATACTTTATACACCAGTATTTAATAATTGTAACTTCGAATATTACCGGTATTTCATGTGATTGTTTATAGGAAAGAAAAAAAAGTCTGATTATGAAAGTAGGAAATATGAAAGGAAGAAGATACTGAAGGCAAATATGACTGAAGAGGAGTTGCAGAAAAAAAGGGACTATGGCAAAGAATATAAAAAAAGAAAGAAAATAGCAGATATGACTGATCGTGAAAAAGAAATGTTCAAAGACAAGTGAAATCAATCAGAAGTTTATAAGATACCTTAAACAATGGGCTTAAGGGAAAGATAACAACAATCCTTTGGCTTTTTTTTTAAATTACAAAATCACATAAAATTTTTTTAAGCTCAACTGATCAGAATCTTCAATAATAGGAGCAAATGTAACCAATGTGAGAAAAAAGTACACAATTTAATATAATATATTTTTTTCCAGTTTTGTTATTCATATTTGCCCATTTCAGAATATTCAGATATAATGCTTGGAGCTTTAAGAAATTCTAACTTTTCTCCCACAATTATCTTTGTAACTAAGAATGTTGAATGAGCGTAAAAGCATGTCCTTCAAATCGTAAACATTAAACCAGAGATAGTATATAATAATTAATTCGAATTTTCTCGGGCTTAGGTCATAAGTTGGTGATTATTTAGGAATTATTCGCCAGGAAAGCTTCAGTAGTTATGTCATAATCGAATTATATTATTCAGGTTCTAAAGCATATGTTGTTTGCATTTTCTTTTTAGATAAACGAATGTAAAGTAATAATGGTCCAAAAATATGTACACAAACAACTTCACAAGGGGTAATTTTGTGCTTATCCATTCTGATTTATTCTTCTTACACTTCATGCCCTACTTTTAGCTGTCAATTGTTTTTCCTATACTCTTACAGTAAAGGGAAGTTATACCTACAAATCACCATTCCAGAATGATGCTATTAACAACTACGTAATAAGAATGGACATATTTTCTTTTTTTAAATACAAGTGTGAGTTTGCTCGTTGTGCTATTTCTGACCAGGTGGTCAACAGTGAATTTTAATTGTCTTCACTTCTAATATAGTACTCGTATATGGAAGTCAGGAGATCAGATGTTGCAGTTGTTCACATTTCACTTACAACTGGCTCTGTTTCCACAAAGAAGCCATTAAATGAACTTCCATTTAGAAATTAATAAAAAAAAATCCGCTACCGGTACTGTAAATAGCAAATGTGCATAACTGCTAGTCATCTAGAGACTTCAATTTCTGCTATTATGGCATTGATTACAGTTGCTGGTGCAGACTGTCACAAATTCTCTCATGTTTTTATCTAATCTATGTGATAATTCCAGTACCCAATGAATTGGAACAGAGTTACAGCAGAACACGTCACAAATGTCCGTCATTCACAGGCTGTGAAGACTTACAAGCAAAGCTCACAGTTACTTTCATTTGCTGTGCAAATTATATGTGGGCTTTAGTATTGCAGTACTAAGAACACTTAGTTTAATAAATTGTGAAGGGAAGAGACATTTCAGATCAATCAGCTCCAAAACTGGCTGTTACATATTTCTTAGGTATTATTCCAGTCTTAAATGAATGCTATGGCAAAGACTTGTAAAATAAAACGATTCTTCTTGTTAATTTTAATTAATTTTGTTTCTGTCATAGAAAAGCTGATTAGTTGTTTCTCAGTATCAAAAACTTGACAACTAAAACACTCTTCTCTACTGGTGTCAGTTTCATTAACGCCTATTTTCAATTTGTATATATTATTCATTGTGTGATGGCAAGAATTAATATACATAGAAGGCTGCTGACCAAGAGATTAAATCAACATGTGTTTAGCTCTCTTCTACTAGAATCGTTACCTTGGTAATAGGAGATTTTGAATAAACATGTTTTAGCTCTCTTCTACTAGAGGCCCCCAAAATCATTATCTTGATGAATATGTTAATAAGAGATGAAGTTGGAGTAATGGCTATCCAGGACATAGAATTTTATCTTTACTGATACCAGTGGCAGCTGATTGGCTGAGACAAGTGAGACTGGGCCTCAGTCACTTTGCTTCCTTAAACTCAAAATTTTAGTGGTGTTTAGTCGTATATAACATATTATATTAGTTATTTCAATGAAGCGTATAGAGTTGTAGAAGAAGAAAACTTTGTAATGTATATAGACTTGTCTTGCAGTAAAATTTGTTCCCGAGGCCAGGATCACTCGTGCCGAGTCTGACTTCTGCATTTCGTATGTTTCCACGGGTTTTAAGGTTCCACTCGGAAATCTGAAACTGAGGCACATTTCTTGTGGCCTCGTGGCCTAGCAGGTATTTCCTCACCCATCAGCCTTCACTTCTCCCATTCAGAACCCGGTCTTTTGTCAATGCTGGTCTCAAGTGTCGATTGGGATGGGCATAACAGTGGTGAATCGTCGTGTGGTCCACTGTAGTTATGTGTTTCGGGAGAATAGAAATCGAATGAAATGCTAGAAATAATGATGATAATTGTAATAAATTCATTGTTAGAGTAGCCTATTGTTATTGATAGGAAATAATATTGGAAAAAGGAAAGTTTTAAATTAAGACAGACCTACACCATCACTGAGACAATTTTTCAGAAAGATAATCTTAAAACGAGAGCTTTCAATGCATCCTGGTGTGAGTAACTTAAATGGGTCTTTGGTAATGTGGTGCGAAATGAACTTTTCTGTTGCTTGTGCTTGTTTCTGTCAAAAAACAACAGAAAAAAAAAAAAAAAAAAAAAAAGAGAGAGAGAGAGAGAGAGAGAACTGTGTCTATTGAAACTTCAGTGATCTGAAAAAATATTTCCAGAGGAATTTCAACACATGCTTCTTCAGTTGAGCATAATATTCGTTGCTTTATAAAAATTAAATAGTTAAGCCTACTGAAATCAACTTACAGCTTAGCAACTTATTTGAAGATTGACATATTATTTTTAATTAATAATAATAATAATAATAATAATAATAATAATAATAATATAGTAATAATGTCAATCATAATAAAATATCATCAATAATAAGCATTTTGTATGGAAGGTAGCCTGCTTAAACTACGTACTTACTACAGGCCTCACCGAGGATTTCGGACACCAGCCGCTACTGACTGATCTTATTTTTATTAATGAGCAAATGTATGTCTACATGCACTGAATTTACTACATGCAGCCAACAGCTTTGCTAAGGCTTTCTTTCTACTCACAGTCTGTGTTTTCGACCAGAACTGTGAGATAAACACAGAAACCAAACCACCAAGTCTGATTCTAAAAACATGTTTTAATCTCATACTGAATAATATATTATGAAGTAATGCATTCATTTCAATGTTTTCTATACTTTTAAAGAAACTGAATACATGTACATCAAAATTTTCTCTCTCCCTTATCAATTTACTTTTATACCACAGCCCACGAAACACAAAAAGCATGTGTATATAAGTCACACAGTTGACCATGTAGCTCAGCAAACTACGAAACACAACATTGGGAACAACTCAAGTGAACTCTGTTCTCAAATACTTGGGGTTCAAATTAAGTCAATCCATGTTATAATACGAACATGGCACATTAGCATTATATTAGTAATTTCTACACTATACTCTGAATCACAGATATTTGTCATGCCTGAATAGGGCTGGAAATTGGCTGCCAGAATTGTGGGATTGGATATACCGTAGATTCAACATAGTCTCTGTTTTTTTATTTGGTTATTTTGAACGACACTATACCAATTACTAGGTTATTTAATATCCATGGAATTGGTGATAGATAGTATTTGGCAAGATGAGGCTGAGGATTCGCCATATCATTACCTAACATTTGCCTTACAGTTGAGGAAAACCTCGAAAAAATCCCAACCCAGTAATGTATGTATGTATGTATGTATGTATGTATGTATGTATGTATGTATGTATGTATGTATGTACCATATGTATGTATGTATGTATGTATGTATTTATTTATTAACACTACAATTGCGTATACACCCAGTGGCAGTGATATATAATATACAATAATTACAATTACATGAAATAAAATAAAATAAACGTAAATGAAATAAAATAAAATAAACGTAAATCTATAAATAGTAGATGCAATAAACCTAGGACTATAAATAAAAACTATTCTATAATAACGACGATAAGCAAAAGTAAACCTAACTTATAAGTACTTCTATTTCACCCAACTATTACCAATTTAAATAATTACATATCACCTTAATTAATTACATACCAACTTAATTACATATCATCTTAATTAATTACATATCACCTTAATTTATTTACATATCAACTAAATTACATATCATCTTAATTAATTACATATCAACTTAATTAATTAGATATCAACTCAATTAGTTACATGACACAACTTAAATAATTACACTGCACCTCCAATTACATTTTCAGTCTAATCTTCTCAACCTTTCCTTAAATGTATTGATTTTAGGAGGACCACCCTGAAAGATTGCCACAGGTAAGCTGTTCCAATCTACTATTGTGCGATTAACAAAGGAAAATTTTGCCACGTCCGTTCTTTGTTTTCTACATTTAAATTTCCTAATATGATCAGTCCTTCCTAAGTATGATGGTGTTGCTAATCTATCATTGATATCGGTCCATGCTTTGTGTCCCATTTGTGCCTTAAACATTGCGTTGAGTCTGGTTTTTCGTCGCCTTGATTTGAGAAGTTCCCACCCTAAATATTTTACTATCTCCTCACCATGTCCCTTCCCCATTTTGACATATTTTGCTGCCTTACATTGGAAAAAAGTTTAGCTCAGGTTCGAACTTGGGTCCCCATACATTAAAGTCATTCATCTTACCACAACGCTACAGAGAGCTATGTCCTCCCAAGAGTATTGAGCTCGACTCTGAGTCCAGCAGGCAAACATGTCTGACATCTGAGTGGTCTCTGTTCTTGGTTAGGAAAGAGATAATATCCTTTCATAAACAATTTTCTACCTCCAGGATTCCTCTCTGCAATGGATATTTGTTTTGAATTTTCTACAGGCCAACACTTCATAATTATGTCCGTAAACATCTTATCTTGAACACTTGTTGGTCCTGATATCTTCTGGCTTAAAGTTGAACTCTGGCATCTCGAAAACACAAGCGCAATTCTATTCAAATATCGTCTCGGATTTGGGTCTGTAAAAATGTACATGCTCCAACTCTGACATTGATATAACATTCCTTACTTTCTTAGTGCTTGCCTTCCATATGAACTGCTAGCAACCTCATGCTAAAGGAGACTCAGATGCATTGAGGCATATGGAGAGATAATAATGCTTTGTAAAGTTTTCTGCGATAGTTTAAGAATGGATTCTCATGTTTTCTTCAAAATCTGTTGGACTTATACTTAAAATATATGTTTTAAGTCTAAACGTAGCCTGATGATTCAAGTAATCTTATAGTGCCACTTACAATTACTGTAGATTTACCATTATTTAGTACATATTCAGCTTTTATGAACAATTCGGTGTTGGAGTCGAAAGTTCTGTGTACTGACCCTACAGTTCTGATTTAAACCATCTTCTTAATTGAGTACTGGTATGTCCTTGTTGAGCAGCTTAGAGTTCATTGTAACTTGTCTAAGGTAAAGAAGGCAGCTGATAAAAGAAAGTGTGATTAAACTTCAGCTTGTTAATTAAGACCTACAATAAAATTCATTACACCAAGAAGTGGGGGATGTATAGTTATAAATATTTTTCGTTACGTTGAAGTTGCCTATATTAAGACCTTGAAAATACAGTTTTGTTTGTGTCATATCAGACATTCTTACAATGCTTTTTAATTTGTGCACAACTTCCTACGATTTATTTCAATCAGTGTGTGATTTGTAGGATTAGGATGTCCCTCCCCTTTTACAAAAAAAGTCAACCTTTTGCTTATTCCAGCCATAGGTAATAATTAATATCTCCACTGTGTTTTCTTAGGACAGAATTTCTGATCATGTGTATACTTTGAGACATAGTTATTATCGAATTTTATTAGCTTATTTGTTATAATACTACAACCTGTTGTGCATTTCTGCAGTATAAACAGGTCATTGTTATGTAATGAGGATAGAGGGTCTGCATTTTTAATGACATTTTGAATTAAAACTTATATATGTATGTTTTTTCTAAGATTTTTTTCTCAGGATTTAACTTTCAAGGCATTTCTTTTCTCCAGTGTTGTGTAATATATTTAAAAAAAGTGACCAGAAAAAAAGAGTGAGCTATCCCCCTGGAAAAATAGTAAACGGTACAGTGTTTTAATTTTTGCATTATTTAATATCTCATATATTTTCAGTGACTTCACATAGAAAATCCACAGATTGTCAATTGTTAAGGGCAGTAGAGCTGAATGTTTTCTACAAACATTATTGGCCAATTGACATCAGTGAGCAACTTCAATGAGAGTAACTTTAAGTAAAGAAACGCGTTTTCCGAATTTCTAAATACACGTTGCATATGCCAGTATTGTGTGTTGCTAGGCTTAATCTGGAGAGAACAACAGACTATGAGACTCTGCTTCCAAGAATGATGCAGCCACATTTCCAGCTCTGCATAAATTTTCAATATATACTAACTGTGTGCAACTATTACAATATTTGTATCAATTACAACTCCAGTGTCTTCCTGTAAAATAAGATTCACATTTTCCATAGATCCAATCTCCATTTATATTCTTCTAGACACAAAATATTCCACTAAAAATAGATTTTTCATTAAGCTCATGGGTTTTCATGTCAAAAACTTACCATACTTTCACTGCCGATCTGATGCTTTCAAGTAAAGAGAATTTAGTAAGAAGTGAAGCATTCAACACTAGCATTTGTATTAATACCAAAGCCACTGCCGCAATACTTCAATGAAGCTGGAAGCATACCAAATACCGGTATCTCACATGTTGGAAACTGGTCTGTAATTCTGTACATTTTCTGCCACAAGTCCAAACATTTCATTTGAATCTTGCGTACACTACTTTTAACACTTAAATATAAGTAACTGATTAACTAGCGGACTTACTCGTGTTAATTATGTAAGTTTGTGTGGCTTACAGCTGTTTCAATGCTTCATCACCATCCTCAGAGCCTACTAGATCTTGGCGTCATCTCGAACTTCTCTGCCTGTTATGTGGGTGCGTTTGATTGTTGAAAGTTGTTGAAAGGTGGAGTCAAATAGTGTGTGTGTGTGTGTGCTGAAATTGATCTGTGTGTTGAGAATTTAATCGGGGTGTGTTTTAGTGTGTTTGTATATTTCGTATTGTTCTAGTGTGTTGAGTTTTTGGTTCTTAGGTTGTATGTGTCCGCATTTATGTTACTGTATGTATGGTTAGCATTGGTTATGTGATCGGTGTGTATACAAACTCACATGTAATAGTTGCGACAAGTTCTACATTGGACAGACAGGCAGATCATTCCAAACACGCTACAAAGAACACATTAAAGCAATAACCAGAGGACACAATACATCTACATATGCCGATCACATAACCAATGCTAACCATACATACAATAACATAAATGCGGACATGGAAATCCTACACATACAACCCAAGAACCAAAAACTCAACACACTAGAACAATACGAAATATACAAACACACGAAAACACACCCCGATCAAATTCTCAACACACAGATCAATTTCAGCACACACACACACTATTTGACTCCACCTTTCAACACCTTTCAACAATCAAACACACCCACATAACAGGCAGAGAAGTTCGAGATGACACCGAGATATAGTAGACTCTGAGGATGGTGATGAAGCACCGAAACAGCTGTAAGCTGCACAAACTTACATAATTAACACGAGTAAGTCCACTAGTTAATCAATTACTTCCAAACATTTCTTTCGGTACATTTGCATTACTATACAACAGCAAATGCATTTTGTAAACCTGAGCTTCAGGGCGGCAGTGAAAGTGGGATACTTTCTCCAGTACACCCCATTGTTCATTACATCTACATGTCAACACAAAACATATTTCAAACTTTCTCATTTCAAGATCATCTAGTCTTCTATCTTTACGACTTAGAGCAGAATAATTATGCAAACACATTATCGAAGGCAGAGTAAACACTGCCTCAAGTAAATAAGCTCAACTTTTTCATACCTACTTGACAAAAGTAAGTCTGTCAGTGTAATCACCTACTGGTACCTTTAGAAATAAATATCAATAGGTTTAAATGTGTGTATTCTTTTTTTCAATATAGTAAAATACAGGAATCTCTATTGTTGCTACGAGTCTAAACTTTATATAAGGTAGAGATTGCATAATTATTCTGTGTTAGAACTATACTTAAGAACAGGAGTTCGTTAACACCGTGAAAGACAGGATTATGAGTATCTCTGCAGACAAAGGCATGGCTACTTCTTCAGTGACTCCACTTCCTTCTGTATGTTTGCTCTGGCTTTCGATTCAAACTTCTCTCGAAATTCTTTGGTAGCAAATATATTTGGAATTTGTAAAAAGCTCTGTAGAACCTGAAAAATAAATCCAACAAACTCTAAGATTCATGGGTATAAAACCAGTCATGGAGAAGTTTCTTCTAGCATGATAAAATCTTTAATGTAGGATTACCATATTTTTGGTTTAGCAATATGAAAATACATATTGTAAATATATATCTTTCATAAAACTGAAAATATCCCTTGCCAAAGATATATGATGAAAAAAATAGATATCCACTTCTCCAGATTCTTTAGAAGGAAGTAAGTACAATAATGCTCACTTTCCATTAAAAATATATTTTGAAATTTCAAGACGGAAGTGATATTTACAATTTTTTTCCGTTGAGACAGGTTAAATATTATAAAAGAATATGACATTAAAATGGAATATTTTGTCATTCATAACATGAAAAACAAAATGTTTCAAATAGCTGTATTAAAAATGAATGGAAGGTCAAAATATTCCATTTAAGTCTTCTTATTGTTTCAGCTTTTATCGCATTACGTTGGTGAATCATTTAAATTCTCATTTTATGTATTAAATTTAATTATCTGAATTTAACTTTCACTGAAATTAGTCACGATAAACATTACTAAAGTTTACTAATCTCATTCTATTTAATATAACACTATACTCTAATACTGTACTGATATCACTGCACATTATTAATTAATTGGACCAGGAGCCATCTATTAGAAGACTTGAATTCCAGATTATTTAATTTCTTTCCCAGTTCAATAGCTTGCTTTGCAGAAAGATCCAGAAGTTGGCATGTTCTTTGAAGGTTTTGAAGAACCCACTCCCACAACAGTTTTTATTTTCACAAAATTTAGTTGCTTTTTTTAGTTTTTTGTTTCACCATGTTAATCGGCGATCTAAATGCATACCTAAATATTTAACATGATCTTTAGTTTTTTTAAAGTGTCACAGGACTGAGTTTTCACAACTGTTCAATATTAACATGAGACTTTGTTTTCTACTCGCTTGTTTTCCATTTATCTCGATGTTTTTTATTCATTCATCACTTTAATGTTAATGATCCACATTTACGCAACTTTTTTTTTTTACCAGGAAATCACTACACTTGTGCTCTGTTTAGTTATCGACAGTATACATCCCATTGAAGGGACTGTCTGAACTAGTCAACAGGGTAATAAAATTTCATGAACGGCAGGCCAACACACCCCTCCCTCTACACTTTTGCAAAGAAAACTTGGTTTTTTTCTTAGTGACCTACATATAGAATATATTCCTTGAAATTTTACACATTTTCAAAATATAGTTACAAAATATAGTGTGTGTCCAAAATATTTTTTCTGTTTTGAACAGTAGCAGACAGTTTCTGTTTAATCGTTGGACAGTTTCTGTTTTATTCAGGTTCCGATTTGAACAGGTTTCACTGTATATATTTTTTATTTAAGGCACATGCCACATTTACAATCTGTCTACAAGAGACAATAAGTAAATATTATAAAGAATATGACATGATTGGAGATGTTATCCCATGACAACACAAAAGAAAAATAACAATGTTTCAAATAGCTGTATTCCAAAATGAATGGAAGGTCAAGAGCATTGGTCCTTTTATCTTCTTATTGTTTGACTATTATCCAGCAAATTTAATGCATGATGATTGGGATGTTGATTTAATCGTGCAGGTATTTTTACTGAATTTAGAATGAATTTCTTCTTTCACAGTTCAAATGTTAAGGTCACGATGAATGACATCATTACGGACACACCATGGTCCAGTGACAATGGAATAATTTTAAACTCATACCTCTGCTGTATTTCAATGTTTGAGTAGCTAGCAGTTCCCCATAGTTGGATGGCGTATGTCCAGATTGGTTTTAGTATTACTTTATAAACAAGAAGTTTATTTTCTAATGACAGTTTTGATTTAGGTCCCAATAACCAATCAAGATTTTTGATGTTTTAAAATTTAATTCTTTATGTTTAGTTTCAATATGTTTACAACCATGTTAATTTGCGATCTAAATGCATACCTAAATATTTAACATCGTCTGCTTCGGGAAGTTCTTCGTTGTAAAGTGTTACAGGAGGACAGTTTTCAATTCTGGTTCCGAAAGTAACATGAACTGATTTGTTTTCACTCACTTGTATTCTCCATTTAGTTAGCCAGTCTTCTGTTTCTTTCAATTCATTCTGCAGGTTTTCAGATGCTGTTGATGGATCTTCATGTGAAGCAAGAATAGCAGTGTCATAAGCGAAAGTAGCCACCAATACTTTATTAGAAATTGGGAAATCAGCTGTATAAATTGTATATAGTATAGCCTAAGACTGAACCTTGAGGTACACCTGAATTTATATCATAGAATGAGGAGAAATGTTCTCCGAACTTTACTTCCATTAAATATGAATCCCCTTAACAGCTTAATACACTTAACATATGAATAAAGAAAATATTCCTCTTCTATCCCCACTCAAACTGATAATTTTCTACACCAATTCAAAACCATTTTAAAATGGCTCAAATTTATTTTAACTTGTCTTCATTATCTGGCAGTTATATTATATCAGGTCTGGGTACTTATAACTCAATCGAATCCCTGCAGACAACCCCATTACTCCCCATTCCACCTTCCCCGGCAGAGACAGTAATGTTTTGGTCTGATATGAACAGATAGAAAGGTAAGCATTGCTCAGTGACGGATTGTATAAGGCAGGCATGATAGCTTTTACGAACTTTCAACTCTTGCTGGTCACCTGAAATCCACTACTGTACTGATGTACAGTGCATTACTGTTTGTTTATAAAACAGTGTAAGCGAAAAGGCCATGGGTGGGGGTTTCTAAGTTCCCTTTTACTTCTCTGTTGTGCCCATGGCTATATTATATCACGTTGGCCATTGGAGCTGAGGTTCATGGCTTCAAATCAGTGGATTGAAAAAGTCAATATTATTCTGAACGTGGTTTCCCAGGAAATAAGTAAAGCTGGGAGGCCATATTGTAGATTTACAGCACGTTAAAAAACTTGATAGAGGCATCATGCAAAATTTGTAAATCATTTTTTTTTTTTGCCCACATTGAAATATAATGCTGAATAACATCTACACTTCAAAGCACGGTTAAATAAAACATTATTAATTCTTTATTGTAATATTTGAAGGTTACAGAGGAAGAAAAGATCAGGACTAGGTTGCCACATTAAAGTTTCTCTACAGTTTATTCACCCAGTACTTGCATATTTTAAGGTTTCTAAGGAATGGTAATTTTTTCACAAGGCAGTTTCTTTAGAAGAGAAAAAGAATAAAAATCACAATAAAAATCATTTATGTATGTATGTATGTATGTATTTATTCACACTGCAAATGGGTATATGCCCGGTGGCAGTGGTAACATAATTACACTCAGTAATGACAATTAATAATAAACACAATTAATAAAAAACAATAAATAATAATAATAATAATAATAATAATAATAATAATAATAATAATAATAATAACAAGGAGCATCCTAAATTAAATGAAGCATTAAATAACATTTAAAGTAAATTTAATTTGTATCTTAACCCTAAGTTCGAACTAAGACCCACGAGTGTGACAGGTTCATACCTGCACAAGTACCTTTCGGCACTACACTTATTTCGCTGTCAACTCACTCACTGCACTGATTCTACCTGATTTCACTAACACTTCTAACTATTTCACTGTTCAAATACTTTGCACAGCCATTTCACTGACACCAACACACTTCACTTACACAATAGACTTCACTGACACTACACACTTCACTGACACAACAAACTTCCTCACTGATAGAACACTTCAAATAACAAGATATCAATTACACCCTTTAAGTAGTGTGTATAATATACTACCGTCTATTAGTAAAGTCCTTAAGCTTATTTTTAAATACACTTTTGGTTATTGGTAAATCCTTTAGTAAGTCTGCAGGTAAAGCATTCCAGTCCCTGATAGTGCGATAGTCCCTCATAGTACGATGGTCCCTGATAGTACGATTAGTCCCTGATAGTACAGTAAGTCCCTGATAGTACGATAATTTGCAACATAGTGTGACAGCGACGTGAGATTCGAACTCACGACCAGCGTCCCGCGAGAGAGCATATCGCGCGGGCTTCACGGGGAAAGGGAAAGGGGCCTACACGCGAGGGGCTAGCATGCAGCGCAGCTGCTACTCAACGCAGTGAATGTGGAACGACCTTCCCGATTATTCCAGAAGTCCGTCGATGTGGAGATATCGAGATAATTCTCTACACACCTGTAGAAATTTCTCGCAACTATGATTTTGCTATAAAAGAAGAAGCGCCAGCGAACTCGAGCAGAGTTTTCAGTTATTCAGTCAGTGAGTAAGCCAGAGCAAGCAAGCCAGTCAAGCCAACCGGAGTTCGACTCGAGTGTAGCGTCCGCATCTGCGTCAGCATCCGAAAAAGGCCTGAGTTCGAGTGCAGTGGATCGCAGTTGGAGGGACCTGAGTTCGAGTGCAGTGGACCGCAGTTGGAGGGACCCGAGTTCGAGTACAGTGAACTGTCTCTGAAGGTCTGTGGTTCGAGATACTGTGAACTCGAGTGACTGAGATAGAAGAACTGTGAACTGAGAACTGATAGTTCTGATTTGTAAATAGTGCTTTGTAAATATTAGTTAAGATTAATAGTTCATTGTTGTTCGTACTAGTCCAAGTAAATTGTCATTGTCGTCGGTGGAGTGCTATAACGAATACTGTGTTGAGTGAAAATCCAATTGTTGACGAGAGCGTTTAAGGCGAATTGTAGAAAGGAATTATTGTTGTGGCGAATAAATTACATTGTTGTAACTAATAAAATTCACAATAGCAATTAAATAATGTTCTTCTCGGACATGAAGAGATAGGCTCAGTAATGTGTTCTGTTACCTTAAGCCTGAGGCTTCTGTACATGGACTCGGGTAAGAAGGCATATTCCTGCTGGACCTTGGCAGTGTACTCTGCATACTGCTCGGGATCAGAACCCAAGATGGCCATGTCGATGTCTAGAAAGAAGTGCAGATCGTCACTGCCAAACAGTTCCTCTGTCTTGTGGGCGTCTGTGCTGTGCGTGGCAGCAGCACGGAGCAGGTCCACCACTGCACTCCGCAGAGGACTCTCCTGCCACAGTAAGATTCCAGTCATAATATAAATATCCATTAAATATGCACATTTATTTGCCTTTTCGGAGTTTGCTGAATTTGATTCCCAGGAAATGCTCCCGGTGCTTCTGACAGCAAGTTCCCCACTACCACTGTTATTTGCATCTGCGAACTCACAGTGCTTAGCTAGATTAAAACTTACGTAGTATGTTGTACAATAAAACTTTTTTATATGCTCTGGACTTAAGCATTTTTCATACTAATTCATTTTCTTTTTTCTAAAGTCCCAGCAAAATTCCTATATTTTGCATGTAATTGATTTCAGCCTTGCAAATTTCCAGAGAGAATAGCTCATGTTGTATGTAACAAAAACTATAATATCACATTGTGGAAAGTTCATAGTTTTTCCGAAAAAAAAAAAAAAAAGTTTTTTTCCCCTAATGTTTAACAATCTCTTATTCAGTAACTATTGCGAGTATGATAGTGATTTTTGTCCATATCGATAGGAAAAGAAATAATTTATCCCTCTGGCATATTTCAATAGCATGCAGCGTCTGGCCATGAAACCAGGTGGCCCGGGTTCGAATCCTGGTTGGGGCAAGTTACCTGAGGTTTTTTCTGGGGTTTTCCCTAAACCCAATACGAGCAAATGCTGGGTAACTTTCGGTGCTGGACCCCGGACTCGTTTCACCGGCATTATCAGCTTCATTTCATTCAGATGCTAAATAACCTGAGATGTTGATACAGTGTCGTAAAATAACCCAATAAAATAAGAAAAATAGCATGCACGGTTTTTGTGTAAATTTAATAATTTTAAAAACCTCTAAATTCAAGCCATTACATGATGCGAGCAAGTGGCAACGTCTTGGAAGAGAGCAGCTCACTTACCAAGACACACTGAGTTCGTTGACCTTGTACATCTGTATCACAAGTAGAGTGTTATAGTAAATGACGCTGTTATTCACTCCCAAGACGTGACTCCTCCAGTTCTTTCCCCCTTACATCTTAAGAAGTGAAGGCTCTATAAAGTCAGGTATTTTAAAACCCTAGGTAGGTAGTATCGTCATTTTGTTCTTTCGTTGCCGATTACCATCACAAGTGAGAGTCTATTTGCCACACCGTTAAACATTATCATGTCGTAGCTCCTATGATAATAAATCAAACTCACTGTAATTCAGCAAATAATTGAGCGGCAAATAACGTCTTCATGATTCCAATGTTTCTGCGAAAAAAACGAAAAAAGCCAAAATGGCGGGCGATTATATTAATAATTTATCGAGCGTTAAGAAATGAATAACGTCTTTATCATTTTTCCGAAATCACAAGTTCTTTACGTTTAAATGTACTTGCCAATCTGCAATGCGATTGGCTACATAAAAAATTAAGCGACGTGGACTATCAGTAAGTAATTTTTTATTTTGAACTGGAGTTTGAAATGTAATTTATCAACCAGCTTTGGCTTTAAGTAGCTAAGATTTCCTACAAATAATCTTACATTCTTCAAGGATATGTGTTACAAATTTGAATATCTACTGTATTATAGACTCAAAGATGACTTAACTGGGAGTTATATTTCTCTTTCTTTTACTAAATTGACTTAACTCGTTTTCCTTATAGGTAGTCTTCAAATGCTGTTTCAGTTAGGTGCCGGTAAGGCCTAAACATTTTTCTCACTTATGCGTTTTTTCTTCAGATTGCTATAAAACATATAAATTAAGTTTTACTGCACCTATTGCATGTTTAATCAACAGTCCGAAGACTGGTTGGAACCTTATCATAAGTGACACCAATAAAGCATCACTCATGAGGCAACTAGACAAGGAGATAATGGGGTAAGGTACCCAGTTCCTTTCCCCCTCCATTGCATACATCACTAACTAGTAACATATTTCACTAATCAGGCTTAAGATGTATGCATAATAAATTGTTCTTCCTCTGACAAGTAGGCCTATCATCAATTGAGATATAGGATACGGTATTAATTTAAGTATGTTTTTAAAGTTGTACGTCCCTGTTTTATGACTAACAACTAAAGGTGCCAATTTGATTATACTTTCGAGATCATCTTCCCTTATCTGCATGGCTGGTGAATCCCCTAATGTGAGTCTATGCAACAGCTATCTATTTGCTTTCATTGTTTACACTGTAAAGCTACTTACATTTGGCAGTCCGCTCTCATCAGCGAAATTGTTGAAGTGTTCACAGTTTTTCTCTTCACAGTCCACTGCCTTGGGATCATACTCGTAGCTGAAAGCAACCAAACAAGTGTTACCAGTACAAATTTTGCTCAATGCAAAGAGCTTCTCAGTCAACATGTTCATGTAAAACTTACTAATGAAAGAAGATGGCCAAGGCAACTGCATTTGCATTCTTTACAGTTTGTTTTACTGTTTTGAACTGTTCGAACTTTTCTTCCAGATGCTGAATATTGTGGTAACTCCTCCCATCTTCACTGTATTTCTTCAGCATTTTTGTCCACCACTCATCAGCTACTTCCTTAGGGAAGTCGGATGTTGTCTCACTCCATACTTCTTCCAGGACTGGCGACATCTTGACCCCTGTTTTAATGTTAAATGCTACCAATTGCTAAAAGCACTCTAACACACAAAACCAGAACAATTACTGTAATAAACTTACATTAAATCAAGGCAAACTTTAATTAATATTCTGGTCCCATACTGGTACCAGTATGTGTTGAACAATTATTTTCACACACACATACAGAGTTCTCCCTATGAATCTATTAAATGAATGTAACATCTTCCATGTGATGTAAGTTCGATTTGCATTGTGCCTTATGAAGGAAGGTGGTTTTAAATTCCCATTCTGTTTATGTTTATGTTAGATTATATCTCTGTCAGTGAGTGACTGTTACATTTAAAGTCGCTTATCTCGGTCGTGGATGTCAGAGTATTAAAAAGCATTACAACCTTCTGTTATCTCTCTTCCCCCTCAATGTAAACTGTGATGTGACGCATAGAGGCAGAGATATAAATACAATTCTGTACAGTACCGTTAACCATTGTAGAGTTAACGAAATTCAATCTGGTTTTTCAGTTGATTGTAATATTTATCACCATGATACTAATCTATCAGGAATTTTACAGCCTGAGTACTAATAATTTTAAAAAATGTTAGTATCGAGTTTCTTTTTACTAATTTGGTATGAAGTATCTGTTTGGAAACACTGAATAGCGCTATAATCTATAATTTAATAGGTACCGGTATCTGTCACAAGTAAGTCTCACACTAGAGCGCTGTTGTATCATAGCTGCTAAAGGTAATGCCTATCATTTAATATATATTCCTGGATTGTTAACGTTATAGCTTATCGGTACCTAATTATATAAGATAATTATTAAGTAGCTACCGGTATACCTCTCATGCATAATTTGGTTTTATGCATTATTTTCGGGTTTAATTTTTTTAACTTCCAAATGAGTGCTTTATTTATTACACATTAAATGTTCATGTACCCACTACTTATGTATTATAAACTAAAGAAATCTATTGAATACAATATAAATTAGTTACGGTGTACATGTTTTACTAAATACCGGCACAATAAATAAAATATGGTACTATGTCTTCTGGTGGCTTGCAGTTCTGTTCATACAATCTGTGATGAATGATACATTCTTCACGTCGAAATAAATTGTTAATAATTTTTCATAACATAATCTGACCCAATTAAACCTAAAGTTATACACATTAGATATCATTAATTCAAAATATCGAATTACTATTATACTTCAGCTTCCCCTACAGGTCAACAAGATCTATGACTCATGGGGATATCTTATTGATAACAGTAAAATATGAATCTTACTTTTTGTATATTGTAAGGGAATTAATAATGATTTTAAAGTATTGTAATATATTTACCTCAATAACTAATATTCTTTAAAAACACTACAACTTTACTTCCATATTCTACCACCACAGTTTCAGAATATCACCATTTTGATACAGTAGGTGAGAAGGTGACAGAACTGACAGGCTCTGTCTGTGGGAGTATGGGAAATAAAATCAGCTGATTTCTTAAAACACATGTAAGAGAGGAATTTGATGTAAGTACTACTTGTGTGTGAAAAATTAGATATTTACTAAAATACATTTCAGTTGGTATATTGTTTAAATTAATTACAGTATTTAACATTTAAGAAACTGTAATTAAATTACACTCATGCACTGTGCGTCATAACCTCAAATTAGAATAGTATTGATTTTTATTATGTTGCTCTTATTTTGCAGCTGTTAGAAGCAATGTTGTTCAATGGACGTAAATAACAACAATGCAAAGCTACATACTGAACTATCTGGTCATATTAGGTCTATGTTCAATCTTATTGTTTCTTTATGGCTTCTTTCCAATAAAGAATTATGATGGAACAGTATCAACACTACATAGTTTACCTGATAAAGTGGGAAATATTAAGTAAGTAGAAATTATATAAAAAGAAATTCATATCAGTAAAATTTATAAAGGTAGGTAAAAGAGTGCTATTTGTAAGTTAAATTTTTCAGAGTCAATTCAAATGAACTGTATGCACCATCCATTGGAAGGCTGGTTATAATGGTGATTGATGCCCTTCGCTGGGATTTTGTAGAAGGTGTAGATGGACATCTGAATATGCCATACACAGCATCATTAATAGATGGGAAGAAAGCGTGTCTACTCTCTGGAAAGGCGAGCCCACCCACAGTGACAATGCCAAGAATTAAGGTAAGGTTTCATTTTAAGTTCGTGTTATTTATGAACAATCGACATAATTAGTCTATTGGGGAGCTGAGTGCTGTGGGATTCGATGAAATGTATTCGCTGTGGGAATTAAGTTAAACAATAAACAAGATGTATAATAAATAGGCCTAACTTATGGAATTATTGATCGTAAAATTAAATAATTTGTGATTGCATTTCAGTTTTTCCTAAAATAAATGTAAAACTTGTAGCGTATTAATGATAGGTAATGTCAGACAGTTTTCTTAAACTGGGCCTTTCTTATATCGTAACCTATTCTGGTAATTCTCCAGAAGAACTGTACCAAAAGAGGCACACTTCGTCCCCTCTTAGTACCGGTAATTACAAACATGACACGTGACGAATTACTAGGGAAACGGTCCATTCCTCAGTATTGCGTCCTTGATCTTCTGTTATGTTGGTAAGAAATAAAAGACAAAGGAAGATGTTCCTCCTTCAGTGCAGTTCTTCTGAATAATTACCCATAAGTTATTTTCACTTTTACCATACCAAATTGCTTTAATTTGCAAACAGAGGGAAAACTTCACCTAATGTTGGACAACTGTCACGAAGCTTGCGAGTCATTGAATTCGTCATGTCTCAAGAAAATGAACACAGACTAAAAATGTAAGCTCCTCAGAAATAAGCTATTCTGACTAATTTAATGTACATAGTTTAAACTAACTCGAATTCATTGTCATTCTATTTGCCCGACAATAGGTGTTTGTGTAAGTTTTCATTTCATTACGTTTATTGTAATTGTTCGACATAGGCTACTAGTTCTTACATCAGCATTGTAGCTTTGAGATGTGGAACAAGTAAAAAAATATGTAAAAGTACATAATTATAAATACATCGTAAATAGATTAATTTAATGTACAAGCATAAACGGTTCATTGGTGGAGTAGAAGGGATGAATATGGAGAAATTTTGTTAATTTTTCTGAACTGTTTCTCTTGATCCTTCAGACCTTAAGATTATTATAACTTACAGTGCATTGAAAATTATATTGCATGAATAGCAGCTGAGGTTAACAGAGAGTAGATAGACTGATTTACTGTATATTTTATATTAAAATTATGAATTTTCTGCTCAGTACTAAAAGTCCTGTTATGTCTTAATTTTCAACCTAAAACAGTTATATTACGATTGTTCTGTATGGTTGTGAAACTTGGACTCTCACTTTGAGAGAGGAACAGAGGTTAAGGGTGTTTGAGAATAAGGTGGTTCGGAAAATATTTGGGGCTAAGAGGAATGAAGTTACAGGAGAATGGAGAAAGTTACACAACACAGAACTGCACATATTGTATTCTTCACCTGACATAATTAGAAACAATAAATCCAGACGTTTGAAATGGGCAGGGCTTGTAGCACGTATGGGTGAATCCAGAAATGCATATCGAGTGTTAGTTGGGAGGTTAATATTAAAATGGACTTGAGGGAGGTGGGATATGATCTTAGATACTGGATTAATCTTGCTCAGTCAGGATAGGGACTGATGGAGCGAC
This sequence comes from Periplaneta americana, assembly GCA_025594305.2. Lineage (NCBI taxonomy): Eukaryota > Metazoa > Arthropoda > Insecta > Blattodea > Blattidae > Periplaneta > Periplaneta americana. Next base: position 177,106,335 of record JAJSOF020000005.1, read on the forward strand.
GATGAACCTCTGGGTTCCTTAAGTAAGTAAGTAAGTGTTTTACAAATTAAAAATAAAATCATAAGAAATAATTAAATTTCATTAGACATTTTGTTCAGTAGACCGATACGTATTGTCTGTATAATTTTGGTATATATTTACGTCCTGTATGTGTTTTTAAACTTTCGCTATGAATGTAAATAGGTATGCGTGGTATGCTCTGAATATTCGCCACTGATATAAGATGAATAATAAAATCATATAGATATATTTTATCTGTGAGCCTGTGTAAATATTCAAATGCAGCTGAAACTTTCTGATCTAACAGATGACATTGAATTTTTGCGATTCTGTAGTTATACTGCATGTATAATGCAGGTGGCATAGTTATTGTATGCATTTGGTATGTCGTAACTTATGTGTTTCAGGCTATGACAACTGGTTCTGTCCCAAATTTCATAGATGTAGCCCTGAACTTGGGCAGTAGTAAAATTATGGAGGATAATTTACTGCTTCAAGCACGAAATCATAAAATGAAAGTAATTTTCTATGGAGACGAAACATGGCTGAAGCTTTTTCCCAGAATTTTCAGTAGGAGTGAAGGCACAACATCATTTTTTGTTTCTGACTACACAGAGGTATGTTAAATACTGTTTAAACCAAATAATTTTTCATGAAGAAACTGCTTACAGGTTCCAACTTCAGTGATACATAGTCTGAGAAACCTGAGAATTGAAAGATTTGTGTACTCCGATGTGTCTATTATGCTTGATTGCCTATCAGTGTAGAAAGATTTGCAGGTCTCACGTGATGCTGTCCTGAGAATAAATTTTGTAAATATTGCATATCTCAAGTACCGGTAGCGATATCAATAATTAAGTGAAGATTCTGATTTACTTATGGGATTTATATCCCAAAATTTATATTAGTGAATATAAAAAGTCTCGTGATTTTCATTTTATGTGCAGTACAACTCGATGTGAGCATCTAGGGTACTCAAAAGACGTCCAAACGATATTCAATCTCCTGTCAACTTTTTTTCTGCACATTAGGCGTATCCAAGCAACACAGTTCCAGCAAATCGCGAGCTTTTGACCTGAAATGTATCTGTTCGACCTAGGAGAGAAGAAGTGTAATGTTTTCGCATGAAAGATTTATTTAGTTGTCAATTGTTCAGGTATCATAAAAATAAGTATAAGATGAACTTTGTGCCTCATGGTTTTCCACGTGGTCCACATCTTTCCATTCTCTATTTAATATGCCTGGCCTATCTCGTTCCATTGTCTACTTATTGGGTAGAGTTCACTCATCCTGCCTGTGATAGTATTACTTTAATCCTTAGATCCATCATTACTGAACTTGAAGTTACATACCAAGAATAATGAAGTTTCATGCAATCCAAGGGATTTCATAAATTCCCTGTTGCTTTTCTTAATATACAAAATTCTCTATGAATTCCCAGGTAAAGAAATGTAGAGGTGTGAGGTAAGGTGAACTAGGTGGCTGGACAGTAGGTCCTATTGATTGTGCCCAGTGACCAAGAAACATTTTCTTTGAAACAGTAATGACTTAGTGGAGTGGAGCACCATATTTGTTGTGAATTTATTTTTGTCAGTACTCTCTTCATAGACAAAGCATGCATTATTATTATTATTATTATTATTATTATTATTATTATTATTATTATTATTATTATTATTATTATTATTTAGCCAGTTTAAATATTTGTCCCTCTTTAGTTACAAGAATCAATTCAGGAAAATCGACTATATTTACCCTAAATGAGGTTTTGTGGGATAAGCATGTTACAAAAAAATGAAACCATAATAGTTAGAATTATTACGACTTATGGCTCCGAAGTATGGACTCTGAACCCTTAATTAAAGGAAAAATTAATGGCAGCAGAAATCGGAAACGAAAATATTACAGTTCAATTTTAGGTTTCATAAAACAAAAATAATTGGAATGATACAGGCACACTAAAAAGATAAAAAATGAAAGGATACAAAAAAAGATACTAAGAATGGACACCACAAGGAAGAAGAAAAATAAGGAAGGCCACCTGTTACTTGGATACAGAACATCAGTTCAGCAGTGGGAGAATGGATTATTGATGAAAATTTATGGGTGGACAGACAAAAATGAAGAAAAAAATTAAATAATCCTGAATAATAATAATAATAATAATAATAATAATATATAATATATATTATATAATAATAATATTATTATTTATTTATTTACTTATTTATCTATCTATCTATCTATCTATCTATCTATCTATCTATCTATCTATCTATCTATCTATCTATCTATCTATCTATCTATCTATCTATCTATCTATCTATCTGTCTGTCTGTCTGTCTGCCTACACCAAAATAATCTGTCTGTCTGTCTGTCTGTCTGTCTGTCTGTCTGTCTGTCTGTCTGTCTGTCTGTCTGTCTGTCTGTCTGTTTATTTATTTACTTATTTATTTATTTATTTATTTATTTATTTATTTATTTATTTATTTATTTATTTATTTATTTAACCTGGCAGAGCTAAGATCAGTAGGCCTTCTCTTCTGCCCAGCCAGACTCTAATTCTAATTGAATACATTTGGCTTTTTATTACATTAATATCTAGACTGTAAAACAACATTGAAGTGAATAATTAAAGTAAGAGTAAATAATGAAGGTTATATAAGTAATGTTAGTGAGACAATAATGAACATTGGTAAGAAATAATAATAATAATAATGATAATAATAATAATAATAATAATAATAATAATAATAATAATGATGATGATGATGATGATGATGATGAGATAATTTAAATATTAATTTGTGATATAATAACCATTAAACATTGAGAAACTTGAAACAGATATTATTGTTAACAGGATTTGTTAGCAAAATATTTCCTTAGTCTGTTTTTAAATTGATTTTATGTCTGACAGTCCCTGACATTACTCGATAGGGAATTCCAAAGTCTAGGAACAGCCACAGTGAAAGAAGATGAATATGAGGATGTTTGGTGGGAGGGAATGGATAATATTGAGGAGTGTTGTCTAGGTTATGGTGGATGGATAAATTTTGAAAACGAGATGCAAGATGGACAGGAATGGAGAAATGCAATATGTGAAAGAGAAGGGAAAGACAGTGGATTTTCCTACGATCTTCTAAACAGAACCAGGACAACATTTCGAGGGATAGTGTTAAATGATCAGCCCGGCAAATATTGTAGATGAAACAGATGCACATATTACTAACACATTGCAGTCTCTGCACTGAAGTAATGCTTAGATCAAAATACCGAGGACAAAATAGAATTTAGGGCACAGCTGGCTAAAATTAGGAAGAAAGTTGCAGAGGTAAAATATAAAAGTTGGGAAAAATTATGCCAGTTGATTTTATTAATTTCAATTTATAAATAAAAATTAATCACAAAATTTGTCAAGTCATGATACCTAAGCCGTCATTCCCAAGTCCTTACACTGGCCTGATTCACTGCATAGTGTAATGCTTTAAGGTGGATGAAAACGTGACAAGACACTTGGCCACAGAGCTTGGTGCAGAGGACTGGAGGCTGATGATCCTTCATTACTTGGGCCTGGACCACATTGGACATGTTGAGGGCCCTCAGAGTCCTCTTGTAAGACCCAAATTGCAGCAGATGGATCGTATTGTGAGAAGAATTCATCGCAGATTCTTAGGTTGGGTAAGAGTTTCCCATTTGATCTTCTCATTGAAACTGTAATCTGGTGTTTGTATAACAGCATAATAATTTTTGGGCTTTAGCAAAAGAGGTAGAAGGAATGTAACAATAATTCTGAGGTATACACCCATGAAACTGTTAGTTTGCCTCACACACAAGTTTTCTCTGTGTGATCCTACCCCCACACCATGTTTCACAGTAAGACATATCGTGTGCATCCAGAAAGAAAATACCTTCGTCTTCATCTTCATCATCTTCTTCTTCTTCTTCTTCTTCTTCTTCTTCTTCTTCTTCATCATCATCATCATCATCATCATCATAATCATCATCACTACCAACACCACCATCATTACCACCATCATCATCATCACCACTACCACCATCATAATCACCACCACCACATCATAGAATATTTGTAGGATGTAAGAGCGAAGGATAGCAAACTTATAAATTGTTTTACGAAAGCTGTTACATAAAGAAGAAATGAATCGATTATTACACATGTCCACTTTTTTAAAAAATTGAGTTATGACCGCCATTATATTCTTCTTAGTGTAGCGCACCATTTGCTGAAGAAAAGGCACAAGTATGTGCACTCTACCAAATGTTACAGTGTAAAGAAGTTTCCGTTTAGTATTGAAAGGGCACGTGTCCAGGACTGTGACCTATCGGTAACAAACTCTCTATCTTTTCCTATCATTCTTTGCATGATGTATAATATAAAATCTCATGATTCCATTCTTTGTTTACAACAGTTACAAAATAGCGAGTAGTTGAATCATTAGGAAAAGGAATGCCTAAAGATCAGAAAATATACTTTCAAATTTCACAGTGTTCATTTATGGTTTTTGATGCTAAGTCCCCGAGTACAGTGGTTGCATATGAATATATTGATGAAATAATGACACACACATTCAAGTTACTTCATGGAACTAATGCGATGTATCCTAATGACTTGAAACTACTTTAAAGTAAATCATATCATGGAAAAGTTTCAATAAATAAGAAAGTTGAAGATTTCAGAAAACTTATGCAGTATGTACTTCCTGAATATCTTCAATTTTATGAAGAAATTCTCCAATGGCCGATAGAAGAAAACATGACTGAAGACTTCAGAGGAAGTGTTTAATAAAGAAACTTAAGAGTTTTATGCTTTTAAGAGATTTTGCCTTAGCTAAATAATGTTCTTAACAATTAAATTCTTAAGTATTTGTTAGTCGATAATAGTTAAAACACTTTTAAGAACATAAAAATTCATTTCGATATGTTTTACTTAATGTTTATTATTAAAAGGGCACAAGTCTATCATAAATAATATTTTTTTACAGTTAAGTTTTAGTGATGTTACTATTGGTTTATGCATGTAAATGTAACTTTTCACCTTTGTCCTCGAATAAAAAAATCTGATTACACTACAAAGTACCATTATCAAAATAAACAGTTTTTTGCTTCTCCTCTAAAATTGACAAAAGTGGACATGTGACCTTTAAAAAATAATCGGTTCAAATATGTTTATCCTACCTTAGATACTGGTCAGTAATAATTCCTAAGTAATTCATTTGAGTAGATTCCTTCAATACAGGACATTTGCAATCATCATTAATTGAACAACACCATTATGAATTATTATATTTAATTTATCATAAGATTTTAATTGTTGTAAATAGTGCTTTTCTTCTGGAGAAAAAGTTGGCGGGACTCTGTGAGGATATACAGTATTATAGTGGATGGGGAGATGATTACTGTCCAGTGGGCGGGAATTTTGTCGTCTTTAACCTTCTTTTCGTCCAACTTTAAGATTTTCAAGGCCAAAGTGGAACTCGAAGAATAATTATGACTTTCAAGGGCAAAGTGGAACTCGAAGAATAATTATGTTTTTAATATAATTAATAACACATCTCTCAGTTCCATAATAAAAAAACATAAAAAAAGGTGTTGGAATGCCATTCTGGTGCATTCTATAAAAAAAAAGCACTGGTTGTAAACCATTGGTATTTTGGGAAAATGGAATCAAAATAGTCTTGGAAACATTTAATGCTACTTACAGACCTGTTACTAAATCTACGTATTACTCTGTGAAGATATTTATTAAATCTACATACTTAGACTTCAACAAACAAAATTTGATAACTCAATCCCAAGGGAAAAAATGGAACTCCCTGCATCAAAATCCACAGTTAATTCCCGATTTACCACGAAAATCGTCTGTAGCTGCATTTAGATTGGCAACAGGCCATGATTGTTTGGCCAAAAACCTGCATAGAATTGGAATATATCAGTCCCCTAACTGCCCATTGTGCAACTCAAACCAAGAAATGGATTCGGAACACCTCAAAATCTGTGCTTCAGTGGCTGGTCATGATAATATCTTTGAAAAATATTGGAGTGCAAGAGGTTAAATGACTTTATTGTCAAACGCATGGCATTATAAAACAACAACAACAACAACATTTAATGAAAGAAAATTGCTGTATACAGACATGAGACAAGTGTGTAAGAAATGAAGAGTCCACTGCAAGAATGATGGATGTCACTTTCTTGTCGAAAATGAACCAAGACTGTCAATGCATAGCTTAAGACATATAGACTGCACATAGAGAGTTATATGGCATTAACACTGATAGTCATTGTCCAGTAATGATCGGAAAATCACAGTTAAGCTTTGAGCGCTAAGCATTTCAAACTTTCAATTACTTCTCCTGCAAAATGTATTTCAAATGACATCCATCATTCTTGCAAATGTTTTCAATATTTTTGTCTCTCCTGTCCACCAATGAAGTGGGTCCCACATGTTGCAGAACACTGCATTTATGTTTCCAATTGCAGTAAGAATTATAATGTATTATGAATTTATGCAGACAGTACAGGAAAGTGAGACACGTCAATGATGTGTGTATGATAATTGGACATAGCATTGATAAACATTTAAATAGCCAACATTTGCATGAATTGATGCTACTAAATAAGAAATTCCTAGACAGAAGAAATCGAGTAATGTGATTAAAAGCGAAAGCTTTGTTTTCATTTCTGACGAAATATATCATTGTCCTTGCTCTGTATATGTCGATATGTTCCCAGTTCTCTTACTGAAATCATGTTTCGCAATGCAAGCTGACCAAGAATGATCGGACAATCGTTGTAGTAAGAAGTCCTAGTTTTGGCACAGCAGATTTATTAAGCTCTTCTGGTGTAATGGGTCGATCACTGAGAAGACATTTCCATGATTTACCTGATGAAAATTATTTAAAATTCTTCTGTAGGCCTAATTCAGTCGAAAGCAATGGATTTAGCCAAGTAATGTTGTTCACGTTCTGGAACTCCTCAATCCACACATGTCAAATGAACATCACAACTCATGATGAAGCAATTCAGAGAGTAAATATGTTGTTTTCTAATGCCAGGCGTTTGACAGTAAAGTCATTTGACCTCTTGTACTCCAATATTTTTCAAAGATATTATCATGGTCAGTCACTGAAGCACAGATTTTGAGGTGTTCCGAATCCATTTCTTGGTTTGAGTTGCACAATGGGCAGTTAGGGGACTGATATATTCCAATTCTATGCAGGTTTTTGGCCAAACAATCATGGCCTGTTGCCAATCTAAATGCAGCTACAGACGATTTTCGTGGTAAATCGAGAATTAACTGTGGATTATGATGCAGAGAGTTCCATTTTTTCTCTTGAGATTGTGTTATCAAATTTTGTTTGTTGAAGTCTAAGTATATAGATTTAATAAATCTTTTCACAGAGTAATATGTAGATTTAGTAACAGGTCTGTAAGTAGCAGTGCTGCCCTTCTTTGCTAAAGCATCCACATTCTCGTTTCCCAGGATTCCACAATGAGATGGTATCCATTGGAATACAATTAGAGAGTAAATATAGAGTACAGATCACACACAGAGAGGCATCTTAAAACGAAAATTACAATTACAATTATTTAAAATGTTGGTATTGCTTGAAAATGATCTTTCCCTTCTTCTTATTATGCGTAGAAACGACTTCATAGTGCAAATCTGGCTTTCAGGGTATATCTCCCTGCCTATGAAGCTGACTTGAATAATTTCAAGGGAAAAATTGTTTCAGGGCCGGGTATTGAACCCAGAACCTTTGGGTGAGCGCGCCAATGCTCTACCGACTGAGCTACCCAGAAACTGTACCAGACACTGGCTCAGCTTTTCCCTTTATATATAGTCCACACCTGTGGAGTAACGGTCAGCGCGTCTGGCTGCGAAACCAGGTGGCCCGGGTTCAAATCTCGGTTGGGACAAGTTACCTGGTTGAGGTTTTTCCCCGAGTTTTTCCTCAACCCAATACGAGCAAATGCTGGGTAACTTTCGGTGCTGGACCCTGGACTCATTTCACCTTCATATCATTCAGACGCTAAATGACCTAGATGTTGATACAGCGTCGTAAAATAACCCAATAAAAAAAATTTCCTTTTATATTCACATGTGACAAGACATCAAAGACCCAACATTGAGTGCACACAAACTTTAGTGTTCTCTGTATGTTTCTGCTGCTGTCTGTATGTAACAGTGCATCCGAATGCATACAAAGCTGGATAAAAAATAAGGGAAAAATGTGGAACATAAGTACAATGAAAGAGAAGAACAAAAAGGATGAGAAATTTGAAAGACTAAATTGTGATATACCTTACTGATTTCATACTTCCAGTTTATTATTTTGATTTCTACGGACACTTATTTGCTCCTTGGGTTTTGCAGGATAAGCAGTTCATGTCACCACCAGTGTTAGTGGTTTGTGGTGATCATGGTATGAAGAACTCTGGCAGTCATGGAGGAGCCTCTCCTGAAGAAATCTTGGTTCCCATAGTTGTTATTGGTCGAGTTTGCTCAGGAGAAGTATCGAGGTAATTCTGATTTTCTCTCCTTTTCTTTGCTACATGCAGCTGATATACTGCAGCAATGATTGTTTCCATATGTGACTGAGGATTCTAATAACTTCATATTCCAACTTGATGGGGTGCCACCATTGGCACACTGAAGTGCATCGCTACCTGAACACAGAACTCCCTCGCCGTTGGATTGGGTGATACGCTGAAGATGACTTAGCGTTGTTACAGTGGCCTCCTATATCTCCCAACCTAACGGGGTGTGATTTTTTTCTCTGGGTGTGTGTAAAAGACATAGTGTACGTGCCACCACTACCAGCAACTTTGGTTGAGCTCAAGGATCGCATTACAGATGCATTTACGACCATTACCAGGGATATGCTACTGTGTGTGTGAGACGAACTTCAATATCGCATCGATGTGTTTCGTGTAACAAGAAGAAACCACATGGAACACTTGTGAAGGTGTATCCGAAACTTGGGTAGTTTCTGTTTATTTTGATGTACAGTGAAACTTCCCAATAGCGGACACCACCGGGGAAAAATTAAATGTCCGTTATTGAGAAATGTCCGCTATTTAGCATGTATACAGTACATTAAAATTTCTCATACATATTCAACACTATATTTTACAGTACAGTACAGTAGACAGTGAGATTGTGAGATTGTTTATAATATTCATCCAGAGAGAAATCATACCAGTAAATGTTTTGTAAATGAAATAAACATCAGTCACTGTAGCACTTCACCTTACACAAAGAAATCTAGAATTGTTGACTTTAAAATAACATCCTTGTCTTTCAAAATTTCACTAACTGAATTTTTCCCACATTAAACTTTATGGCCAGCTCACGAACACTTAATTTCTCCTTTTCACTATGCTTTACAATATTCTCTTTCTCTACTAGTGACAAACATTTACGTTTTTGTGACATTTTTAATGTGACTACTTCCGAACACTCAACTTGACAAACTAAGAAAGTATGGACTGCTCACGTACAGTATCACAACTAACAAATGTGCTACTTACCTTCAATAAAGTACAAGAACGTTCAAATGCATGATAATGATTGTTGCAAAGAATTCCGTTAGAATTATGTTTAATTTACAACTGTCTTTTTCTTTTTTTTTCTCTTTCACGCTGTCCGTTATTTGTAAGTTTTAATTGTTGTTGGGAGATACATTTCAGTGTCCGCGTCCGTTATTGAGAATGTCCGCTATTTGGATGAATTTTATCATAAGGGCCAATGTTATTTTGCAGGGGAATTTTAAAATGTCCGCTATTGAGAGGAGTCTGCTATTGGGAAGTGTCCGTTAAGGGAAGTTTCACTGTATCATACATTATTCTAAGTGTTATATTTTTCTTTATGCAGTCACTTAAAATCTGATGAATCATTTGTAATTGCCCTGTATTAACAAGCAAGTCTTTACAGATACTCGCAGTTAAAGTCTACAAAAGACACTGAGTCATTCGAACCTAAGATTCTGGAAGGAAATATAAAAGGAAAATTTGATGTATATTTGGATTTGCACTATGTTTTCCCCTATGTCCTGCAAATGATAATTAATAGAAGTAAACTGAAAAGAGCATTATTATTGGTAACACAATAAAGAATGAATCGCTGTAAAGTGCTTAAATGTATAATGGCATTTTCATGACGCTGATTATTTTATGCGCTGTTAGTGTTGATGGGTGTTGATAGCGCATTTTCAGATCAATGATGTGCCCTTGCATCTTATTTCAGCGACTTCTTTGAATCTGCTGTGCCTCAGACCGATCTGGTTCCCACTCTGTCTATGCTGCTGGGCCTCCCAATTCCAGCTGCCAGCCTAGGCAAGATGATTCCTCAAATCCTGCACAGTCTTCCAGTATCACAGCAATTGTATGCTCTATATTACAACTGCAAGCAAGTGGCTACCCAGTTTGAAAATAATGTTGCCAATGCCGCCAGTCAAGGTGAGCACAGCGTGAATGTCGTGCGCAAATATACACTATTGAAGAGGGAGTATTGTTACTCTCACTTATCGAATCTGAACATTGAGCCACGTATCCACGAAGCAAGGCTGCCACATGCGGCCTCCTCTCGTGATAGCCTCTCTTGTTGTTTGCCTCGCGGTTTTGTTCTTTTGTTAGCCTGACAACCCAAAGCAGCGTGAGCCATCAGTTACTGTGTGGCAATTGAGGCAGTTATACTGTTTTCGCTGTAAGAAAAATCCTAATGTAAACATAAGCACGTTGCTGTCATACCCGTGATTGGCTGCCAGTCGAAACACTCACATGACGCAGGAAAATATAGTTCGTATTTGGAAACCTAATCTTGTATTATTTGAAAATAGAAAATTGAATTCTAGTTGTTAAATACGATGAAACATATAACTTCACTCATATGTAAAACGCTATGTAAAAGAAAAGCTACTTTTATATTTTGTTATGTACTATGAACGCGGATGAATACCAACAGTAATACCGAGGTAGTCTGTTCTTGTAACAAGCTGGCGTCACTTGAGCTTGTAGTTGTTCACGTAAACACGTGGTATTGTAGTATGGCTTCTGCATCCTCGGTGTGTGTGGTTAATAATCATAAGAGTGGAAACACTCTCAAAAGTGGAGAAAAACAAATAGTCTTAAATGTGTATAAAAGTTATGTGAGTTGAATCCAATGTTATCTATTCAGAGCAAGTCAATCAGATCGCATGTTCCAGCTGGAAGAGATAACTGACGCTGTTGTGGACCGTCTCATCATAAATCCTGCCGACGATCTTTGTCCGGCAGTGATTGACTTTACACCTAAGATTAAAGTAATTTAATTACAGTAATTATAAAGTAAATGTTTCCTAAGCAAACGAATGCATAGTAGTGAGGTTAGGCCTACTACTTGAGTAACGGGAAATGTTTAACATGAAACAGAATGAAAAGATTATAGCATTGGGTTGCGTGATGACATCTTTACAACAAACAGTCCAAATGGAGTGAGTTAATCATTGTGATGCACCTTTGATGGCATCCACAAATTGATTGGAATTGGCTCACAGTTGAGGCACCCTCGCACTTAAGCAATCACCATGAGACAGCCTTGCTTCCTGGATATGCGACTTTAAAAGTATATATCATGCAAGGAATAATAGTGCATGACAGAAATCTACCACAGCCACCGTTAGGAATTGTGTGGTCTAGTGTGAAGCATTTCTGCGAGATCCCATTGTTTATAAATTTTTGAGAGAGAGCAGAGAGGAGACAGTCGATCGGTTTGCCCAATCTGTCTCTCACTTAGTATTGTACAGTCTAGTTGCTTTATGGTGACAGCTCATCGACGCGAGAGAGGAGAAGGTTCGACTGTGGGAGGGAGAGCGATCCGAGACGGAGTGAGCATTATCTGGCTGGAGGGAGGGAAATACAGTCATATAAAAAATGAAGTCTCACGTTGCTCTCTCGCACGTTGCAGCATTTACATAATTCTGAGCTCCAGTCACTGTGTTCACTTCATACTCCAGAACAATAGTCACTAATAACATTAAAGAAGTAAACTAATATGGAAATACAATGAGCAGCAGTTCGGAACAATAGTCGAATGAAATCCTAATTTTAAAATAACTTTCCTCAATGTCGAGATACCTCCCTGAAAGTCTTTGAATAATATATTTTTTTTTTAAGTGTGGGCCTCTGTTTCTCTGAAAAATAGAACTCGTGTATGGTTCGTCTTATGAGAGCTTCATTAAAGTTGTCCACAGTTGATTTTGGCACCGATCGATATCTTTCTTTACGTGGAGCACTGAAGGAAGTTGAAGCCCAGGAATCAATGTCTTTGTCTCCCTTATTATTTGACTAACACTGCTCTCGGACACAGCGGTAACCTCTGCTACAAGTTTTCCAACATTTGTTACTTTTTTTCTTCCGGCGCTATCTTCATAAAGCGCTGCAAGTTGCTCACGACTTCTCGCGACTGCGAATGCAATACCGACCTTTCAGTTTGCTTCTAACAGGCAGCATTTTCAGCAGTGAATATAGACAATAAATACTATACACAAAACAACACAAAACAGAAGAACTACAACTATTTAAGTAACTAAATGAAACGTATGTAACAAACACACTAAATTGCAACACACAAGACAGTGGTGGTGTAGTATGTCCTTAGCGCGACTGTACGCCCACACTAACGCTCCCGAGATGTGATCGCTAACGCAGCCAGGGTAACACCCCTTCGAGCAAACAGTGAACTCGCCCAAACCACTGTGTCGCCAGGCTGGAGCTGTCACCATAAAGTAACTGGCCTGTACATATAACAGACGAGGTAAGACCTGTCCCGTGTCTCTATTTTGCACCATATCTAAATTACCAGTGGGTATGGAGGAGAAAGATAAGTTTTGTAGTTTGAACTGAACTTCCATGCTTGAATGACCATTACCCCTCACGTGCCGAACTTTTTCTGATTGCCGAATCTTTCCCTTCTCGCACAAATCACATGCCAGGTCTCGCCTCCCGAACTATAGCTGATAATATAAAGACGTGGAACACAGCAGCAATTAATAAAATGTAACCAAAGGATTTATTATAAATTATGCTAGTAAGTAGGAATCAGCCGGTAATGTATTCAAATTTTCGTTTACAGTTCTTGACATTGTGAGCATCATGAAAATATTAATATCAAACAAAATAATGACGTAAAAATGCCATTTTCATTGTTGCAGTACTTTTATTTATGGGTAGCAGTTTTTTTGTATTGAAATACACTTCACCTTTACAGCAACATAACCTTGAACTGTCATCTGCTGCATTGTTGCTATTTTGTATTCTCTTACTGACAGCGAGATGTGTTCTGTTCGTGATTTAAAACAGACTTCCCATGCAATAATTTTTCTTCTAAATTTATTTAACATACACAACTACAGTAGAACCTCTTTTTAACTAATCTCTGAGGGATTACGTTTTTTCATAAATAGGGGTTTTCCTTATAAAGGAGTTTACATAAAATCAGAAGGAAAGGCTAAAATAACTAATACTATTATCGTCGCACTCTCATGGTTAACATGTCGGGACCATACAATAACCGGTGTGCTTTTAAAACATAATTTTGCCGACCGATTGTTGCTCTGTAGGTTTCACTCTAAGCGTCACGTTGTCACGTCTACATTTCTCGATAAGAATAAGCACTAGTTTGTTATATTGTTGTATTGTATTGTATTTATTAACATTCCATGGTATTCATACATTTACAGCTAGAAATGGCTATTATTATTATTATTATTATTATTATTATTATTATTATTATTATTATTATTAGTTGTCTAATGCGTATTACATAGTGGTAGGCAGTGATCCATCGAAGCGGGACAGATAGTAGAGAGAGAGAGAGCATGTGAGCGAGGTGCCGAGCGGCGCGGGTGGGGATAACTTCCCCTACTGGCATTCGCCGTAATACGTTTTTGCCTAATAATTTTTAATCACATACCTTAATGTTCGTCCTCAGCACAAGACATTGCAACCTCGGTTTTAGTCCACGTGGATTAGACAAATAGGTGTCATTTAGTAATGGAAGCAGCTTATTGGTTGCAATATTGAAATTAAGGCGAGTGATTGGAGCGGTGACATAAGAAATTAAAAACAATAATGTAATTAAATTTCAAAGACCTGCCAAATGTTAACCATGAGAACGCTGTGATAATAACATATGTGTTGTATACCAAACATAATAATTTAATTAGGCCAACAATTATTATTTACATTAAATTTCATTATAATATTTTCTAACTCTTTAAATGATGAGGCACGAATATTTTTTCGTTTGGTTGACTCTGAACTACACTGAAACTTGGTATTGAAAATTTCTTCTTTCTTCTTCATTATTCCACATAATGAAGTAGTTGGCATGCAAACCATGCTTTTTTTGCTATACATGATGGTATTATTTGAGAATTAGCCTCGACATTCCTTACTATTTTCACTTTCTGTCTGATAGTTAATTTCTTTCGTTTAGTTGCCATTATACGTCGATATGTTTCCAATTTTCAAAAACAAATGAAAACATAAGATGAGTTCATATCTTATGAGGGGATTATTGTAAAAATAGAAGAGACATCAGAGGTATTGTGATGACGTAGCCACCAATTAATGAAATTTAAAAATCCCCTGTCACTTTTTCCCTCGAAATATTGCCTATCATATTATGATGAATTTTGAGGACATCAGCAGCATGGTTTACCACTCTTGTAATGGAAAATTAAATATATTTGTTATCTTTTCCTCTCTCAAATTATTATCGAATAGTAGGTGCAAGTACTTGAGATCATGAGTTCAGAGTGTTGGGTTGTCGAATATTGTGCTCTCGAGGCATGTTTACAGCAATAGAAATAGTTGAGAGAGATTGTTTTCCCAGTTGGTCTTTTATGTCACACTTTGATATTGATGATGTTCCAAAAGTAATTTGGTCATTTCAGTCTTTCTGTACAGGCAGTTACCTACAGTACCAGGAGGCAATGAAGCTGCATGCAGAATGGCTGGAGTTCAACACATCTACTTCTGATGCGGAGGAGAGAATCAAGATCTTGTATATGTCGGCCCTCTCTGGCATGAGCTCCAAGCTGGCTGACTCATTCATAACATTCGATGTGCCTGCATTAGTTGTAGCGTCTGTACTCTTGTGGCAGGTAAATCACATGAAGGCGCTCTGCTATAGGTATTCCTTATATATTTCAAATTTCAAATTTATTTACCATTTACATTTGAATTGAATACATATGAATAGATACCCGAAATGAGCATATGCTCGTGCTCGGGTACAGTCCAGTAGTCTACATAAATTTTACAGGGTTCAAATAATAATGCTGATATAAATAATAGTAACATAATAATAATAATGATAAAACAAAAATATTTACAATAATAAAATAAATACTAAGACGGATAAAATAAAATATAAAACCACTAGCGAGAGTTAACACAACTTAAATAAGCATATAATAGCCGGAAAAAATACCAAACTCGAAAATCAACAGAAAAGTTCGTTGTATCGCAGACGACAGCAACTGCCGTATTGACATTGTGTTGTGCATTAATGGTAGTAGTGGGGAGCTGAAAGTCTACGTAACTGCCATTCTCTTCTAATCTTCTTGTAAAATCATGGGAAGTTAATGCTGCAAAAACAAAAACAAAATTAATGCTGAAAAAACAAAAATATGGACGAGGTGTTATCCACACTGCCAAAGGAAATGTTAAGGTACGGTCACACATCGCTACTTTTGCAGCGCAACTTTTGTACTGCAGCTGCAAAAGTTGCGTGTCGTGTTCACACGTAAGCCAAAAGTAGTGCGCTGCACGCTACTTTTCGTGCTGCGCAACCCGAGTGCAGCAAAAGTTGCAACTGGAAGTTGCGAGTCTGTTCACACACAAGGCACTACTTTTGCAGCCGCAGTCATGCTGCAGGTTTCCATCTCCGTGTTGACTTCTCAATATACATTTTGTGGTTATGTTCGCATTATTAAGAAACTCGTGCGAAAGCGTCCTTATCTATTATTTGCTTTTCTGTCGTATCTAGTATTCAGAAATTGACATTATTTTTACTGTAAAGCTTTTAAAAACGCCTATATACTTAAATGATAACCAACAGTATATTCACGTAATCAATGTTGGTAACCCTCCTGTTTGGAACTAAGCTACGGAAAATTTAAAAAATGAATTATATCATCAGCAGTTATGCTCAGACTGTGTTGTGTATTTAATAACTGTTACAAATAATTTATTTTCATCACATTTAACATTAAAATATATCCAAAAATAAAAGTATCATTGGCACATTTGGGTGGTAACTCTGGTTGCAACTGCAGCAAAAGTTTCAACAAAACCGATATCAAAAATGCTGCGGCTGCAACCCTGAGAACCCTGTTCACACGTCGCTACTTTTAAGCTGTGTGCAGCATGGAAAAGTAGTGGGCAGCAGGTTCGGCAGCCGCTACTTTTCGGGTTGTACCATTGTTCACACGTCGCAGTACAAGAGTTGCGCAGTTTTTTGTACTGCAGCGCTGCAAAAGTAGCGATGTGTGACTGTACCTTTAGTGAACTGGTATGGAAACCTCCCCTCAAACTTCTACATAGATGTCCACAGTGACTGTACAAATATAAAGAAAATTAGCTCCTCACATTGACTTTATGAAGTAAAAGTGGAGGTTAGTCTGACTGATGAATTTCATGTAAATACAAGGTGATTCAAAAAGGACTTTACAACTTTGGAAGCTTACGAAAATTTATTGGAAAACATACACTATTGGTTTCAATGTCATTTGACAGCAGAACACATCAAGTTTACTGTGTTTCATTATATCTCTGCTGGTCAGTGACTGTTCAATTTCAAGTGTCTAAGCTGTGGACGTCAACATATTAAAACGCATTACAATCTTTTCCTATATCCTCTCTTTCCCACTGCAAATGTAATGTTGCACGGAGACAGAGAAAAAAATATAAGATGTATGTGTACACATGAACATTGTGTGGTTCAGTGTGACTGTATACAGCAAACATTCCACCTGAAGTCAGTTTCTACCCAAACTCGACGCAGCATATCCAGTATCACTTCTGCAACTGCAGTAATGTGTTGCACCATTGTACATCGGTATACTTTCAAGTGCAAACTTCTCCAAACACCAAACAGTTGGTTGTGTGGATAGAAGTTTAACGAGTATGCCAATTTCTACCTGTGTTTTTCAACCTATATATACACAGTGTTATGCCCAATGGCAGGTCTTTCATTGCAAACCCAGCTTTCACCAATCTTTCATATTTTCTGCCATTTTCTTAGTTTCTGCATATTATCCATATATCATAATGTAGTCCCCGCGCCATGGCATCGCGGTCTAAGGCATCTTGCGTAGGACTCGCGTTACGGAATGCGCGCTGGTTCGAGTCCTCATGGGGGAAGAAATTTTCTCATGAAATTTCGGCCAGTATATGGGACCGGTGCCCACCCAGCATCGTGATGCACTTGGGGAGCTACGATAGGTAGCGAAATCCGGTTGCGAATACCAGCTATAATGGCTGGGGGATCATCGTGCTAACCACACGATACCTCCATTCTGGTTGGATGATCGTCCATCTCTGCTTCGGCATGTGGGCGTGAGGCCAGCAGGCGGCTGGTCAGTCTAGGTAGGCCCTTCACGGGCTGTAGCGCCACGGATTATTATTATTATTATTATTATCATAATGTCGTCTATCATCTGATATCTTTTTCTGCTCTGAACTCTTCTGCCGTTCACCATTCCTTCCAGTGCATCCATCAGTAGACAGTTTCTTCTCAACTAGTGACCCAACCAATTCCTTTTTTCCTTCCTGATCAGTTTCAGCATCATTTCTGCACCCACTTTTTCCAACACAGCTTCATTCTTTATTCTGTCTGTTCATTTGACAGGCTCCGTTCTTCTCCATATCCACATTTCAAATGCTTCTAGTCGCTTCTCTTCACTTCGCCGTAATGTCCATGTTTCTGTCCCATACAATGCCACACTCCATACAAAGCACTTCACAAGTCTCTTCCTTAGTTCTTTTTCCAGAGGTCCTCAGAAGATGCTCCTTTTTCTGTTAAAAGTTTCCTCTGCCATTGCTATCCTCCTTTTGACTTCCTGGCAGCAGCTCATATTACTGCTTATAGTACACCCAAAGTATTTGAAGCTGTCCACTTGTTCTACTGCGTCATTTAATATTCACACGTTTACTTTCATTATTTTTCTTCCGACAGCCATGGTCTTCGTATTGTTTGCATCTATCTTCATCCCATACTGCTCACAGCTGTCATGTAGTTCTAGTAGCATATCCCTTCAGGCTTCTGGATACAAGGCCTTATCTGGGGGCTATAGATTCTTCTTCCCCTATCAATTCAAAGACTTTTTTAATTTAAAATGTACAAAGCATTATTTTTTCATTGATAAAGGCATTATATGATTTCTTCACTCTCTAAACTTCATATTATTTTGCTATTTTACTTTCGTGACTTTGAACAAACTCTCTTTACAGTTGCAATGTGAATAGATCAGGTAAGTGGTCGCATTTTTAATAGGTCGTTACCTGGGGTTTAACAATAGCTCGGCAAAAAGAGACGGAAATCTCCCATTAGAATAACCCTACCACAGAAAATCAGGCTGCTAAACCAATATATTTTTATCGTACTTTACAATAGCCACTACATTCGACTTTTGACTTTTTGAGACAGAGAAGTGATCAGTCCCACAGGTGAATTATTTAGTGTAAGGTTATAAGAATTTTATAAAATGTCGGAACGTAAGTTTCAAATGGATAATATCTTACAATTCGTCAAGAAGCCGTGTTTGGTGAAGTGAAAGAAAATTGCTATTTACGGATGACAATTGATACAACTGATGAAGAAAAGTGTATGCCTGTTAATAGTCGTAACAGTGGAATCGGTTATGTGCGGTGAAGTGATGCAACGCTAGTAAACATAATGTACTTAGATATTGGTTTAGTGGAAAAAGAAATATGCAGTGACGAGATAAAATACAAAGCTCTAACAAATCCATGGGTTCCAGACGAAAAATATCCATTTCTGAGGACATCTGAGAATAGGGACAGTTCTAGACAATTTCAGCATAGAATAAAAAAGATTTCCCTGTCTTACAGTTTAAAGGATAAAGGTGCGTTTTGTCACGAATGTGCGTTTTATTCGGACCTATAGAGGGAGGGCAAAGCAAAGTTACGTTACATTTTTAGTTACTCCCTTTGAAACCTCTGAAATTCAAAAGGCCTCTGAAATATTCAGGAGACATTCAGAGAACAGTTATCTAGAATAAAACTGCTCTCTTAAAATGTGACAACTTTAAAAGGAAGTGTTTGAAGGTAAGGGACAGAGAACGTTCTAGGTTCAATTGAATAATGAAGTGTTACAAACAGTGCGCGAAAACAGGATGAAACTTGTCCCGATAGTAAAAACAATTATTTTGTGCGGCGACAAAATATTCCATTTAGAGGACAGTTCAGGAATGATGGTGCGATTGACTGGGGAAAGCGAAAATCAAAAAACTTTGGTAATTCAGAAAGCTTTTAAATATCGCGTTGATGCCGGTGATCAGATTCTGCATATTCATCTTAAAAATGCCCCAAAACTCTTCTCTAACAAGCAAAACAACGCAAAACGATCTCATAAACTGTTGTGGCACCATTATTGAAAAGAAAATTGTTGAAGAGGTTAACCAAAGTAAAACATCCCAGACGACTTCAGCTTATTTTAAACTTGAATAACATTTAATCGACTTTCCATTCCAGTCACCATTTCCTTTAGAATTAGAGCTAACTGAAGACTTAGAACCTAAGAGTGACAATATTGTTGTGGTTTATTTATTTGTTTTTAATTCCATTGTTCTGTGTTATGATTATACTACTGTATTCATATGTTAATTGAGGGGTTGGTGCAAGAAAGGCACTTCTCTCAAATGCAAGTTTTGAGAAAATTGATGTTGGAAATTCAAACCGTAATAATGTTATCTATGCATGCCTTTACATTTTGGGTATCACTTTACTGGCAAACTGACCTCTATGATCACAGTATTGAACTACAACTTTGTGATCATATGCATAACAGATCAGAGATCACAATAAAGCGTTTTACTCAAAAAGGGCACATCCTCTAAAATGCCCTTCTTGCACCCAGCCCCTCAATTATTATTAGCCCCCCCCTATTATTAAATTCTAGATCCGCGCCTGTATCCCTTAGTATAGTTTCCTCTTCTGTTAACAACGCCTTATAAGCAAATCATATGCTCTATTCTTCTTCCTCCTATTATCACTCCTCTGATGTTCTGAAAACATTCTTCACTAAATCCTCCAAGTAGATGTTGAACAGGATAAGTGATAAAAGGCATCCTTGTCATGTTCCTATCCTTATTTCATTTTCTTCTGTCATTTATTCTCCTATCGTGACTTTGACACATTGTTTCATATCTGCAATGCTTGGGAAAAGTGGCATAAGTCGATTTACACAAAAATTTTTTATTAGTTTATTGACAACTTACGGAACATCTGCTCACTGGCAAAAAGAGATATAAGTATTTCTCCCATTAGAATAATTCATACAGCAGAAAATCAAATCGACATAAACCAGTGTGAAGACAGTTTTTTCCTTCTCCTGTAAAATTAACATTTTTGACTTGTGCCACTTTTTCCGAGCACTACAGACATAAAGGTTACAGAACAACCTCATTCCTTTCCAATTCACACCTATTTTCTTCAGGATCTCCATCATTTTATTCCAATCCACTCTAAGACTAATTTTTTTTAATGGATAATACTTATAAAGTAAATGTGTTTAAGTCTACTCTTCAAACCCTTACAGTTTGGTTTGAGCTTACTTAAAATATTGCTATTTACATCATGACCTCTTTATATTGATGATAGCGAGGTTCCATCCTGCTGTTTCAGATAGTCTTCATATTGGCCCTGGAGTTGAGACCAAATGCAGTGCACGTTCTCTCTGCAACTCTAATAAACATTATACTCCTGAGCTTCAGTCTTCTCTGGTGCTCGTTTAGCAGCAGCTCCAGCGTGGTCTGTGCCTCGTCCCTCGCATCTCTTCCTGTCACTTTGGCTGTGGTACTGGCTGTTACAGGCAACACGTATCTCATCATGGGGAGCACGTACCACGGAATAAAGCTCTCTAAGGTTTGCTGTTACATCTGATAGATTTATTCGTTGCATAATATTCTTACATTTCCTTTATAGCATAGAATAAAGAACATGTCCAATTCTTACGTTTAAATATAAATGCAATATATAAAATGCAAATATGGAATATGTACAGAATTAATACCTTAATAACAATAATATTTTATACAATGTAATATGTTTACCATTGAACATTTTTATCGCCATGTAATGTACTCCCCTTTGATAGCTTGATAAATTTGATGATGGCGTATGAAAATCATTCTTTCTGCGGAGTTATTCTTTCTCTGTAGACAGTCAATTAGTAATTCCGTCTAGAATAAATACAGCATGTTCTGAATGGCAAACAGCAATTAAAAAGCGAAATTGAATGTTGCTGTATATCATGGGACAAAGTAAAATTCTAGGCACATTCAAAATTTTGTTAGTAACAACTCAGCCAAAAAAACTGACTAATTCGATCTAATTGAGCACATAAGCAATCTTTCCAAAAAATAAGTTATAGTTAATAGACATGAAAATATTGCAATCGGGATAAATGTACTAATAAAAATAAGAAGCATGCTATTTGCTCCTTTATCCAGTTTTCTTCACAGTTCATCACAATTGTAAACCTTTGAAGACGGTTTCATTGCCGTAAGCTGGGGTTACTTTGAACACAGAGGAAACTTTGAACATTTTTTCAGAAAACCATATTTAGGCTTCTACATGCTGCACTTGTTATAGATGGAGGTAAATTAACATGAAAATCATACTCATATCAAATTTACCTCCATCTATAACAAGTGCATCATGTAGAAACCTAAATACGATTTTCTGAAAAAAAATGTTCAAAGTTTCCTCTGTGTTCAAAGTAACCCCAGTTTACGGTATTTCGAATTAATGCTATAAATATATAGCCTATTGTTGCGATAAATTGTATTTTCAGCGAAATACGAGCGATTTCGAAGAAGGCATTTAATCTTATTTTTAATTTCAATTTGAATAACATTTTTAGATTTTGTTTAATTCTTCAGGACATAGCTGGAAACTTCGTTTTCGAAGAGTCTGACATACTGTAAACCGCACATGATCTCTGTTTTCGTCTGTTATAGAGCAAGCTTTGACTGCCTCAATAGCCCAGTGGTCAGTATGCTGGCTTTTAGATCTGTAGGTCTCAGTTCGATTTCTGAACTCTACTCTCAGGGGAATTTTCCTTGAAGAAAAGTTCCCTGGATGTCTAGAATTTGGAAATTTGTATGAATGCGAAAGTAATTTTGCGAGTGTGTCGGATTATTAATTAACCAGTTTTCAAATAAAATTCATACGATATATCACGATTCTCACTGGGCAGAAATGTGAACACATATTTCAACATCACTTTGTTGACAAACTAACGATATACGTGAGCTCAGCCAGAAAGCACTAAGACATGCTAGAGAATTAATATCACGTTCTCAATATAAATTATTTTAATTACAATTCTTAAGTTTACTTCAATATCCATTTTTCCACGCAAAAATGGTAGGCCTATTCATATCCGAAAAGTAATGAGTTGGAGGATTTCGTAGATATATCACATGATGCTGTTTGAATACTTTCGAAAATCGACTTGGAGGTTAATATTTTCGTGGAATGATTTTTATTTATTGTACAATATATTGATCCATGTATTGAGCCAATGAGGGGTGGTCCTCCAGCTTAGGGGTTGGGCGAAGGGCTAACAACTCATCACCTTAAAAAACAGCTTGTTACGAATCCTTCAAATAAGCCTCGGAATGGGACTGATTCTCTGGCACGACCACAGCAAAGGAATAAGATCGGCAGGTCATGTAGCATGTATGGGCGAATCCAGAAATGCATATAGAGTGTTAGTTGGGAGGCCGGAGGGAAAAAGACCTTTAGGGAGGCCGAGACATAGATGGGAAGATAATATTAAAATGGATTTGAGGGAGGTGGGGTATGATGATAGAGAATGGATTAATCTTGCTCAGGATAGGGACCAATGGCGGGCTTATGTGAGGGCGCAATGAACCTCCGGGTTCCTTAAAAGCCAGTAAGTAAGTAAGTAAGTACAATATATTGATGGTTTCTGTACACAATCCTAGATCATATATACCTAGATTGCTCGGCGTTATAGATTTTGATGTAACAATTTTTGTCAGGTTTACTATGCTGCCATCTAGTTGTTACATAAGGAGTCACGTCATAACTCCCATTTGAATTGCATTAGCGACTATGCTGCCATCTCGTGTTCGTTTATGGCGGATGGGTGACGATCCTGGTGGTTGTTCTCTTCAAAGTGCAACTGATTTTAACATAGGAATGAGCAATCTATATGTGATCTAGGATACAACTTAAGTTTGGACACATTGCTTTCAACATTCTGTGTGGTGCTGCCCTCAGCTGTTAACCATGGAGAGAGGCACAGTGGTGCTGGTGAGCGGCACTATACTACATACCGTCAGTTTGTCGTCCAGTAGCTTGGTGGAGGAGGAGCACCAAGTGTGGTACTTCCTGTGGCTCACCTTCGTGATGGTTGTGGTGTACCAGATGTGTACAGCCCACGTGGCACAAAGCAAGTATAGTTCTGACTGGCAGCTTTGGTGTTGGCTGAGTTTGCCTATCTTGCACAGACTGCTGAGGAAATGGAACCAAACAGGCGACAAATGGGCATCTTTGCCAGATGTGGGTGACTGGCTCGCCCACCAACAACACCGTGGTGCCCTGTCATTTGTTCTATTAGTAGGTAACTATCGCTCATAATTATTTCAATATCATGACCTCCTTAATCAGTGAATGTCTGGAGATGGGTATTATGACCTTCTAGTATCAGGAGCTGAATTTTGCAATTTCCTCAATCATTGAATAACAGCACCTATATCCCGTCGCTCTAATTTCCGGCAGCCATTCACGTTGCAGGTCAGCTACATTTAAATGTGTGCGTCTTGTCATTCGCTGCTGATGACGTTATGCATTTCCTAAGGCTCGATAAATACTTAATATAATCCCTCGCCATTTTGGCTCTTTCGTTGGCATTCTCAGAAAGCACACAAGGATGTTATTTGCCGCTCAATTATTTGCTGAATTACAGTGCATTTGATTTATTATCATAGGAGCTACGACATGATAATGTTTAACGATGTGGCAAATAGATCTCTCGTTTGGTAGCTCGGCAACGAAAGAACAAAAATGGCGAACGATACTACCTACCTAGACTTTATAGAGCCTTCACTTCCTAAGACGTAAACAAAGAGGAGGAGTCACGCCGGAAATAACAGTGACGTGACTATAGGTATTATACTCTTCATTATCAGTAAGTACCAAGAACTGTGTATTACATATATTTAATAAATTAATTCCAAGTGCTAACTATTATAGTCTTTAATCAATACCAAGAGACAAGTACCTATTATAGCTTTCTTAATCAATATATACTAGAGGATAGGTATTAAAAACTCCTAAAATTGATACCGGGAGCTGGTATTATTATCTTCTAAATAAATTGATATTGGGAGCTGGTGTTGAAATTTCTTAAAGAAATTAAATGACTGATACCAGGAACTGATATTATAAATTTATGAATTGAAACTACGAGGTATGTATTGTAGTCTTCTTATTTGAATAAAAAGCCAGGTATTACAACCCCATAAATAGTTGATACCAGGAGCTGGTATTACAACCTCCTAAATAAATAGATACCAGAAGTTGGTGTTATGACCTTCTAATATAATCGATACAAGGAACTAGTGTTCATTCATTCATTTAGTGTTCTGCCCAAGGGCAGGTCTTTCACTCCAAACCCAGCTTTCTCCATTCTTTCCTATTTTCTGCCTTCCTCTTTGTTTCCTCGTATGATCCATATATCTTAATATCGTCTATCATCCGATATCTTCTTCTACCCCAAACTCTTCTCCCGTTCACCATTCCTTCAGTAGGCAGTTTCTTCTCAGCCAGTAACCCAACCAATTCTATTTCCTCTTCGTGATCAGTTTCGGCATCATTCTTTCTTCACCCACTCTTTCCAACACAGCTTCATTTCTTATCCTGTCTTTCCACTTCACATGTTCCATTCTTCTCCATATCCACATTTCAAATGCTTCTATTCGCTTCTCTTCACATCGTCGTAATGTCCATGTTTCTGCCCCATGCAATGCCACACTCCATACAGAGCACTTCACTAGTCTCTTCCTTAGTTCTTTTTCCAGAGGTCCGCAGAAGATGCTCCTTTTTCTATCAAAAGCTTCCTTTGTCATTGCTATCCTCCTTTTGACTTCCTGGCAGCAGCTCATGTTACTGCTTATAGTACATCCGAAGTATTTGAAGCTCTCCACTTGCTCTACTGTCTCATTTAGAATTCGCAAGTTCATCTTCTGTATTTTTCTTCCTATGGCCATGCTCTTCATCTTATTTGCATTTTTATCTTCTTCCCATACTGCTCACAGCTGTCATTTTGCAGTGAATAATAATGCACTTCAGTCTCAGTTCTACTAGTGCTCATTGTTTCCATTGATGTTATCAAGGACTCCTGGCAGTTTGCTGCTTCTGCTATGATATCTTGATGCGGTACCCAGGAGCAAAGAGGACGTTGATAGAAGTGGTGTTGATCACAACTGCAGCGGTTTGCGTGTACTGCTACCGCACCGCGATAGGGACTGTGGATGTGCCTTTCTCATACTCTCAGACCAAGTAAGATTTACAAAAATATAATACACTGTTATGTAATGTACAGGGTTTAAAAGTTAGTGCCTGATAGAATAAGTTAACTGGAACAATACTACAGAAACATTGTACGGGGCAAGCACCAAGGTTGATCTTAGGAAAAGGGGGATAATAGGTATGTCACAACAAATTGGAATACAGGTATAGGAAGATACTGACTACATGTAATTAAACGGTTTATGGTGACACTATTGTTTGAGTACTTACACTTACGCTGATTGCTGCATGACCTTGTGTGTTACAGTGCACTACAATATACATGCGCAATGTCTCATGGGTAAAAATATGCCTCTGTTGTCACTTAAACATTGTTTGTATCGTGTAAACGCCAGTTACATGTCACATGACGTGATAGAAGCAAATCGAAAATATATAAAATCATACTTACTTACTTACTGGCTTTTAAGGAACCCGGAGGTTCATTGCCGACCTCACATAAGCCCGCCATTGGTCCTTATCCTGAGCAAGATTAATCCAGTCTCTACCATCATATCCCACCTCCCTCAAATCCATTTTAATATTATCTTCCCACCTACGTCTCGGCCTCCCCAAAGATCTTATTCCCTCCGGCCTCCCAACTAACACTCTATACGCATTTCTGGATTCGCCCATACGTGCTACATGTCCTGCCCATCTCAAACGTCTGGATTTTATGTTCCTAATTATGTCAGGTGAAGAATACAATGCGTGCAGCTCTGCGTTGTGTAACTTTCTCCATTTTCCTGTAACTTCATCCCTCTTATAAAATCATAATTGTCCAAATTAGACACTCCAGCTGTTTCGGCGGTTTGTTTACCTACTAACACTTCGTTCATTTTACATAATGTTGAATAGCCAATGTTTTCACAAAGAACAGCTATCAACTTTTGCTTGACGCATTCAGTGACTGATGACATTGGTGTCTAATTCACTTCTTATCATCTTATCAACTACTTTTAGAGCTTCAGTCAGCTCTACATCTGAGGTTTGTAAATATTTCAGTGTCTTGGACACACCCTCAAAATTCTGATGTATGAAACCAGTTGTTATTTTTTTACATCTGTTAAATCTAGAGATTTTTCATTTCTGACTCAAACACAAGCATTCTAATCCAAGATGTTAAATTTGGAATTATTCACTTTATGTTGTTGTTTTCTAATGCCAGGCGTTTGACAATAAAGTCATTTGACCTCTTGCACTCCAATATTTTTCAAAGATATTATCATCATCAGCCACTGAAGCACAGATTTTGAGGTGTTCCGAATCCATTTTATTCACTTTATTAAACAGGATATTTGCAGCAACCATCATTTCACAAAAATCCAAATAAAAGTCAGATTGCTTGCTAGTACGTAGGCCTACATTAGATGTTGGTAACACGTCTCTATCCTTGGCCAAAACTCTAAAATGGGAAGTGCGTAATTTGATTTTACAGTGGTTCTTTATAAATTATATTTTGTTCCCACTAATGTTATATTATACAATTTACATAATTTTGTGTAAAATAATCAGGTAAAATGTTTCAATATAGGTAGGCCTATGCATTCCTTTTAGAATGCTATTTTTAACATTTTAAGTATGTACTGTACACAGTTACACATGCATAATGACAAACTACACTGTTTAACAGTTTTGTAGTCTCCATACCACTGACTGTGGACACATCGACTGAGTACTCAATGGATCTGATGTTTTGTATGTTCTCCTAGCCGAGGCAATGGCTCCCACCCCTATTCTCAATGTGTTGGTAACTGGAATCAATCTCCTTTTGTAGATTGGGCACTAACTTTTAAACCCTGGTAATGTGATATGTCGTTGTTAGCTAATGCTGAGTTCTTGGCAATAAAGCATTAACTCCCTTGCTCTGCAATATTTCTCACACACAATGGGTTTAGAGGAAAGGACTGAACATCACTGAAGATGATTCTGATTAATTTCTTCCTGAAGACAGTACAATGGACAAAGTGGTGAAAAAATAATCTAAAATTACAATTTTGTTCAAGCGTTTTGACAAACATTCATGCCCTGTGTGTAATCGAAAGGATGCAACTGCATTTTTCCTTGGATACTTAGAAATTATATTTTGTGATGCGATGTAATGTAATGTCACTATTTCAGTCTTTCTGGGAAAATACCACATTGCATTAACAAATTGCATAAATAGCTTAAAGGAGGAAAATTATTTTAGAATAGGCATTACTTGGTATTTCATAATTAATTTTATTCAAGAATTATTATTCGTACACAAATGCAGGGAGTATAAAGACAGATATGAAAAGTGAAGGCAAAGCTTGGAACATTCTGCTAGACAGTAATAACATCCCAGATTTACCACGAAAAAAGGCTGTTGCTATATTTCGCTTAACAACCAGACATGATTGTTTTGCTCTTATCTACATCGAACTGCATCCACAGTGCACCCTCTGTAGAAATCAGAACTCCATCATGGATAAAGAACATTTGCTACAGTGTCCAGCAATAAAGAAAATAGATGCTGATTTACCATCGCAGCTCACCAAACACTATTGGGATGCCTGCAGGAGAATGGAAGAAATCCAAGATCCTTAGCATTGGTCAACAACAACATAAAGACAGATATTCAATTTAACATAGTCTTTAAGAAAGGTCACTGTTCACGCCACTATAATATATGGATGTTTCACAAATTACATGTTTTAGTGTTAAATTGGTAGTGTTGCTATTTTAGTGAAAAAAATTCAACAGAAATTTCATACGAGGGCTTGAAGTTGATGTCATATTGCAGGGGGACGAGAGAGGTGCGTGTGTTCTGGAGTGTGATGGCACTCATGCTGACACAGGCCGTGGGCAACACTTTGTATGAGCTGAAGGCTGCTCACTGCAATCGACATGTAGTGTTGGGGCGCATGTTCAGTGCGTGCGTGTGCTCGTGGGCACTGCTGTGTGCACTGCTCCACCGCCCACACAACGTCCTGCTCGTCCCCACGCAGATCTGGATGAGCAGGTGTGTCAGTAGGCTGCGTGACCACTCCGTGTGGTGGCAGGCCACTGCGCATGTCTGGATTGGCGCTGTTGTATACTTCTACCAGGTACATACGCAGTATTTTCTTTATTTCTCTCTCCTCCTCCTCCTCTACTTGTCTCTTAAGCTCTCCCATTTTCAGTTATACCAACTTTGAGGAAAGTACTTAAAGTTAAGTGACCCTACATCCAGATTCCTCTGCTTGCACTGAAGTTATTGGAATGACATTTATTATTATTATTATTATTATTATTATTATTTATTCATTATTATTATTATTTACTACATTAATTAATTTATTTATTTATTAATTTATTCATTTATTTATTACTTATTTAGTTATTTCATTAGTTATTTACTTATTTATTTATTTATTTATTTATTTATTTAGTTACTTATTTAGTTAATTATTTATTATTTATTATTTATTCTTAATTATTTAGTTTTATTTAGTTATTTACTTATTTAGCCTTATTTAGTTATTTACTTATTTAGTTACTTAATTATTTAGTTATTTACTTATTTAGTTATTTACTTATTTATTTATTTAGTTATTTACTTATTTAGTTATTTATTTATTTAGATAGTTACTTATTTAGTTAGTTACTTATTTAGTTATTTACTTATTTAGTTACTACTTATTTAGTTATTTACTTATTTAGTTACTTAATTATTTAGTTATTTACTTATTTAGTTATTTACTTATTTAGTTATTTACTTATTTATTTATTTAGTTATTTACTTATTTTGTTATTTACTTATTTAGTTATTTACTTATTTAGTTAGTTACTTATTTAGTTATTTACTTATTTAGTTACTTACTTATTTAGTTATTTACTTATTTAGTTACTTACTTATTTAGTTGCTTACTTATTTAGTTACTTACTTATTTAGTTGCTTGCTTATTTAGTTGTTTACTTATTTTGTTATTTACTTGTTTAGTTATTTACTTATTTAGTTATTTACTTATTTAGTTACTGATTTAGTTATTTATTTACTTATTTAGTTACTTACTTATTTAGCTATTTACTTATTTAGTTACTTATTTAGTTATTTACTTATTTAGTTATTTACTTATTTGGTTAGTTACTTATTTAGTTAGTTACTTATTTAGTTATTTACTTATTTAGTTACTTAGTTATTTGCTTACTTATTTAGTTACTTACTTATAGTTACTTATTTAGTTATTTACTTATTTAGTTACTTATTTAGTTATTTACTTATTTATTTATTTACTTATTTAGTTATTTATTTACTTATTTAGTTACTTATTTTAGCTATTTGCTTATTTATTTATTTAGTTATTTACTTATTTAGTTATTTACTTATTTAGTTACTTACTTATTTAGTTACTTACTTATTTAGTTATTTATTTACTTTTTTAGTTACTTACTTATTTAGCTATTTACTTATTTAGTTACTTATTTAGTTATTTACTTATTTACTTACTTATTTAGTTACTTATTTAATTATTTACTTATTTAGTTACTTACTTATTTAGTTATTTATTTAGTTAGTTACTTATTTAGTTACTTACTTATTTAGTTATTTACTTATTTAGTTACTTATTTAGTTATTTACTTATTTAGTTACTCTTATTTAGACACTTATTTAGTTACTTACTTGTTACTTAAGTTATTTACGTATTTAGTTGTACTTATTTACTAAAAAAGCCGAGTCTTATGCATTTATAGGCTCTTGTGTTACTGCATACATTTAGGCGCTCTTGTTTACTGCACATGCGCAATGCATTGTATCTGGAACTTACAAGGGAAGGTTTCCAGTAGGACAGGCTGAAAGTGTTAATGTAGACTGACAAATCGTGTGGATTTTGGCGAGATAATTTAAATCTGAAGTGACTTATCATGAAGAGCATTTTCGACTTCCTCATTAGAAAATAGTCACGAAAAAACTAAAATAAACTCCTTAAAAAATGTACTTGAAACACTGTTGCGTGTGGTAAATAGTGTCTGCTGAGTGTGAAGAAGAAACTGTTATAAGATGTCTGTATTGTAGAATATAACAGCTGAATTTACCCTAAATATTATCCATTTCGTCTTAAATGCAAATGTGAACATATTCCACTTCTAGATTTCTAATAAAGATGAAAGAAAGTAGTTTCCCTGCCTCTAGTGCTCTCTGCAAGTAGGTTATGAACAAACAGCGCACAAGAATGACATGCAATCCAGGTCTTTTAAATTGCTGTAGTTTCACAAATATGCAATTCCGAAACGAGAGACCTTCACCATCATTAATTTTAGGAACCTTAAATTAGTCTACATCAGAGGTCTCCAAAAAGCGTATCGTCATTCGTGCTCTCGATGCTGCCCAGCGAACACAGTGTGCTGTAGGACTAGAGAAGGGGAAGAGACACGTACCTCAACAGATTGGAGTGGTCAGTGGGGGATCGCGGCAACGGTCTGCTTATATTTACAAATAACAGCATCAAAAGAATAAGAAATATCATACTTTTGTATATTGTTTTGACATGCTATGAAGCTGGAGCCTCTTCTGTTGCTATTGACACAAGCCATTGCAAATTCAACCTCTTCTGTTCTATGGTGCATTTAGTGCCTGGAAAAGATCGTCTCCAGTTGTATTTTGTAATTACATCTAGAAGACATTCAGACACAGTAAAATGTTCATAAACTCCTCAGATGAAAATGGCTAGGTGAGCTTTGTCATTTCTATCTGTGCTTTCGTCCAATGCAAGTGAGTAAGCTACAAACTGGTTAATTGTGGTTTCGACTTCCAATTCAATTACATTTACAATCTTGAAATTCCTTCTCTGAACTGTAATTAGAAATAATTTAATTTTCTTATATTTTGACTTTGTTCTGGACACATTATTTTAGTAATGTCCTGTATGCACGATTTTTATAAATGATGCCTCTGTAAAGGGCTTAATTGATTTTCCAATATTCCAAGCTAGAACATACAGTAGCTAGCAAGAAGCTTTTTCTGTTTAAGACTGAGAACACGTGTATGATTTGTGTTTGTATTTTCTTGTTTTATATTTATCAAAATATTTGTAGGACTAAGCATTTCACCTAAAATTAAACAAAAAACTATAAATATGGCATGCGGAACTGAGTGTAAACGTAGTGTAATATACTGATTATTATGTATAACCAATAGTCATACAGATAGCCACAAAATAAATTATTTTCACATGTCCAACATGCCTTTAATTATATGATATTCTTTGTGAAGAGTCGAATATTGTCGTCACATGTTGAATTTTAACACACCGTTAAGAATTTTTGAACAAATTAAGCATTTTACTTTCTCCCCACTAACACAAAAAAATTTCTCTTCCTCTTCATCCTTGAATATACATGATTAGAAGATATTGTGAAACGATGGAACACGCCGACCAATACAGTGATAATGGCAGTCCGCCACTGCTCTTCGTTTGCACATAAACAATGAGTACAGTACAGGTGAGGATGCGTGAGCCGGAGCACGCTCATTACGTACTGGCTTCGGTTCCGTTCAGGGGCTTACTTGCGAGTACGGTTTTTGGAGACGTCTGGTCTACATTAACACTTTCAGCCAAATCCATCGTGTCCTATGGGAAACTCTCCCTTGTTAGTAAAATTAGGTGGCCCAAATTCTGTTTCTGGGTCTGTAGGGTATGTTTATAATTTGATAATTTGTTGTATGAGATTAGGTTTAAGGTGTCTTGTTACAGGGGAACTCGAACAGTTTGGCCAGCATAGATATTGCTTCCGGCTATGTTGGCCAGACAGGGTACAACCCGATTGTTGTTGGAGCCCTGATGATTGTTAATACCTATGGTGCGCCAGTGTTATCTCTGCTTCTTCTGGTGTCAGACCTCGTTTTCCAGAACAAAACCAGGGGTAAAGACAGGTACTTCTCTAAACTAACAACATAATTAACATTGGATACAAATGGACTTTATGAATCTCTTTTCACCTACTACTTGAGGGTCTTCATGACTTTACAATGTGTGGTATTGAGCATGCATTTCAAGATCCATGCACTTTAACACAGGTTATTTTACAGTTCATAACCACACCCATTTAAAGTATTTCTAGGTGGTTTGTGGTATAATTTATAGGTGGTTGCAATTAACTTTCACTGTATCTATACTCTATCTCGTATTTTACTGTTGTTTATGAGAGTGATTAAAAAAGTAAGGTAACAAGAGCTCTCATCAGTGATATATTCCATCTCCTGTTCAAATTTTCTGCCAGGACCACAGCAGTAGATCACAACTTTATCACGCAGCTATTAAATGACGCATATGTTACGTCAGACCCTCGCATTATCAGTTATAAGATGGTTGCATGCACAGAAACCTACTCGAACATGAAAATTTGTATTGTGATCCGATTTTTGCGTATTTTGGGCACCTCACCAGCAGAAATTCATTATCAACTTGTTGAGGTGTACGGTGCGAAATGGCATTTCAGTGGAAGGTACTGGATCATCTTCCTACAGTCCCGACTTGGAACCCAGTGATTTCCATCTCTTTGGACCTGAAAAATCACCTGGATGGTAAGTGATTCAACATTGATACAGCCGTTCAGCAAGCTGTCATGTTGTGGCTTCAGGAACTTGATGCAGATTTTTCTATTCCGGCATTGATACCTTGGTCTACTATTGGAACAAATGTTTGGAAAAGCATGGTACTATGTTGCAAAAGTAATACACACCAGTGCCCTGCTACTGTATATCAGTATATTTGTCTGTGAAATAAAATTTGACCATTAGAGCTCTTGCTACTTTACTTTTTGAAGCACCCTCTTATTTTATACCTACACCTACAGCTTGCCCAAGTCAAGTCTGCGAGTGGGGATATCGGGATGGAATGTAGAGGCAAAACACAGTTGCCACATAGGTCACTTGACGCTCAGATTTCAACGTGTGCACATCGTTTAAAATACACTATGGAGCGCATGGATTTTTTGTCCTTGTCTTCAGATAAAGGCAACAGTTACGCTGTCTCCCCCCTCATTCATCTTTCTCTCCTACACCCACGCTTGCCAATCAGAACGCTAAACCTGACTGTCAAGCAGAAGTAGAAGTACAGTCTATTTCAAAGCATCTTAAATTGTTACCGCTCTATGAACTGAAGCGCATTAGGAAAACTTTGCTGTCATATGAGACTGTACTGGTCTCCTCTCGTTACCACCTCCTTTCATTACAGAACTGCCTCCAACTTCCCCTCTCGACTCGCAGACTTAACTTGGTCGAGCTGTATAGTACTCTATTTTTTTCACATATTGTATCTACCTACTTAGCGTTGTAGCTTTATATCCACTTACGTAAATATGTTTCCGTATAATTATTCCAAAATTTCATTCCAGACCAATATCAGTTTCTCTAAAATCACTTTCAGACTGTGGGAACAGTTGCACGTTTTCTATCGCTGCGTGCTGATTATGCGGTTCCTGCCAGTTGCTGTATACGTTGTGTTGGCTACCCACCTCCGCTACCATCTGTTTGTGTGGTCCGTGTTCTCCCCCAAGCTGCTGTACGAGGCCATGCATTCTGTAATCATATCGGCAGCACTTCTATTCACTCACAGTCTGGTTGCAGCTATCATGAAGGAAGGAAGATGAGGACTCTGAGAATGTACAATATTACAGTGACTAATAAACGCATTTCAATTTATAAATATATTTTATCATTATAACTATCTTCTTCTTCTTAGCTCATAACCAGGCTTCGAGACTTGGGACCCAATACAATAAGTTTACTGTGCATGTACTATAGGTTGTCGACTCGCTGCAGGTAGTGAAAGGTAGAGATGTGTTGAGGTAACAACGTTGTTATTTAGAGTAGAGTACGATAGTATGGGGAAACACACACATATGGACATTCTGAAAGTAAATATACATTACACAATGACAATGTCAAAAGAATGTGAAAAGCATTTATTCTCCTGTCTTTTATAAGCACTTGTGTTTAATTATACACAGTGTTAATGGTGGAAATAAACATGTAGCAATTTTAATTTCTTCATTTATCCTATTGGTCGTCTTTAGGAAGTGCAGTTACAGTACCGAATTGCAATGAAGACTACTACAAGATACATTTTCAGTGTCTCAAACGTAAATCTTTTTCGGTTATCTGCCAAACACAGTTTGTACTGTGAAAAGCTGTGCTGTATGTCGCATGACGTGATAGGAGCAAAACGAAGAAACCTAACATCATTGCAGTCTCTAAGAGACAATCCTTTATTCTCGGGTGACCCTATGTTCACTAATTTGCTGTTTATAATACACAATGTTCCATATCCGTTATTTTTACATAAAATTGATTTCCACTTCTGTTTTACACGTTCAGAAACCGGTGTACTTGATGTCTCATTAATTGTCTGTGTCATTTCCTCAACTAATTTGAGGGCTTCAGGCATCTCTTGCTCTGACTTTTCTAACCGTGTAATAGTTTCAGACACAGTTTGAAAATAGGTTTGTATGAAAACCAAATTATTCGTCAGAACCTTCAAATCCAGAGCGTTTTCCTTTGTGTATTTGTTGGCACTCATTCTACAGTACCCCACCCACTGTACGCTTTACCACTATACTCAGTATGCTGTTATGCGGATTTCCCACTGAACTGCTCTATCAGGTCCGAAGTTTCGAAGCCTGCTCATAACGTTATAAAAATTCCCTAAATATTGATATAATTCTTGTAGGCATATGACCAGTGTCGCATCTTTGTACCTGTCTCCTTCTTTTTCTTCTTCTTAGCTCCTAATGTTATAGAAATTTATTTCTTTATTCATTCATTTCTTTCTTCATTAATTTTTTTATTCATTTCACTCATTTATTTATGTAACAAATGTTCGTTCGTTAGTTTGTTTAATCTGACTGAATTAGGTCAAAGGGCCTTCTCTTCCATCGTACCAGATAACACATACAAATACAAACAGTAATAATAAATAATGAAAATTACATGAAAGTCCATTATAGGATCAAGAGAGAACACTGAAGACCACTTACAATTAGCCTAAGACTATGGTAGGGCTATACAGTATAAGGAAATGGAAACAAAGTGTTACACATAATGTGAATCAACCTTAAATTAACTTAACTATAGTCCCGTCGCTCTTATTTCCGGCAGCCAATCACGTTGCAGGTCGACTACATTTAAACGTGTGCGTCTTGTGATTCGCTGATGATGATGTCGTACACATTTCCTAAGGCTCGATAAATACTTAATATAATCGCCCACCATTTTGGCTCTTTCGTTGGCGTTTGCAGAAAGCACACGAGGACGTTATTTGCCGCTCAATTATTTGCTGAATTACAGTGCGTTTGATTTATTATCATAGGAGCTACGACATGGTAATATTTAACGGTGTGGCAAATAGATTCCTCATCTGGTAGTTCGGCAACGAAAGAACAAAAATGGCGAACGATACTACCTACTTAGACTTTATAGATCCTTCACTTCCTAAGACGTAAGCAAAGAGGAGGAGTCACGCTGGGAATAACAGCGTCGCGACTATAATATGACAATTAAAATTATGCTTTAAAAAGTAGTATTTAAAATAAGTAGGCCTGCTAGAAGTTTGTAACTAATCGGTTTGATGATAAGCACATTAAAATAATGATCACTAATGTTCTTACCTAGTCCATAGCTGTGGAGTAATGGTTAGCATGTTTGACCATGAAACGAGTGGGCCCGGTATCAAATCCTGGTTGGGGTAAGTTACTTGGTTGAGGTTTTTTCAGGGTTTTCCCTCAACCCATTAAGAGCAAATGCTGGGTAAATTTCAACATTGGACCCTGGACTTATTTCGCTGGCATTATCACCTTCATCTCATTCAGATGCTATATAATCATAGCAGTTGAGAAAGCTTCGTAAAATAGCGAATTACAAAAAAAAATAATTGTATCTTTCATTTTATTTTGTTTTCAATTGGGAATTGAATGACGAAAAACTTATTAAACTTGTGAGGCGAAATTCAGTGCTGTGCGATTTCGAAATTAATAAATAGGCCTACAATAAAGGGAAGGGGAGCTGCTACAGTGAGAACACGACGTTGTTTAATGAAACTGACATGGAATGGATAGGGAAAGGAGAGATATAGTGTGAATCAGCTGAGGCAGGATGTCCCACCTGTTAGCTTCAGCTGATGAAGAGCTTGGGTACCGGGCCTCTGGGGTTTATCAGTCTGTGAAATGGGACCTGGCTCAATTCGAGGGGGGGGGGCTAATGCAAGATGGCCCACCTGTCAGCGTCGAATTCACGAATGCCTTTGAGGCCACCTGTCCAGACTTGGACAACCATCGCATATATGAATATAGGGTGCAAAATGGGCGAAGACGTGCGTAAGTGTACGGACAAAATCATATACAAAAATTGTGTGCGAAATGAAGATATTGTCTGTAATTAAGTATCCCGTAAAATATACAGGATGATTCAGAAGGAAGTAAATATTTTAAAGGGTGATAGTATGCTCATATGAACATATTCAAACCCTTTAACTCTATTAAATATGGAATATAATCTAAATTTAACAGAAGAAATACTGAAATCAGAAGTAAACACTGAAATACTAAAACAATTGTCTTTAGAGACAATAAATATTAGATACCCTCCACAAAACTGGCTTCGTTTATACACTGACGGATCCTTGATCTCCAGAGAACAAGGTGCCGGTGCAGGTGTTACGTGCTGTCTCTTCTCAGTTTATAGATCTCTTGGGTATGGAACAACAAGTTTTGATGGAGAAATCATTGCAGTAAGTGAAAGTCTCAGGAATCTTCTATGCCACATCAGTAAATTTAAAAATGCAGTTATATTGTCAGACTCCAAAGCAGCTATTCTATCAATCATCTCTAAACACACACCTTCATCTCAAACAGCAGAAATAACTAAAATGCTCTCTCAATTAATATCACTCAATAAAAGAATTGTATTCCAATGGATACCATCCCACTGTGGAATCCTGGGAAACGAGAATGCGGATGCTTTAGCAAAGAAGGGCAGCACTGCTACTTACAGACCTGTTACTAAATCTACGTATTACTATGTGAAAAGATTTATTAAATCTACATACTTAGACTTCAACAAACAAAATTTGATAACACAATCTCAAGGGAAAAAATGGAACTCTCTGCATCAAAATCCACAGTTAATTCCCGATTTACCACGAAAATCGTCTGTAGCTGCATTTAGATTGGCAACAGGCCATGATTGTTTGGCCAAACACCTGCATAGAATTGGAATATATCAGTCTCCTAACTGCCCATTGTGCAACTCAAACCAAGAAATGGATTCGGAACACCTCAAAATCTGTGCTTCAGTGGCTGGTCATGATAATATCTTTGAAAAATATTGGAGTGCAAGAGGTCAAATGACTTTATTGTCAAACGCCTAGTATTAGAAAAAACAACAACAACATATTGTGTCCAGTTTTCAATGGGTGTGGAGATACAGTTCTTTGAATGCTACGCATAAAAAGCATTACAAGTGGCAAGACAAAAAGACAAATGTCTTAATGATTACATTAATTACTTCTTTACATGAACATTAATATACTTCTAGAGTTCAGTGTATATTTCTGCTCAGTTGACAGCAATAAATGTTGCTCTTATGACGTAGTCTTGCTGTTCTTTTAGAGGGCAGCACTGTGCATAATGCAAGCAATCAATTCGTCAGTTAGGTATTAACAGAGGAGAAGCTTACAGATATTCAAGCAAGAATTGAAACCAGCCCAAGGAAATCTTCATGCCGATTGGCACAGGAATGTGGTATTTTATAAAGATCAACATTATGGGGACTGAAAATGCTAACTTTCTTTCTTACAAAGTGTAAGTGGTTCATCAGTTAACACAACGGGATCCAGCTGCCTGCATAAATTTCTGTCGGTGAGGAACTTTAAAACGGAAAGTGTACAAGAACAATCCACATACTCTTGAAGCTCTGGAGAATGAAATTAGACGAGTGATATCTGAAATTTCAGAGTTGGAGATACGAGTATTTCGGAATTTTTTTTACATGATGCAACATTTGTACCTAGAATGCTGGACATCATTTTCAACAGCTGCTGTGATGAAAGGTAAGATCTACATCAGTTTTCAACTTCAGTCATTCATTAGGTAACTCTTAACTAGTAATTTACACCTACCATAATGAAA
The DNA here is from genome assembly GCA_025594305.2 of Periplaneta americana. Taxonomy (NCBI): domain Eukaryota; kingdom Metazoa; phylum Arthropoda; class Insecta; order Blattodea; family Blattidae; genus Periplaneta; species Periplaneta americana. The sequence goes on from JAJSOF020000005.1 coordinate 177,145,323, forward strand.
CTGAACACCCGCTTGCGCTGCTACAGCTTACCGGTGAGTCATGTAATGGATTGCGGGCAATCTGTTCTCCGACGTCCTCTATATAGTGCGGTAAATTTTGGCTACTTCTCTCTGTATTAAGAATATACACTATTGAAAGTTACTTAAGTCTACAGAAGAGTCGAAACATTTCTTAACATCATAAAAGGAATCTTATGTTAGCCAGAGTTACAAAATGGTTTTAAATCTGTTAAAATGTACCGGTTGTCATGTATCTGTTGTGGCAGTTTATTGAACATAGAAATTGCAACCGAGCTAAAATAATTTTTTAATTTGCTCAGTCTAACATTTGATTCAGAGAGATAATATATTAAATATATAATTACATCTCATGGTGTAACTGTGAAGTTCATTTCTATTAATAGGCTATAACTGTTGAGATTCTGGCTGACATGTACAGTAGTGGCAAAAAAAAAACCGTACCGACCCTTGTAGCTGATACAAAAGAATCCTGTGCTGTGTATTGTGTCAAACTGTGGTAATTTCAATATGGATAGTGAAGCCAGAGTATGTACTGCTATTTAATGTAAAAATACGCAATTATCGTTGCCGAATAGAGCTAGAAATGTAATATTGATGCCAGATGAAAATAAAACTCTCAAAGTTTTTTCATCTGTAACTTTGAGGCAATGAAGGAAACAAAAGACGTTAAGAATCGAATAAATGCAATCAATTTCATTGTTACAATTAATTATACAAGATGGATGTGTTTTGTGACTAGGAAAATTTGAATCTGTGACTCTGAAATCAGCTACAAGGGTCGGTCCGGTTTCTTTTTCCACTACTGTACATCTATTATCACACAGTACATGATATGTGTCAGAGGAATAACAATTGTTTGTATGCATCTGAAGTCTGATTAGTGTAACATGTAGCTAATCGGTGATGTATGCAATGGAGGGAGAAAGAAACTGGCCATCTACCCCATTATCTCCTGGCCTAGTTGTCTTATAAGTAGTACGTGCCTTGTTGGTATCACTTGTGAGGTTTAGACCTGTCTTTGGACAATTAACTAAACAACAATGTTGAGATTTTTCTTAACACCTAATAAACAGTTTACAGTTTAATATGTTTAGATTTACAACATTAAAGGTTTTTTTTTCTCTGGTGAATAAGGGTTTACAATGTGCATCGTAAGGAGTAATAATAATAATAATAATAATAATAATAATAATAATAATAATAATAATAATAATAATCTGTGGCGCTACAGCTTGTGAAGAGCCTAGACCGACCAGCCGGCTGGTGGCCTCAACGACCACATGCCAAAGCAGAGTGCCTGTTATTATCCATTTTGAATCTTGCGTACACCACTTTTAACACTTGAATATAATTAATTGATGAACTAGTGGACTTACTCGTGTTAAATATGTAATATTCGTCCGGCTTACTGCTGTTTCAGTGCATCACGCACCATCATCAGAGCCTACTAGATCGCGGCGTCATCTCGAACTTCTCTGCCTGTTAGGAGGGTGTGTTTTATTGTTGGAATGTGTCGGAGTGTGGAGTCGAATGGTGTGTGTGTACTGAAATTGATCTGTGTGTTGAGGATTTGATTGGGGTGTGTTTTAGTGTGTTCGTATAGGTTTTTTTTTTTTTTAAGAATCAAAACTTTAGATATAGTACTGCTATTCCCCCATATTCGAATACCGTAAGACAAACCCTCGGCATATAGGGGAAGGAAAAGGAGCTACCCCCGCCTATGTCCTTTCCATTTCACCACTTTAGAAACAAACACATAGTAAAGAACTGTTCATCAGTGGTGGTTTTAGGCGACCAGTGAGAGCTGAAAGCTATGATGCATGTGTTGTACAATCCATCACTCAGCAATGCTTATCTTTAGGTCTAATCGTATCAGTCCGATACATAACTGTCTCTGCCGGGGAATGTGGAATGGGGAGTTAAGGGGTAGTCTGCAGTACCTCAATTGAGGTATTAACGCCGGGCATGCGTAAGACATTACACCAGTGATCGCCAAAAGCTGTGTCGCGACCCATGCCCCTGCCTCTACTCAAACCTAACGATGGCATCTTACCCCCTTCACTGCGTTACAAGCAAACACACAGATGTCAGCAGTTTATGTTCATTTGTAATACTGTAAGCGTGTGTGATACTAAATTTCGAAATCTCTCTTTCAAAATACAAAATAATACGCAAAAACGTGACAGTTTTTCTTTATAGTGGCGAAACAGTCTTGTTACATTTCAGAATTTAAAGAAGATGCTGACTGAGTTGTATCATCTACACAAAAGTTCTTGCATTTCAGGCCAACAAACAACTAAATTCCAAGCAGGAACATGAGGTGCTTAATTTATTGTTAAATGTTAAATGGAGTCATTATTATTGCTTAATTTATTGTTAAATGTTAAATGGAGTCATTATTCTTCTTGTCATATAGATTTCTACGTCATTCAGGGTGCGAATTAAGATTTCTGATGAGGGGAGGGATAGAATCCTAGATAGAGAATACCAGATAAAATTATTATTATTATTATTATTATTATTATTATTATTATTATTATTATTATTATTATTATTGCTAAACGCTTGGTTGCACTGAGTTGCTTGTCTTGCATCTTGATAATAATAATAATAATAATAATAATAATAATTAAAGATAGTTCAATTATTATTATTATTATTATTATTATTATTATTATTATTATTATTGCCGGGTAGCTCATTTGGTAGAGCAGCTGGCTACGGACTGGAAGGTCCGGGGTTCGATCCCAGGTGGTGACAGGATTTTTCTCGTTGCCAAACTTTCAGAACGGCCCCGAGATTCACTCAGCCTCCTATAAAATTGAGTACCGGGTCTTTCCGGGGGTAAAAGGCGGTCAGAGCGTGGTGCCGACCACACCACCTCATTCTAGTGCCGAGGTCATGAAAAGCATGGGGCTCTACCTCCATGATTCCCCCCAAGTGCCTTCATGGCATATTACGGGGATACCTTTACGTACTTTTAATAATAATAATAATAATAATAATAATAATAATTATTATTATTATTATTATTATTATTATTATTATTATATCCATGAGCAGGCCTAAGATAAGATGTGTAATTCCTAAGTTATTGATTGTTGTCAGCTTTCCGGTGATGATAACACATCAGTATTATTTTCTTTGCTTACTTTATACTTTATAAAGTATACTCGTATTAAAACAATTATATTGTGTGAGGGAGATACACGTTATCCCTGGCAGATATGTTAATATGAATTTATGAGAGGGGGATAACTTTCCAACAGGGGGGAAATCTCTCCATTCCCGTCCGTTAATTCGCATCCTGATCGCCATTATTTGTAAGTTAAATAAAAACAATAAAAAATACCGGTTTCTATGTCTTAGTCAGGGTAAAATGCCGCGATTTATATTTGATAGGCCTATGTTGTTTAGTCAACTGTCCGAAGACAGGTCTGAACCTCACAAGTAACACCAAAAATGTATCACTTATGAGGCAACTAGGCCAGGAAATAATGGGGTAGGATGGCCAGTTCCTTTCCCCTTCCATTCCATACATCGCCGACTAGCTACATATTGCACTAGTCAGACTTCAGATGCATACAAACAATTGTTCTTCCTCTGATACATACCGTCAAGAGAAATGTACTGCCTGATAACAGATGTATGTATCAGCAAGATCCTCAATCAGAGGACGATAAGCCCATATCTATGAAGATATAATTTGTGTTTAGTATTATAGCAAATCAATGGTGTTGAACAACAGCTGCAGCAATGATTGTTTCCTCAAGAGACTGAGGATTCCAATAATTTCATATTCCAAATTGATGGGGCGCCGCCCCATTGGCACACTGAAGTGCGTCGCTACCTGAACACAGAACTCCCTCGCCTTTAGATTTAGCGATGCGCTGAAGATGACATCATTGTTACAGTGGTCTCCTAGATCCTCCGACCTAATGTTCTGTGATTTTTTTCTCTGTGGGGGTGTGTAAAAGACATAGTGTACGTGCCACCACTACCAGCAACTTTGGTTGAACTCAAGGATCGTATTAGAGATGCATTTACGACCTTACCAGAGATATGTTACTACGCGTATGGGACGAACTTCAATATCGCATCCATGTGTGTCGTGTAACAAGAGGAAACCACATGGAACACTTGTGAAGGTGTGTCGAAAACTTTGGATAGTTTCTGTTTATTTTGATGTGCGTATCATACATTATTCTGTCCACACCTGTGGAGTAACGGTTAGCGCGTCTGGCCGCAAAACCAGGTGGCCCAGGTTCGATTTACGGCCGGGGAAAGTTACCTGGTTGAGGTTTTTTCCAGGGTTTTCCTTCAACCCAATATGAGCAAATGGTGGATAACTTTCGGTTCTGGGCCCCGGACTCATTTCACCGACATTATCACCTTCATCTCATTCAGACGCTAGATGTTGATGAAGCGTCGTAAAATAACCTACTACAATAAAAAATAAAAACACATTATTCTGAGTGTTATATATTTCTTTATGCAGCCGCTTAAAACCTGATGAATAATTTGTAATTGCCCTGTACTACGTTATATATTTGTAATATATTCTTGGTGTTTTGCACAGCGATGAATTATTTTATGTCATCAGGAGAAAGTCTGATGGTAGTTATATAAAAAATAAATCATGTACGCATATCTATACTTGATCATTATTATAATATTCATACTGTTATGTACTCTTATTAAACGCTATGTACTGTACCGATTGTATAAGTTTATTTTCTCAAATACGAATGTTTTAATTATTTGTAATATGTTTATTTCAATCCCATTTAAAGCGTATTAATGTTAGAGAGTGAATATGGTTCCCATTGTATCCTTGCGCGATAGGGATCTGTAGTCCATTTCTGCACAGCTGTTTTGCACTGCAGAGCTAGCAGTGAGCAAAACCTGCTCTCCGCTGGTGGACGTGGGTTCAGTTGTCCGGCCTTTCTGACGTAGCTACTTACTGTACACTGATTTCTAGCGATTAAAACTGGAGTGTAGATGTGAGATATGAAGTTTCTAATTCGTGTCGAGGTAGAAGCGTTTGAGTGCAATGTGTTGTTACAATTTCCTTATGTACGGCTTTAAAAATGACAAGACAATGTTAGAAGTGTCTTAAGATTAAGTGAAAGTGTTGTTAGAACTGAACTGTATGGCCGATCTTTCAGTGCTGTTGTCGGAAAGTGGATGGACTCACAGAGGTCTTGACTTCATTGGTAAGTGGTAATAATAATCTTATCATTGTTTTATATAGTTTACTTTCAGTTTTCATTTGTGTCAAATTGATTGCCCTGTATTGGAAATAATCAGGTCTGAGAATCAATCAATCAATATTGATTGATAATATTTTTAAGGATTCTATACGAAAATTTTGAAAATCTTGAACTACAGTATCTACATTATAGGCCTACACCAACCGTAGGAACTAAGCAATATTAATGAAAATTTTGGCGTTCCTACTCGTATTTTTGCCTCTTTGAGAAATACATTAGGCTATCTTTACTTTGAATTGTCCATTCTATATTGTCTTTGTCCCGCGCCTAGGACTCGCGTTACGGAATGCGCGCTGGTTTCGAGTTCTCATGGGGAAGAAAGTTTTCTCATAAAATTTCGGCTAGTGTATGGGACCGGTGCCCCAGCATCGTGATGCACTTGGGGAGCTTCAATAGGTAGCGAAATCCGGTTGCGAATGTCAGCTATAACGGCTGGGGGATCATCGTGCTAACCACACGATACCTCCGTTCTGGTTGGATGATCGTCCACCTCTGCTTTTGTATGTGGGCGTGAGGCCAGCAGCCGGCTGGTCGGTCTAGGCCCTTCACGAGCTGTAGCGCCACGGATTATTATATTGTCTTTAATCTTATTTTTTTTAGACAATTCAATATCCATTGATTCATAATTTTCTGCCCAAGGGCAGGTCTTTCACTACAAACTCAGCATTCTCTAATCTTTCCTATTTTCAGCATTCCTTTTAGTCTCCGCATATGATCCATATATTTTAATGTGGTCCATTATCTGATATTTTACTTTGCCCCGAACTCTTCTCCCGTTCACCATTCCTTCCAGTGCATCTTTCCTCTCAGCCAGTGACCCAACCAATTCCTTTTTCTCTTCCTGTTAAGTTTCAGCATTATTCTTAACCCACTCTTTTCAAGTATGATAAAATTTAAATCACCAAAATAGCGCCACTACCAAAATTCTTTGTGTGGCTACATCCCATAGCTGTAATATTACCGCTACTTACACGATTACAGCCAATTGTATCTTTGGTTGTTGAATATTATAAGGTATTATGTAATTTCATATTGTCTGTCTCAGACTAATGTGGCCCATGCGGAAGGCGTCTTTCGTATGCGTAGCAATGATACATCTCTCGGCCACACGACGCACTGAGCTGAACGTTCCAGCTCGAGGAGGTCAAAATATCGAAATACTCATGCATAATGAAAACTGCGGCATTTCTCAGACATTCTGAGTCATTCAATCTTGTAACAAAGAATGCGTGTATTTAGAATGCGCCGTTTCTTTTGTAATAAGTTATGGTTGACTTTAGTATTTGTCTGTAACATCCATTAGTCTGTTTATCCAAAAAGAGAGAATTTTTCGTTCTTCAGCGCATAAAGCTGCAAAATTATTGAAAATCAAACCGTACAAAATTAGTGCGTCACGAATAGTGTTAAGAATTATATGCACTAAAAGCCTTAAGTATGCATGCAAATACGCACTTAAAATACCGAAATACAGACGTGGACAAATTATTAGCAAAATTGAAGATTTTTATTATATATTTTTACAAAATATGGTTCTTCAATTTAGACTACAGTTGACATTTTTGTGTATTTCCAAATTATTAGCAAAATTGAAAATTTGTATTCTATACTTTTCAAAATGTAACTCCTCAATTTGGACTACATTTGATATTTTTGCATATTTACAAATTATTGCATAACTGAAGGTTTTTATTGTATATTTTTACAAAATTCGATTCTTCAATTTGGACTACAGTTGACATTTTGGATATTTTAAAATTATTAGCAAAACTGAAGATTTTTGTTTTATATTTTTACAAAATTTGACTCTTCAATGCAGTTGACATGTTTGCTAATTTACAAATTATTAGCAAAATTGAAGATTTTTATTATATATTTGTACAAAACTTGACTCTTCAATTTAAACTACAGATGACAATTTTGCATATTTCTGTCTACTGTAATGATGGAAATATCCAAAATTGTCAACTGTAGTCTAAATTGAAAAGTCAAATTTTGTAAACAGAATTATCATAAAAATCGTGAATTTTGTTAATAATTTGTCCACGTCTGTATGCGCTTACATAAGCACTAAAAACTGAAGAGCCGGCACCTTAGTATATAGGCCTATAACTTAGGCCTATATAGACTGTATTTATTCTAGTAGAGTTAAGACCATGAGGCCTTCTCTTCCACATTACCAGAAGTGAAATATACGTACATTGAAACAATAAAACGTAGTAATATTAATGGTAATACTTAAATATAAAATTATCATGCATATTAAGTAGCTTACATATTGTATAATGAAATATTGACTAAACATGATACATAATTAGATGATGGATGAGTGGAACAGAGAAAAATTCTCTCCGTCACCGGGATTTGAATCCGGGTTTTCAGCTCTACGTGCTGACGCTCTATCCACTAAGCCACACCGGATTCCCATCCCGATGTCGGATCGAATCCTCTCAGTTTAAGGTCCACCTCTTGGGTTCCCTCTAGTGGCACAATGTCCCTCATCCATCATCATATGATGACGCAGAATTTCTGCACGGAAATATCATATGTACTTCGGTACATCGTAATAATATATGTTATGCGAATAATAATCACTTAGTGATTTAAGACGGCGCTTATTCCGTCGGATCCCGGCCACTTAGTCACTCATAACGAGTGCACCTCTGCACATGTATGGACATTGTGCCACTGTCATACATCTGTGACTCAGTGCATGAGGGTAGGCCACTAGAGGGAACCCAAGAGATGGAACTTAAACTGAGAGGATTCGGTCCGACATCGGGATGGGAATTCGGTTTGTCATAGTGGATAGAGCGTCAGCACGTAGAGCTGAAAACCCGGGTTCAAATCCCGGTGCCGGAGAGAATTTTTCTCTGTTCTACTCATCCATAATCATATGACGCAGAATTTCTGCACGGAAATATCATATGTACTTTGGTAAATCGTAATAATATATAATTAATTAGGTCTACAATTTATATTGTAATTTCACTTTATAATAGGCCTAAATGACAATTTATACAAACACACAGAATAACTTATAAAAATGAATGAATTCCATGTACAGTAGAAGTACTTAGGCTACGGTAATTAAGTTTATGGAGCTAACAAGCCATTTTTTATGTCGAGGAGTTGGCCTGAAGCATATTATGTTACTTATTACAGAAATCATATGTACTTTATTTATACTGGGTATTAAAAATAATTGAGGACCGTTTTTGCAAAACTTGCTAATTGCAAAATTGAGATTTTGATGGATTCGTTAACATAAGGCAGGCCTCTACATGATGTTCAAGGCGTCTTAGTAAAATTGGGTTATTTCTCTTCATTGTAGTGTGTCAAAGTGTGATTGTTTTTTCAAAACTTGCTTTCTCCTATAAGTGAGAGATACAGCAAATCTTGCTTACTATAGTGTTTTGTCTCTCCTGTAAAATTTAGTTTTTTTTTTTCAGTTAGCAAGTTTTGCAAAAACGGTCCTCAATTATGACTGAAAATTACAGTATGTAATGTACGTATGTTTTCCCGTGGCTGGTGATAAAATCAATTAATAGCTACGAGTTTAAAGGTTTGGACAACCCTTACACTCTTGCACTGTAGCTACGTGTTCAGTAGGCCTAGTTAGGAAGGAGTGGAGATCGGGGGTTTGTTTCGCTTGAGTGGAGATACTGTGTTCGAGTCTGCCGAGATGCGATGTCGCTTACGTCTATACATCAGGAATGAGGGGTTGGAACTGTATCGTGCGCTGCCAGAAAGTAGATAGATACCGGAACTATCGCCGTTTCTGTAGTCGCATTGTTGCACTTTTTGGTCCTTTTTTACACTTATGAAGAGTTGTTCAGCAGTTTAGATTATGAGAAAAACAATGCGTAAAGTAGAATTGCTAATTATGGTCCGTGCAGATGTAGATTCAAGGTCCTCGATAAATTTTCGTGTTGATTGAGAGAATTGGGGATGTATGAATATACAGTAGATTTGCAAATCCTCTCTCTGTCTGTGTCTCTGTCTCTGTCTCTCCCTCTCTCTGCAAATAACAGTCCTTTTAATTAGTTTTATTAATACAGAATCAATTATTATACATTATTATAATCTATGTTAATATTTTTTCGAGTGCCTCATTTGATTTCAGCAATTAGTTTCTTATTTATTTACCAGAGTTTCCTCAAATTAGAGGCTACCATTAGACAAAGCATACAAAACAAAAAAAAAGAACAAATAGATGATGAAAGATAAGGGCTGGTTCACAATAAACCGGGAACAAAAACGAAAACGAGAACGAGAACGGAAATAATGTTAAAATTAGTGTATTCAAATGTGAGCATTCACAATTAACTATTGTGAATGCTCACATTTAAATGCATTTATTTTAACATTATTTCCGTTCTCTTTCTCGTTGCCGTTTCCGTTCCCGTTCCCGTTCCCGGTTTATTGTGAACCAGCCTTATCGAAGTGAGAAAAATGACAAACTAGTAAACAAACAAACAAAACAAATAATGGCAGTTAATAGAATAAGCTAACAAGAAGAAAAATGATAATGGTGCATCAGTTTTTTCAGTACACTGAATTAGAGTCCATATAGGTGGTTCCGTAAGAGTTTGACTGACTATCTAATTATGAGGAGGGCCAGTTCAAGTCAGTCGCTAGGACTAACCAGATGTAAAGAACCCAACAGAGTAGGCGTTCTCTCTGAATATACAGTATGTAACAATCTTGTTCGTACAGTAATATTGTAATTAAAATATATAATTTCGTTAACGAAAATATAATTTATTTTAATGGGTTAAATTAAAATGCGAAAAAACAATATCTTCTTTTCAGGATATAAAATAAGCTTCATCAAATTTTTCAAATCCGTATAAATAAACATACAAAATTAAAAAAATGTGCACATTTTATGCAACTTTTCTCTTCGTACATCTAATCATTTTGTACTTTTCAATGTCTTAATTTCCAACTATTACACAAAATTAATATCTTGTAACATATTCTTTGCCTTTAATAATCTCCTCACGACTTCTTTTCATTGAAGAGACAAGTTTCTTGCAAACCTCTAGAATGATATTCTGCCATTGTTCTGTCACTATTCTTTTGAGCTCCGGAATGGATGTTACCTTGCTGTTTCGTGCCTCTTTTTCAAAATTAAACAAATGTTCGATAGAATTTAAATCCCTGATTGAAGTGGCATTTTGAGTTGATGGGGAACGTTCCAAATGAGCCAGGTCTTGACGATTTCGGCAGTATGTTTAGGGTCGTTATCATGTTGAAATGTATAATTACTCTGGAAGCCAATTTTTTTAGCGCATTCTTTCAAATTTGTCACAAGAATACTCTTGTACTTCATTTTATCCATAATTCCATCAGTGAAGTGTACGTTTCCGACTCCAGAGGAAGACATACAAGCCCGTATCATGATGGAACCACCTCCGTGTTTTACAATGGGAATAGTATTTTCTTTCCTGAAGGCAGAGTTTGCCTTCCTCCACACTCGGTTGCAACCATCTGAGCCGAAAAGATTTATCTTCGTCTCGTCGGACCATATTACATGATCCCAATAGTCCTGCTCTTTAGAAACGTGTTCGTTTGCAAATGTAAGTCTTTTTATTCTATTTGACTCACTATTAAAGGTTTCTTACGTGGAACCCTGCCATGAACCCGTGTTTCCACAATACACGACGAATGGTCTGGTTAGAAATTTCTTTTCCTATAGTGTCTTGTATTTGTGAACGCAGTTTTTCAACACTTAACCTAGGGTAACGACGAATTTGTTGTACAATGTATCTTTCGTCCCTTTCATTTAATTTTCTTGCTTTTGATTTTCGCCTAAAATTCTTCCAAGACACTTCATAATTAAATTTGTTTACAATATGCTGAACTGTTGAATGTGTATGTTTACTTATCTCCTATAAACACGTGCCTTTAAGGACAAGTTGAGCAATAACTTTCTTCAGATCTGAAAGCTTCGCCATCTCGTGCACTACTGTCAAGCTTGCAAGGTAAAAATGTAAACGAGGGAAGCCACCACTCAGTAGTAGCAAACACGAACCGGTCAGCGTATTTTGAAACGGTAAAATAGGGCAAGACTTGTAAGTGTACGAACAGAAAAGTTGCATATCGAACACAACGAATAATGGAGATTTCTTTTTAAAATAGCAACAAATATTTTAAAGATACATTATAATTAAATATAATAGCGAATATTATGAATAAACTCCACACAATTATATATGTGAAGAAGGAAACAAAATTGTTATCTTATTTGACAGTTAAAACGTACATTATCACAAAAATAAGGGCTGTACGAACAAGACTGTTATATACCGTATCTATCTGTTCTGGCGATGGAAATCTCAATTTCCAGGACGTGGTGAGATACACAAAAGCCTGATCCTGATCACAGTCACGATGAAAGCCTAAAAACGCACATATAATCTTGATTGATTTTTTTAGATGGTACATCTTTCTTAATGCTTAGAAGTCAAAACTATATCGTTTTATTTCATATCTATGGAAATTCTTTCTTTTGGCTCTTTTTCTAAATCCTGACCAGGCCCGCAGAAACGCGTGTTCACAAATCACAAATAAAACAGAGACGGCAACTCCCAATGCCAAGAGCACGAGGATGGACGTCACTTGGTTCAGAGAGACGCTGCTCGCGCCTTCTTCCGCTTTCTCCAGCTTCTCAGTGTCCAGTTTGATCAATCCCGTACCAAGCATAACGTGCAGCCTGCAATTAGAATCCATTGTGTGTTATACAGTAATACAAAGATTGAGCATAAATCATGGTATGGCAACAATTGTTTTTTTTTTTTAAGTTAAACGATGGTATGACGTCATGTCGTATGTTGTATGGCATCCATAGTATGTGGTCACCCACTAAATGATAATATGATGTAAGGTTCTTGTACAGAGAGCAATGTGAATTCACTTGTGAGTCGACCGCCGTGCTTTCACACTACGAGAGTGTGATCGCATCACTAATAATAGTAGCCTAATAATCTATACTAATAATAAATCTATAGACGAAATTTTTCTGGTAATTTTCGATTTTCCAAAAATAATTGGTCCTAACATATATAATTAACCAACCTGAAACCGAAAATCGCTTTTTTGGAATTTATGTTTGTATGTCTGTCTGTCTGTCTGTCTGTCTGTATGTTTGTTACCTTTTCACGCGATAATGACTGAACGGATTTCGATGAAAATTGGAATATAAATTAAGTTCGTTGTAACTTAGATTTTAGGCTATATGGCATTCAAAATACATTATTTAAAAGGGGGGGTTATAAGAGGGCCTGAACTAAATAAATCGAAATATCTCGGTTATTATTGATTTTTGTGAAACATGTTACATAACAAAAGTTTCTTTAAAAATAATTTGCGATAAGTTTTATTTCTTGAAAAATTTTGATAGGACTGATATTTAATGAGATAAATGAGTTTTAAAATTAAAATAACTGCCATCTAAGGCCGTGTAATGAATTAAAAACAAATGACTTCGTCTATAAGGGGCCTTGGACAGCAACAATCGAAAGCTATGAAAGATAGCCTACAGAGAATGTTTCTGTGTTTGTATGAAGTAATATCGGAAGCTAAATTAACCGATTTGTATAATTAATTATTTCACCATTGGAAAGTGTAGTTTCTCTAGATGGACATAATGCTATAATGTTATTACAGTAACTGATATAATATAATATAATATAATATAATATAATATAATATAATATAATATAATATAATATAATATGATATAATATAATATAATATAATATATGTAATGTAATATTATATAATATAATTTAAGTTATTTGAAGGTTTCACAACCATAATGGACCAAGCGCCATTTACTGAATACGTAGAAAACAAGGGTTAAAATTAAGTTATTACCATAATTCAATGGAAACTATAACAAGTAAAATAAAATATACACATTAAATCTAACTGATGTCATTCTTCATTAAACTATGGTTGCATGTAATAAAAATTAAGAAACATGTTGAGGAATTGTCATTGCACCAAATGAGTGTCTCTGGGCCAAAATGATCGCATTTTAATTATTTGGATGCAATTTAAATTAAGTAACATATTAAACGATTTATCCTTCTATCAAACACGAATGTTCCCTGGATCAAACGTCCTATTTTAATTATGTAATTACTTTATATTTATTTCTAACGGTGCAGCGGAGCGCACGGGTACGGCTAGCAATAATAATAATAATAATAATAATAATGATAATAATAATAATAATAATAATAATAATAATAAAGGTAGTGGTAGCGGTTTTATTTAACTTGGCAGAATTAACCCCTTACCGCATTTTGGGACAGATATGGTACATACCTTTTTTGTATTCATATAACTTATAATATAAGCATGTAATATTTCAAACTGCATATGGGACAGATATGACACACTGTCAATAACTGGATTTGACCATATGTGACATCAGTTGAGAAAGATAGAACTACTTAAGTTATTTGAATATAAAACTGGTGTATGCAACACTGTCCTATGCGGTAAGGGGTTAAGGCCATCAGCCCTTCTCTAATAATCAACCAGGAGTAAAACTTCGATGTAAGGTCTTTAGAAATATATACAGTACACAAAAGAAATAATCATAATAAAATGTAAACAATAAGTCAACAGAAATTAGACATACTTACAGTAAGTGTACAAAGTCTTCATACACCAAAATATTTTAACTAAATAGACATATGCGGGATTTAATTGCATAATAAAATAGTAATATACGTTACAAGAGCAGTATGTTGACGTTTTCATGTTCGAGGAAAAGATTGAAAAAGCGAAACGTAGTTGAGCTTTTTTAATTTCCGAGAACATGAAAACAAACATACCGCTCGTGTATCGTACATTATTTTGTGCGAAGATGTTTTATTACATACCTGAAAGACGAATTTCTAATTAGTTGCAATGAAATCTCCATGTTGGTTTCTGTTTAATGACGCCAACTTCGGAACACCGAAATATCTTTCTTCAACATTGTTGCTGTAAAATATTTTCTGTGTTTACTATATTCCAGCAGGCCGTGATATACGTCTGTCTTTTTTTCCCCCCAGTCTTTAAATGCGAACTTAAAACAAACGGTAAGGTTATGTGATTATTTATTTTTCATTTTAATATTTTAACAATATTAGTTATATAACATATTGCAGTAATAACATCCGCATCTGGAATCTCGTTGATTTTTTTCACGGCTTCCTTAATGTTACTTGTATCAGGAATGCAATAATTTTCGTGGAGTAGTAGACTTTACTTAATTTTTGCAAATATTTAAAAACAATAATTAACATTGCAATTTAGGTGAAATTGCAGTGGTAAGTTTCAAATTTATAATTATTACTATGTTAAACGTCTCTAAAAATAATATGTTAAAAGCCTAAAGCAGTAAAATGAATGTCGCGCTTAAGCGGTAAGAAGAGGGAAATTGTTATGTGTGTTACGTTGGAAATACTGAATGTGGTATTTCACACTTACCGCGTATTGGTTCTGTGCGAAAAACAAGCAAATACGCACGATCTCACACAAAATATTTTTCCTATACATCTAATAATACAACTAACAGATTTATATGCACATGATTAATCAGGACCAATTCTGTTAATACAAAATAAATTATTTTCTCTAAAAAACGACAAACAAAAAGTGTTCATACAGTTACAAATTAGTGTCCAATTATTAATCAAATTAATAGAAATTAATACTTGGTGGAATTTCTTTTTGCTTCCACAACTCGTTTTAAATGGTGGACTTGAATACTTTTTGTTCCGAAAATGCAACAGATTTCTTTGTCATGTTTCAACTTCATTTATTTCTTGTTTGAAAACAAATTTACGAAACTTAATTCAGCAACGTAACGACGTCCGTATCAAGTACTGAGTTATATAGCGTCGATGAAATTGGTGATAACGAGATGGTATTTGGCGAGATGAGGCCGATAATTCGCCACAGATTGTCTCACATTTGCCTTACGGTTGGGGAAAACCTCTGAAAAACCCAACCAGATTATCAGCCAAAGCTGGAATTGAACCCGCGCCCAAGTTCAACTCCGGATCACCAGGCAAACGCGCTACCAGTATCTAATCTTGAGGGACCAAAGCTGTAGTTAAAATTGGTACTGAAATATAGCAGTGTAGGGAAAAGAATATTTACCTATCTTCTATCTAGCAGGAAGATATCTGTTTTTTTTTTTTTGACGCAAATCGGTGAAACAGTCAAGTCCTTTTCAACTGTAGAGACGTTACTGAAAATAAGGCTTGATGAGTTCTTACACAACAATGTGCAACATATATTTATCTATGCAGTGCATACTAAATATTGTTTTGAAAAAAAATGGACTTATCGGTTTTTGCACCGAGGTCTTTAATTTCGATCTGATTTCCTAAATTTCTTCCGGATCTGTTAAATCCATGTTTTTACACATATACAGGGACATCATTTTATTTTTACTTGCATTTTTATTGTACCTGCATTTCTGAATGTACTTCACTCTCACCCCTTCACTAATGTCCTTGCTCCCGTCAGACACACAAACTTACGGCCGCTATTGCATTCGAAGTCTTCAAGCAGTGAAGTAAACACTGCAGTGTATAGTGTGTTTCATAAATATGATTGCGTTTTCTATAGAAGAAAGAACCGAACCTATATTAATAATATCGTACTAAAAAATTATATTCAAGAAACGATAAATTAAATTTCAGAGAATATGCTTCAAAATGTTTTTAATAATATGCGTATTGAATTAAAGCCTGCATTGTAATGAACAGCAACCATTTTCAGCTACTTGTTTAAAAATTCAGATTATCTTTTTTTGAATTGAGGTGGCTAGAAGCAAAGGAATGCTAGTGACATTTGTAATAACATGAGTTTAGTGCATCCAGTGTAAGCAAAAGTATCTAAAATTTTAGTGGCAAAGGGATATTTTAATCGCATCACTCATTAAAATTTAAATAAAAATTTCACCGATTTTACAAAAGCTTAAATATTTAAACCCCATTTTCTCAAAATTAACTTAAGTGCACTTACAGCCCTTTACTTATGACCCCCTCAATTTAAATACACTCTCTATATTGTATGTTAACACCAATAATTAATGTGCTAAATAAAGTAGACATTACATAACGAACATAGCCGCCTGAAAAGCTGAGTTTTTGAAAAAAAAAATGTTACTACTCTACTGTATTTTGATAAATTCCGTAAAAGTGATGATCAAACTGAAAATCGTAATATCGTATTTCCCTACAACATAAATGGATACACTACTTTTCTCTCCTCCTATAGCTAGTAAAATGATTTGTTTACATATTGCACTAGTGACATCAAACTCCTGTAATGGAAGGGGGCAACAGTGTTTCCGAGTATAGCCAGGTTAATGTTAAAAATGTTGGTAAAAATAAAGTGATGTCCCTGTACCATTCACCATTTTCACGGTTCTAAACAAACCAACATTATTTTGTTAGTATAGATCGAATTGACAAAATTGTTTTCTGATGCTGAAAATATGGATTTTCGTATTCCCATATAAATACGATAGCATCGAGTGAATCTTACAATTAACAATAAAAATTACTGAAAAAATCTTAATAGACTTATGAAGGGCTGAGAATGAGACAGTTCAAAACCACAATTTTAACAAAAGCAGTGTTTTGTGCAAGTTGTAGTTTCACATACTTAAGATATGGTGAAGCTACTAGCAAAATATTATAAAAATTTACTCAAAGAATAACGTTAGTAGGACGCTGAAGAAATTATGATACCGCACCTAATAGCATTGGACTCTAAACCTTTAACACGCCCTGCTGTCAAATTTTGGCTGTGTGGTTTAGGACTGTATCATTCTTACCCCCTTCATATATTTAGATATATTTCTTCTTTTCGGACGGAGTTTAGCTTGTGACAATGTTCATCCTTATCTCCATAGTAATAATACGTAGGCCTACCATAGATATCCTCTTTGTAAGAAATGACAAAGTTCTTATCGCTAACACATAATTCCGAACATAGCGGGATACAGTGACAGGCCAGTAGACCTATTAGTTGACATTCAAATGTTGATAGCACTATTTAGCTTTTATGCCTTATCATTCATTTGTAGTTTTCTGCCCAAGGGCAGATCTTTCACTGCAAACCCAGCATTATCCAGTCTTTCCTATTTTCTGCGTTCTTCCAAAGGCCCATTCACAATGAAAATTAAACATAACCGTAACACAAGTACAGACGTTTGCGCCCAGGTTACCAAATGGGATCATTCACAATGATTCACATAAACATTGGTGTAAACATTGCCGTTAGACATTAACATGAAAGTTTGCAAACTCCAAACTTTCATGCTTATACTTACGTGATTTGCAAACAGTACACAATCGTGGAGCGCTGAAGTATACGACAGAATATGAGGAAATGACGTCGTTGTTATGTTTCCATGGTTACCAAGTATCTTTGCGGTTATATTTATGTTCCCATCGTGAATGATGGTATGATTTTTTTATTTTACCGTAACGTTTACATTTTTTAGTTAACGCTTACGTTATGTTTAATTTTCATTGTGAATGAGCCTCCAGTTTCCAGATAATATAAACTTAATAAATGTTATAAATCCAAAAAGATTTCCTCGAATTTGTCAGAAAATATGAAATCTATGTTTCTACACACATCTGTTAAAAGTTCCAAGCAAACTAACTAACTAACATCACTTCGTTATTAAATTGAAATGACAAAGTTTTATTTTCAGACGCTGAAATCAACTATTTTTTGCATTATTATAGTTGTAAATCTGATAATATTTAATGCATCTTACAACTAACAACCAATATTACTAAAAACTGAAAAAAAAAAAACCATACCAAAATTTCTTTTATTTCACGAAAATCAAGATCTATAGTAGAAAAAGTTGCGTCAAGTATCCTTATTTCCTATGAATTTTCACCAAAAATTCCTATAAAATCTATGATGTAACTGCATTTCAATTTGTGTTACAAAATGAACGTGACTCCACATTGAGACGGTAATGATCCACCAATTTAGCAATGACTAGAGTTATGAAAAGATCATCAACGGTAGAATCTAACTCGCCTATAAGCTTGGAAGCTTGGTTCACATCCGACCGCAGAGAAAGACGAGTTACTTACGTTTGCTTGAATATGCCCGATAAGGGCTGTTCTTCTGGATAGGAAAGGACACAGGCGCCGCTATGTATGCGTTGGGAATTTTCTGCAAGGTACAGTTGAGATTCTGCGCATTTACTGCCGCGTCATGCTCGGTGGTGAAGGTGGCGTACCTCTTACGCGCGCACACTGTTTGCAGTCTCTCCAGTATGGTGGCCGGCAATGACGATTCCACAGGAGCAATGTTTCTGACATACACTGATCGCAGTAGAGTGTTGTTGGACATCTGCGAAACCAATTTATGACGTCAAAAACTCGAGCATTTGTGAGGAAATTCTGGGTGTTCAGTTCAAAGTGTGTCATGGCTCGATGTATGCCGTCATGTGGCTAGTCGATGAGCCTAGAGAATTCAATCTTCCTACACTTCCGCAGAGATGTATTACCTATCTGCCAGAGAAGTTGCCTAGCAAGTACGGCGTTCATTCTGAAGAGTACGTACCGATACGTACGGTGACGCCGGTAGTGGCAGGAGTGTGAACTGCTTCGAAACATGTACTGAGGTGAGTTTTTTTTCTTACTGTCGAGATATGGGGAGAAGGTTAAGACGTTTACTTATGTATTTGTTGACATTAACTTCGACGGTCAACATGGACACGGAGCATTTGATTTGTGTTGTGGAATGTTGCCGTACGCAACCGATCATAACAAATACCCTGCGTACGACTTGGCCTCACAAAACAGTTCGAAAGAGGTTATGGTAGCACACAGACCGTACAGACCGCCATCTGTTGCTACGACGTTCAAGTTATACCGTACATGTTCTCAAGTTCAGATTGAACGCCTTGATTAATAGGCAACTTCTCTGACATTAAAGCCGAAACTCGCTTCAAATCGGTGACTCATCAACAGTGACGTCATGACACACTTTGAAATGAACACCCAGTAGAGCTAGATCACGCTATAACTCAACAGACGGTGATGGCAGTCACTGAATACTTCAGTGTTATGTCACTCACATTTCATTCTTGTTCCGTTATTAAACCATCTTAAGGACTCTGAATGATTTCTGCAATGGGAAAGATGTTCTTTTCTTGGGAATTAAATTAGCTTACTTTGAATGTATCTCTGTGTTTATGTAGGCTATACATATACAGTTAGTCACAATGTTACTTGTACAGATCGTATTTTAAATTTGATATTTATTTATTTTCCTAATAATTGTAACATAAAATATAAATAAACAGAAAAACTTTAGCTCGCCCCTGAAGGAGTAGAACTCGTGCTCAGGGACGGACTCTTGAATTGAAATTAAGAAGTATATAATACAATTTGTCTTATGTCTACTACATAATAAGAGTATATAAATTTAAATTTACAATTTTTCAATTTTTATAAAATCCATACATAACTTTTTAAATTTAATACTAGAACTATTAGAATTGACAAGATTAGGATATTTAAATATACATTTGTTACATGTTCTTGGGCCTAAATTACTACTATGATTAAATACTGAGCAGTGTTGCATTTTGGTTCAAACAATCGTAAAGAATTCATACCTTTTGTTTTTTAACTATGCGAATACTATTCAAAATTATTTCGACTTTCATGTATGAATTTTATAAATACAATATAATAAATTTGTCTTATTTGAAGAACATTAAAGTCTAAAAACAAATTTTAAGATGGAAAGTCAATAGATTTATGGAGACATATTTTAATTATTTTCTTCTGTAATAAATAAAGTGGATTAAAATTGGATTTAAATAAACTACCCCGTCCTATAATTCCATACATAATTACGGATTGAAATAAAATTAAGTATATTGTGCGTAATAAACTTATTGACAAGTAATTCTTCAATAAAACGAAATAATATATTATTTTACATAATTTATTAGAAAGGTAATTAATGTGTTGGTTCCATTTTAAATTATTGTCAAATTATGCCTAAATACTTAACTTCAGGGGACTCCTTAATAATTGGACATTTACGCTGTATAAGGCAACAATTAGAGTTATGTAATTTAATACTTAATATAGATTTATTTTATTTATTTTAGTGGGTTATTTTACGACGCTATGTCAACTTCTCAGGTTATTTAGCGTCTGAATGAAATGAAGGTGATAATGCCGGTGAAATGAGTCCAGGATCCAGCATCGAAAGTTACCCAGTATTTGCTCGTATTTGGTTGAGGGAAAACCCCGGAAAAACCTCAACCAGGTAACTTGCCCCTACCGGGATTCGAACCCGGGCCCCTGGTTTCGCGGCCAGACACGCTAACTCTTACTCCACAGGTGTGGACCTTAATATAGATGTAGGGGGTTTTTTACTAGTAATTTTGTTTAAATTTCGTGAAATTCGTTTCAGTATGATTTTAAGTACAGCGTACAAGAATTTGATAAAGTTCTTTATATGCTCTCTTACTTAAGTGTACCAATGAGTGAATTTTCAAGAAATTCTCTAAAAAAATCACATTTTTTTAAAATATGAAATAGTACATACCACCATCTATTAAAAAATAGCACCAAGAGTACGGTAGCGGCATTTTTAAAGTCTATACGACAATTTTAAAAGTCCTGTGGTGTTTTGAAGAAGAAGAAGAAGAAGATTTTTAGATTGTAGACAACATTAGGATAGGCTATTTGAATTGTATGCGGAGACTAAGAGGAAGGTTGGAAAATAGAAAAGATAGAAGAATGCTTGGTTTGCAGTGAAAGACAGAAACTTGGGCAGAAAACTATAAATAAATGAATCACTCTGAACCCCCAGCTTGGATCACTCACCTTGAAGTACATTAACTGCGAACTGAAAGGTTCTACTCCAAGGTGGTATAGCCCAAACTTCAGGAATTCTTCGAAGGTCGTGAAGGGCAGCTTGTATACTCTGGTCATGATGGAAGAGATCAGGGAGGCAGAGTAGCTGGTGAGCATGATCACTGCAGTGAAGTGGATTGTTACGAAGACAATACGGCCTGATACAATATTCGGGATGTCATCTTGACCTGAAAAGAGAGTCAGTTTGTTTCTTCTGATGTCGTTACCATCATCATCACCACCACAATAGAGCCAATGATTTGGCCATATTTCTATTATTTTTACGAAGAGGTTAAGGTGTTTTATAGTGTTCTAGATTTCTCCTTCCATTATATTTTTAATTAAGTATCATTTATATTTTTCATTAAAGCAGTGGCTAGAGTGCTGGACTTATAATCCTGTCGACTCGGGTTCGATCCCCTGTGTACCTTAAATTTAAATCTTGTTTCGGGGAAGTTCGTGGTCCAGGTAACACAGAGGTTTCTCTGGGTACTTCGATTCCCCTGTTTCATCGCAATAAACCAATTTCAGTATTATTCTTTCTTCAACCACTCTTTTTAACACAGGTTCATTTTTTATTCTGTCTGTTCATTTCACACGCTCCATCCTTCTCCGTATCTAAATTTAAATTCCTTTTAGTCCTTTCTTTTCGCTTAGACTTAATGTCCACGTTTCTCTCCATACAATGACACACTCCACACGAAGCACTTCACTAGTTCTTCTTCCATAGGTCCGCAGATGATGTTCGTTATATTAAAAGCTCCCTTATATTATTGATATTATTAATATATCAACAAGTTCACCGCTGTTTAATAACGGTTAGCATGTCTGATCATGGAACGAGTGGGCCCGGGTTCAAATCCTGGTTGGGACAAGTTACCTGGTTAAAGTATTTTTTCCGGGGTTTCCCCTCAACCCATTAAAAGCAAGTGCTGGGTAACATTCGGCATTGGACCCTAGACTCATTTCGCCGGCATTATTACCTTCATCTTACTCAGACGCTAGATGATTATAGCAGTTGATAAAGCGTTGTAAAATAACCAATTAAAATATATCAACAGAAATTGAATTATTTTAAATGCATAGCCTAGTTAATAATAATAATAATAATAATAATAATAATAATAATAATAGCCTAATAATAATAATTAATAATAATAATAATAATAATAATAATAATAATAATAATAATGGCTTTATTTAACCTGGCAGAGTTAAGGCCGTAAGGCCTTCTCTTACACTCAACCAGGATTAAAACTTGCTTACACAGTTGAACATAAAACTGGATCGGAATTAAATAATTACATACTGATACAATTTAGGTACATAATGAGATCAAAAGAGGTATTACATAAAATTTACCTCACAAAATAAAAATAAACATAGTGGAATACATATTAATGTTGTTACAATCAAATACGAATCACATAAAAACAGAAGCCGATAAAAAAATGTACACAGTAAAAATAAAAATGAACACATTAGTATACATATTAGTATTAGATTACAATTAAGTAGGATTTACATAATTAAACCATAAACCGACAATTGAATAAAATGTACACAAAAAAATAGATTGATAATAAAAAAACAACGCAGTGGGATACATATTGGCGTTAAGTGATAAATAAACACGATTTAGATAATAAAAATAAGAAAAAAAAATACAGTGGAACACATCCCATTAAATATTTGCAACGCGTTAGGTCATAAGATATTTTTCTAATTAACATTTAGAGGGAATTAAAGTTCGGCAGCCCTTGCCTTCAGGCGGCAGAGAATTCCAGTGACGAGAAGTAGCAACAGTGAAAGATGAAGAATAAAGATATGATGTGTGCAGTGGTATTTCTAGCGTGTTATCATATTGTGACCGAGTATTTAAGTTATGATACCGAGAAAGAATATTTTGAATATTTTGAAGTTTTTAAGGATAGCTATAATTGAGTGCATATTTAATAGGTTTGTAGGACATGAACTTCTGACCCTAGTAATAATATTGCTTATGGGGAAATTATAAGCAACTTGCCTTGAGAACAGAAAGCGCTGAACGACGTGATCAAAGCCTGCAGCAGGGTTGCATGTGGCTCAGCTACTCTGTCATCCGCACCACAATGGTGCCAAAGTTTGGACGTGAACCACAAGAATAAGGCTAATGTGATGGTTGAGATAACCAGAGCGACCCAGAGGCTGGAGCTAAATGGCCTTATTAGGCTATCCCACACCAAGTCCGTTGACTCTGGCTTCTTGATGAACATGTGTCTCCTGAAACGAGGATAAAGAAGGAAGGTTTTAACCCTCATCGAGAGTGGCAGCGTGTACTGAATTTGATTGCCAGGAGACAGTGGAAAATCACTAAATGTGTGTTGGGCTAAGAAGTGTTACTGCTCACACCAGCGACTTCTTGCCCAGATCACATATAGATTGCTCATTCCTATGTTAAAATCTGTTGCACTTAGAAGACAACAACCGCCAGGATCGCCAACCGTCAGCCGTAAACGAACACGAGATGGCAGTACAGTCGCTAATGAAATTCAAATGGGAGTTATGACGTGACTCATTATTTTTTATTGGGTTATTTTACGACGCTGTGTCAATATCTAGGTTATTTAGCGTCTGAATGAAATGAAGGTGATAATGCCGGTGAAATGAATCCGGGGTCCAGCACCGAAAGTTACTCGGCATTTGCTCGTATTGGGTTGAGGGAAAACCCTGGAAAAAACCTGAACCAGGTAACCGGGATTCGAACCCGGGCCACCTGGTTTCGCGGCCAGACGCGCTGGCCGTTACTCCACAGGTGTGGACGACTCCTTATGTAACTACTATAGTCCCGTCGCTCTAATTTCCGCCAGCCAATCGCGTTGCAGGTGGGCTACATTTATACGTGTGCGTCTTGTGATTCGCTGAGGTAGACGTTATTCATTTCTTAAGGCTCGATAAATACTTAATATAATCGCCCGCCATTTTGGCTCTTTCGTTGGCGTTAGCAGAAAGCACACGAAGACGTTATTTGCCACTCAATTATTTGCTGAATTACAGTGCG
The DNA here is from genome assembly GCA_025594305.2 of Periplaneta americana. NCBI lineage: Eukaryota > Metazoa > Arthropoda > Insecta > Blattodea > Blattidae > Periplaneta > Periplaneta americana. Next base: position 177,169,592 of record JAJSOF020000005.1, read on the forward strand.
TTTGATTTATTATCATAGGAGCTACGACATGATAATGTTTAACGGTGTGGCAAATAGAGTCCTCGTCTGGTAGCTCGGCAACGAAAGAACAAAAATGGCGAACGATACTATCTACCTAGACTTTATAGAACCTTCACTTCCTAAGACGTAAGCAAAGAGGAGGAGTCACGCCGGGAATAACAGCGTCGCGATTATAGATTGCAGCATAGTAAACCTGATAAAGTTGTTACCGACAAAACCTATAACGCCGAGCAATCTGGTTATATATGATCTAGGCTTCTTGACACCACATTCACTTGGCTAGCCCGATTATTGACTTTAGAAGAGCTATTTTTTCCACTTGGCTTATCTCCGAATACGTATTTTCGAAGGAAAAATGTATAGCCTACTATGACAGCTACAGACCCCTTGCTGTGACTGGGTGGATAGACCTCCGTCCTGTCACCCAGGCGGTCCGGGTTCGAGTCCCGGTCAGGTCTGGAATTTTTCATTGAAAAATAGTGACACTTGTGACGGACAAGGTCGCAGTTGGGGTTTTTCTCGGGGTTCACGTTTTCCCCATAGGTCTATTAAGTAAGATCTACATCATTCCGTCACCATTTCTCCATTTCGTCATCATTCCATAGCATTCTATGATCGCCGACTAGCGACGCACGGAGAGGGTGGCCTAAGGATGAGAGGAGTTGCCTGCTCGACTCCTGGGTACGCAGCGAACCTTAGTGTAGTCAGCCGGTTTGGGTTTGGAAATGCGCCTAGCTTGAGGGTTAGCGTAATAGATCGTAAACAGATCGCAGTGCTGAGACATAGTCCCCCTTCCATAAATTCCATTCCATTCCATCCAATTCAATTCCATTCCACGGCATCCATAAGTGAGCATGAAAGGACGTGATAAAGACTGGAACCCAGTGTTTGGTCACATGTGAACACATTCCTGTGCTCTCCACTGTCTTGTGCAACGAACGATGCGGCAAGGACCCAGTTGGAACTCATATAGGCTACTAACAAACTTATGTTTTTCTGCATGCGACCATGAAACTTTTGACAGATATATCTGCAGACACTTGAATTTAATACAGTATATATATATATATATATATATATATATATATATATATATAAAATAATACATATAAGGAGCACTCGAAAGAGTATTAAGTATGACTTTTATATATGTTGATCTTGTATCACACATTAGTCACTGTAGTCTGTTATGGATTTTGTTCTTCTTCCACACATTATTATGTGATAGCGTTCGCACTTTCGGTCGCACAGTGAGCAAATGCAGTCGTCGTCTGGATGGTGGAATCTTTGCGTTCTACATATCTTGTGGTGGAAGCCGTGGATAGCGAGTCTGGTTACCACGTGTCTTTGGTCTTGGCAGTCTCTGTCCACTTCCGGTCCGTCATTGCGGTTGTACAATAGAAGTCCGGGTCGATGTCTTCTTGCTTCCTACGCCGTGTCTCCAGGTGTGCTTGATATGGGCCTGTTGATGGTAGCATTAGTTCCAGCCTGAGGTCCTCTATGAAGAAACTCTCTTTGGCCAGCACGTAGACGATCCTGGTAGGGGACTGCTTTCCTACTCCTAGGACTCTCTTCAGGAACCTTGCCTTCACATTTTCTAACTTTGCAAGGTCGTTGTTCGTCAGTTTCTCCCATATTAATTCTATTCCATAGGAGGCAATTGGTGTTATAACTGCATGAAATAATGACATAGCTATATATATAGCTATATATAGCTATATATATATATATATATATATATATATATATATATATATATATATTTACAATCTTTTTCTTTGGGTCGAAAATCGAAACCAATGATAGAAACGGGTGTATACACGCGTATTAAACACTTTCTGAAAGAATTAGCACACTCTGTTGGAATTTATAGATTTTATTAACGTTTATACAAATCGTATTTTTAGCTCGAGAAACGAAAGATTTTCCCAGTTGGAAGTCATTACTAACAAACTTCTGTTTTTCTGGATGCGACCATGAAACTTTTAACAGATTTGTGTGCAGACACATGAATTTAATATGTATTTTTTAATTTAGAAGAATCCGATGGTATTTGTAATTTTTATTCATGTTCATATGCAGACGTCTCCAAAAGCGTACTCGCGAGTAAGCCCCTGAACGGAACCGAAACCAGTACGTAATGAGCGCGCTCCGCCTCACCCATCTCCACCTGTACTGTACTCCATGTTTATGCGCAAACGAAGAGCAGTGGCGGACTGCCATTATCATTGTGTTGGTCGAAGTGTTCCACGTTTCACAATGTCTTCTAATCATAGACGTAGTACAGTCAAGGATGAATAGGAAGAGAATTTTTTTCGTGTTAGTGGGGAGAATGTGAAATGCTTAATTTGTTCGAAAATTCTTAAGCGTGTGTTAAAATTTAACATGCGACAACACTACTCGACTCTTCACAAAGAATACCATACAATTACAGGCATGTTGGACATGTGAAAATAATTTATTTTGGGGCTATCTGTATGACTGTTGGTTATACATAATAATCAGTATATTACAATACGTTTACACTCAGTTCCGCATGACAAAAATTTAGTTTTTCGTTTAATTTTAGGTGAAATGCGTAGGCCTACAAATATTTTGATAAATATAAAACAAGAAAATACAAACACAATCACATATGTGTCCTCAGTCTTAAAAAAAAAAAAAAGCTTCTTGCTAGCTAGCTATGTTCTAGCTTGGAATATTGGAAAATCAATGAAGCCCTTTACACAAGCATAATTTATAAAATCGTGCATACAGGACGTTACTGAAATACTGTGTCCAGAACAAAGTCAAAGTTTAAGAAAATTAAAATGTTTCCAATTACAGTTCAGAGAAGGAATTTCAAGATTGTAAATGTAATTGAATCTGAAGTCGAAACCACAATTAACCAGTTTGTAGCTTACTCACTTGCATGGGACGAAAGCACAGATAGAAATGACAAAGCTCACCTAGCCATTTTCATCCGAGGAGTTAATGAACATTTTACTGTGTCTGAATGTCTTCTAGATGTAATTACAAAATACAACTGGAGAAGATCTTTTCCAGGCACTGAAAGGCACCATAGAATAGAATAGGTTGAATTTGCAATGGCTTGTGTCAATAGCAACAGACGGGGCTCCAGCTTCATAGTATGTCAAAACAATATACAAACGCATGATATTTCTTATTCTTTTGATATTATTATTTGTAAACGTAAGCATATCGTTGCCGCGATCCCCCACTGATCGCTTCCATCTGTTGAGGTACGAGTCTCTCCCCCTTCTCTAGCCTTACAGCACACTGTGTTCAGCGGGCAGCATCGAGAGCACGAATGACGATACGCTTTTTGGAGACCTCTGTTCATATGCCTTAAAAACCCTACTTATCTCAAACGTCTGGATTTAATGTTCCTAATTATTTCAGGTGAAGAATATAATGCGTGCAGTTCTGCATTGTGTAACTTACCGTTAGGTTCATCGTTATGTCGGTTTTCGTTATGCGATGGTTCGCCTATACTAATCATAGTAACATAATAATGCAATAACAAGGAAATTTCTATTTTGAGATTTTATCTTTCTTGTTTGATAAATGAACTTAATGTGTTACCTGACTTGGGTCAACTGAGTAATGAAATCCACCATTTCATATCGCTCAGCTGTCCACGTCATGTCCACATTGGCTACATGAACCTCGTTCCTCATTATCATGCCCACCAAGCCGTTCCACGTGCCGTTGCCCAAGTCTGAGCCATAGTAGTTGCCTGGCGACTTGTAGAAGTCGGACCTGAAGGAAAACAATAGGTCTACCTATTAACTAGAGTGCGGAAGGTACATCTGCGGGATCGAATTTCACACTAAACTAGATGCGGAATAGCAGAAGGAAATTGACGTAGACTGCCTTGGCCCATGTGTTCATTTTGCTCCAAGGTTTAAGCCACAGTCGCATTTGTCATTTTTGCTACTCGACTTCTAATGTAAATGTGAAAAAATTCGACAATCACATTGGAATTCAGAAACGAAGATGGTAATGGAGAAAATTAAATCAGAGATGTGTTTGAACTAATTTCAGATTTAAATGAAATCCTAATGGCCTGGATAATGTTCAAAAAAGTATTGAGTAATAGATGTTCAGGAATTGATTTCAAAGAGTTGGTGCAATTCATGTAGTCTAAGTTAAGGGGAGAGGGTGGTATTTTTAAAACTTTTTCCTATTTGGTGTAAAATATTAATGTTTTGTATGTAGAGAACTCACAGCTGTGGCAACTCAACCAAATAAAAATATTTTGAAAAAAAAAATTATTTGGGGGCTCAAATTTGAAAAAAAAAATGTACCCAATGCAGGATTGTACTAAAGCCGATATATTTAAACCGTTTTTAAAGATAGATTCAAACAGTTTTTTGCAATGTATTTGCAAAAGCATGTTCTACAAACTATCTGTAACAGAATTTTGATATTAGTCCCTATGTTTGTAAAATAAACAATTAAAATTTAATAACAATTTTCTGATTTCCTTTCTTGCAAACAAACGGACGTATTTTTAAAATGAAATCAATTAATAAAATCCTGTTACAGGGAGAAGTTTCCTAATAGTCTAAAGAATGTGTGTTCTAAATTTCATGAAGTATCTTTAGTAGTTCAGAAATTATATCCATTTTTGTCTGGCAATGTAGCAAAAAAAAAAAAAAAATGAAGTTACTGGAAACCGATAAAAGCGGGCGTGTGATTTAAAAATCCATAGCACAGGAAGTTTAAAATGACGTCTCAACATCCGATAAGGGCACAAATACCCACAAAATGTTATGCAATGCATTCCACACATATCAAAGGGTATTTTAAAGAAAAAAAAATTGAAAATTTAATTTACCGGAAACAACAATAAAAATGGGCGAGTGATTTAAAAATCCATAACGTAGGAAGTTTAAAAATGGCGACTCAACATCCGATAAGGGTACAAATACCCACAAAATGTTATGCAATGCATTCCACACATATCAAAGGGTATTTTAAAGAAAAAAAATTGAAAATTTAATTTACCGGAAACAACAATAAAAATGGGCGTGTGATTTAAAAATCCATAACGTAGGAAGTTTAAAAATGGCGACTCAACATCCGATAAGGGCACAAATACCCACAACATGTTATGCTATGCATTCTACACATATCACAGAGTATTTTAAAGAATTGTTTTTTAATTTACTCATTTTTCACCAAAAAATACCATCCTCTCCCCTTAAGTGAACAATTTCTTCTAATTACTGATGTAATTCCATCGTATAGGCTACTGTAAATCGTCATCAAGGATTTAGTTGGATGAATCCTGTAAAAACTGAAAATAGAAACCGCCTTTCAGTAAAAATAGTTAGCACTCTGCTAACAATAAATTTTAAAGGGCCTACTAGTAAAGAATTTCAGTGTTTGAGTGTCCATAAAATAACGTATTTTTATGTGATGTAAATTCAGCAGTAATTGATTCTAAACATACTTAAGTGTAATTATTTACTTACATAAAGTATATCTAGAGTGTGATAAGATGGATTGAAAGTAATAAAACTCCAAGAAACAAATTACATATCTTTTTGTTTCTGCATACATTATTAACTGTATCTTTCTGCACAAATATTTATAATATTGCACAACCATTTCGCAATTTTTTAGTGTCAGACTTGTACTTACGTAAAGTTTAACGTTGCTTCCAGAGCATTCCATGTATGTCCAAAAATGCCTCCTACTTTAACAGGCTTGTCATTTACTTCTTCTAATATTTTTATTGCATCACTCTGTAAGAGAGTAAAAAATGTCATGATTTGATGTTGGGTTACAAAAATTAATCCACGTTGTTTTTCAACCGTGTGTGTTATTCATATATTCATTAAGTATTAGATAATATCATACATCAATGACTATCACTACATATACAGGTTGTAAGTGAAATTGAAGGGAATGATAGAATAGGTTAAAATATACAGGGACATCATTTTATTTTTACTAACATTTCTAATATTAACCTGGCTATACATTTGGATTAACGTACCCCCTTCCACGGCTGGAGTTCGATGATACTGGCGTAAAACATAAACAAATCACTTTACTAGGTATAGGAGGGAAGAAAAGTAGTTCATCCATTTACGTAAACTAGGAAATATCGCGATTTTGTGTTTGATAAATTTCATTAAGTTCTTGTTTAATCAAAATAAAGTACTGTATTAACAATAAGTGTTTTTTACTCACGAATTGAACCATCCATTCGGACGTATTCATTATACAGTGTTGCCTATATTATACTGTTTACAGCATATTAGCATACAATATAGAGAATGAAGTTAAATTGAAAAATAATCATGATATGGATATTTCAACACATTTTTGAAGATGGTGGCCGTTCATTTCGGTTCAGGCTTCAGTTCTTTTGTGCATATTATCGCACTATAGACTATTGTACCTAATTCCAATTACCGGTTTCGTCCTTCGCACGAGTAACTCATGTTGAAATAATTCTGTACCTGTTCTATAAAAAAGTACGTACTTTACGTACTGTAAATTCAATCTTCACTTCTGCTCGATCCGAAAAGATAAAATTACTCAGACATGCTATCTACTGTCCGTCCAGGTGGTTTTGTCGCAGGGTCGTAGAAAGGGGGAAATCACGTGAGAGTTAATTACTTAATGAGGCCCTTTTTATTTAAGTTATTTTAAACAGTTGTATAATATTACGTAGACATCCAATTCCTAACAGAAATTAATGTTTTCAGAAAAGAGCTAAGACAGCCCAGCTACTAGCCTTTACAGAGGGGCGAGCAAAAGCGAGTGGGGGAAACCGGGATGCGACGTAGGCAAACGGAGGACAGTACCTGTGGGAAAATATGATTCAATACTGAAAGCTGTTTCGTCACTGGAAAACGCGAACATATTTCTGGAACGTACTATACTCAGCAACTCATATGCGGCCTTGCTTCCGTGTGGAGAACGGTTGGAAGTTTACTAGAAGAGGGGATGATAGTGAAGTACATTCAAAAACTCAGGTACAAAAAAATTGAAGTAAAAATCAAATGATGTCCCTGTATAAATACCTATTAACATAAACTTATGTGTTTTGTAATGAAATGCATGGTTAATTAGAAAATTAGGCCGAAAGTCTGCGAGTTTGGCTAAAACGGATCGCCACAGACTGAAATAGGAATACACACACAAACTGATGTCTGATTAGCAGCATTCCTTCCCTTAGTCACTGCAGTAGGGTTTCTAGATTTTCTAATGGCAAGACAAAAAAAATAACGTTACCTACTCGTTAATCATTTTATTTAATTTGCAAGAAAACCGCCCATTTTATTTAAACATTGCAGGAATAAATAATTCCTTCTTAGTTTATTTAATGTTAAGAGTAAAAATCAGAATCGATGGGTTGTATTTATCGAGTAAAACAGTGTTAATATTTAAGTGAAAATTATTTTTTTCAGAGAATGATATTCATTTGGGACTGATATGGTATTAGAATATTTTTTGTAGCTACTCCGTCCAAGGAATAAGCTGCACAGTTGTATTACTTCTATCCTGTATAATCATCAATCATCGAAAATATCTAAATGAGGACGTGGTTTCCTGCTCTGAGACTGAAGGGCATTGGTTCAAATCAACGAGTCAAAGTCAGGATAGGAGGAGAAATGTCACAAGGAAATTAAATAGGGAGAGGAGTACGTGAAGGATGCCCTTCATCACCTACCCTGTTCAACATGTACTTGGAGGATTTAGGCCCAATTGTATAAAACTCACTGTCTGAAGATCAACTTTGATCGAAGATCGGAGGAGTTTATTGTAAAAAAATTGATTTACCTTGGTTCAAAACATGAAAGGGATATGGAGCATAAACAGGTGATAGTGATGCGGGGAACAGGTTTGTTCAGAATAACTTTAATTCTTTTTCAACGACAATTTCTTTTAACTTTTATGTTGCTTAAATGATTTAGCGACCTTTTTAGCACACCATAGTGACAAAACGTAATCCTTCTTTGTTGATAATGAGAAATCTATCGACTTTCCAGCTAATTTTTGGCGACTTTCCGTACACTCTATTGGAGACACTGGTTTGTTTCGTGCATTGTAAATAATGGCGGACAATAACAAGAAGGTTGATCGTTCTCCAAATTATGCTATGGTGTTTGATACTGCTAAACATAATAAAGCTTTATAAAACGACAATTTTCGTTTAGTAATACAGTTAATTGAAAATTTATGAATGTACCTATCATATCCATTAATAATTAATGGTTGTTACAGACATAATATAATTATAGGTTATGTTATTTGATACTGCTGAACACGATAAAGCCTTATAAAATATAAGAATGTTTGTGTATTTTTAAGGTAAGAAATTGAAAAAAAAAAAAAAAAATGTAAATGTAACTACCATATTATCTATTAATATTAATAATAATGGTTATTCTATTTGCACAATCTGCCACTCGTATATTTCAAACGGAAAAGAAATAACTGAACCTGGATCATCTAACTTAATCGGAGAAATTTCTTCAGTCAAAGCTGACTTTAGTTTAAGACAAATTAATCTCAGATTAGACTTTGTACAACACAAAATTCCAAGTTCAGCTAGAACGAGGATCAATTTAACCTCTGATCTAAGATTAAATGGTTTATGCAATCGGCCCTTAGTGACCTGTTTTCAAAACATAGGAGAGGTGATAGTAGGGGGAACAAGAATAAAATGCATAAGATTTTCTGATGATGATGCCGTTGTTAGTAGGAAAGAAGACGATACTATGACATGCTATTGGAGTTAAATGACAACTGTTAGCTGTATGGAATGAAGATAAATGCAAAAAGGACGAAGACCATAGTTATCGGGAGAAAAATAAACAATGTAAACGTGCAAATTCTAAATGAGGCAGTGGAGCATGTGGACGGCTTCAAATACTTCGGGTGTAGCCTATTGAATTGAATTGAATTTACGGGAAGGGGGCACTATGGCCCAGCACTGCGACCTGTTAAGATCTATTGTGCTAACCTCAAGCTAGACGCATTCCCAAACCTCACCGGCTGACTACACTAAGGTTCGCTGCGTACCCAGATGTCGAGCAGGCAACCTCCTCGTCCCTAGGCCAGCCCTCTCCTTGCGTCGCCAGCCAGCGATCGGGGAATGCTATGGAATGATGACGAAATGGAGAAATGTTGACGGAATGATGTAGATGCATAATGTGGAGAAAAACGGGAGAACCCCGAGAAAAACCCCAACTGCGACCTTGTCCACCACAAGTGTCACTATGGATTTTTCAATGAAAAATCTCAGACCTGAACGGGACTCAAACCCGGACCGCCTGCGTGACAGGTCAGAGGTCTGACCACTGAACCAACGTAGGAAGCTTTTAATACAAAAAGGAACATCATCTGCGTATCTCTGGAAAAAGAACTAAGGAAGACACTATTGAAGTGCTTTGTGTGGAATGTGGCATTATATGGAGCAGTAACCTGTATATTACGAAGAAGTGAAAAAAGCGAATTGAACAATTTGAAATGTGGATATGGAGGAGAATGGAACGTGTGAAATGGACAGATAGAATAAGAAATGAAACTGTGTTGGAAAGAGTGAGTGAAGGAAGAATGATGCTGAAACTGATCAGGAAGAAAAAAAGGAATTGGTTGAATCTTTTATTGAGAAGAAACTGCCTAAGAAGGAATGGTGAAAGGGAGAAAAGTTTGTGGCAGAAGATGATGTCAGATGACAGACGACATTAAGTTGTATATAGATCATATGCAGAGACTAAAGGTAAGCGTTCACTACATCGTATCGCACTCATCGGACGAATCGCACCGATCGGAAAAAGACTATCTTTGCTGTAATCGTTATGTAACCGCGTTCACTACATCGTATCGGACGCATCGCCTCTCGGCAAATCCGTCCACGTTTCTCGGATGGGCAACTTTTCCGATGCGTGCGATCATGACCTTCTTTAATAAATCAATTTTAATTGGTTAACTGTTACTATTATGTTGTGGCATGTTCAGTGTCGCGCCAAAATGGCAGACGGAAAACTTATTTCGCGTGTAGAAAATTGCGAAGAATTATAAAATTTGAGACGTTTCCATTACAGTAATCAAGTCATTTCTTACAAATATATTATGTAACCAATATTTCTCTCGTTTCTTCCTCTTCAATTAAATGAAGCAATTGCAAATTCTTATTCGCTAACAGACGTAATTAATAGACCTAACCTCAACTCCTCTGTTTTCAGCAATGTCAATATCGTACGACGTCATGTTTTAAACAGCTGATAGGGGAATCCGATGAGGCGATGAGGTGAAGCCGTTATAGTGAACGCTCTGCACGTAAAATATCCGTTGCGTGCGATTCGTACGAACAGTGCGATACGATGTAGTGAACGCTTACCTTAAGAGTAAGGCAAAAAATAGGAAAGATTGGAGAATGCTGGGTTTGCAGTGAAAGACTTGTTCTTGGGCAGAAAACTATGAAGAATGAATTTTGCCATTAAATCTTTGCAGTTTATCATTTCCATCCTGTTGTGATTAGAGTGATTTTGACGTTTGTGACGATTATGATAGGCTGATGATGGTAATGTTCCCTTAGGTCTATATCATTTATTGCGAGAGAACACTTACGTTAGTGACGCCTGTCTTGAAGACCAGTCCTTGGAGGTCTTTCCTTCTGTTATAGAATGTCTCGGAGTGCCATTCCACACATCCTCGTGCAGTCCAATTGCCCAGCAGGACGGTCTGCAGGGAGGACGAAGGACTAATACGGTACACCTCTATCAGTTCTGCATGGCTAGCCTCTTCTTTGACGACCAGAAATTCACAGTCGAATGGGACATCGATGTTCATGAGAAACTCTTCGACGGAAGAATCTCTGTCAGGGAACAGGAGCCAGACGACTTCGGAGAAAACGATATTTTGGGACAACTGAAATCCACATGCAATGTTGATTGTCGTATAGAAAGCTCAAATTTTACAGAATTTTGTGCCAAAAGAATTCTGTATGAAAATTAATTAATAAGACCACCTGAAACATGTCAGTAGTTCTAAATGAATGAACGAATGAACGAACGAACGAACGAGCACTGTAATAAACTCGGCCCAGTAAATAGTTTTAGAATATAAACACTCAATCAAGGTCACATGCTCTTTACTTTCCTGCGTATTTAGCTATAGGGGAAGAGAAGAGATTGCGGCGTGTTTACATTTTCCTTATATCCATTTCTTCTAGTGTACCTACGGATTAATACTGAAACCAATTTAATTACTTTTATTTAACTCTTGAGAAAACCGGAACATATGCACATTTCTGAGCTTGCATTGAAAGGGGAGATAATAATAATAATAATAATAATAATAATAATAATAATAATAATAATAATAATAGTTTTATTTTCCCTGGCAGAGTTAAGGCCATCAGGCCTTCTCTTCCACTCAACCAGGATCAAATCACATACAGAAAAATACATACCGGTATACAAATATTAACTTAAAAATAATAATGAACATAATTAAGTAAAAAAGAGAGATTGAATACATATACACAATCAGTATTAACTTTAAAATAACAATAATAAAAATATATAATAAAAAAAGAGACTGAATACATAATCACAAACAGGAAAATACATTCTAGTATACAATAGACTATTAGACTATTAAATTAAAAAAAAGAATTAATACATATGAATATAATCTCACAACTAAAGGAATAGTAGAATTAATATGATCAGCACAGCACGTGTTACATTGAGACAATGACAATTACCTACAATGACAATTACAGGAGATTGTTATTTTCGATAAGCAGTGTTTCTCAAACTTTTTCCAACGCCTCAATAAACCAAATTTAACCTGTTACTATGGATGGTAATAATTAGAGACCGGAATCTTAACCACTACTCCTTGAAGTTCAGTGAGTACGGAGTTTGTGCAATGAGCCAAATGACTTGACGAAGAGTAGTAGCGCGTGGTGCTGTACGATGAAAACAGACTTTTCCCGCATCAAGGTCAACAACCACAGTACATACATAAAATCAAGAATAGGGCTGTGTTGTGAATGAAAAAAGTATAAACATAGTTTTTTCTGTGAACTTTTAACTTAAAATGTTACTGTTTCACAGGCACTAGACTACTCTTAATGAAATGTTTAAACCTATATTACAGTAATGTTTGATGGAAAATTTCAACTTAAAATGTTGCTGTTTCATAGGTATCGCTCCTAATGCAATTTTTCAGCCCATATTACGATAATCTTTGTTGTAAATTTTTTTACTTAAAACACCGGTAGAGTTTACAAGCCATTCGTTATCTCGTGAAACAAAATGGTTGCGTGCTCAGTAGCATATCGTGAGAATATTATGGTGGGAGTAAGTGAGCTTGCAGGCTACAAGCAGAAGCGTAGCGAGGGAAGGAACCTTCTCTGTTCACTATTTTTCTTTCCCTGACGCGTAGATAAATTTCACGAGATACTGAATGGCCTATGCAACTGCCCTTGTGTAGAAATGTACTTACCAACAATATTTTAAAGTGCTTGTTCTCAACTTTGTCGAAAGGAAAATTGGTATGCATAGTCATTTCATACAGAACTCTGCTAAATTTGTCCGCTGACAATGAATTACTAGTTGAAAGTAGATATTAAAATTCACTTCTTTCTATTAGTTTCAAATGATTTATAATTATATTTTTTAAATAACAGTGCTGTCGTAAATGCCATCTTTTGGAACATATTATGTCAGTCTTACATAAATTACTCACAATTGAAGGGTTCAGAACTATAGTGGGTCAAGCGCCATTTACTAAAACCCCAGAAAACAAGGGTTAAAATGAAGTTATTACCATAATTCATTGGAAACATATAGCAAGTAATATAAAGTATACACATTAAAACTAAATGATATGTCAATCTTCATTAAACTATGGTATTCACTTAACTTTAACCTTTGCTTTCTCCGTTTTTAATAAATGGCGCTTGGCCCACTATGGCTCTGAACCCTTCAATTATGTCGCAACTTACACAGACATGGCTACTGTCTTCCGAATTCCTCTACCCACTTTTGTACTTACACACGTCTTTTAGGCACCTGTATTTCATAATATGATAAACACTGCTAACCTGTATTTGTTTAGGAGTAAGGAACTTTGTAGTATGCGTTACGTGTGTTTGTTTGGAGAGAATCATAGGAGATGCTCAATGTCATATCCATGGAAAAAAAAAAAGTATTCTGAGGGTTGGTGGTATTCATTAAAACAAGAAAAGAAATCTAAAACTTGGACTCTAACGTTAAATTTTGTACGAAACAAGGGCTTTGAAATTGGTATTGTAAGAACGGCTTATCTTTCTAATCTCTAATCTGATCTCTTCGGTTGTTTCTTATCAGGTTTACAGTATCGTATCGTATCGTATCGTATCGGAAATACAGTAAACAAAAGAGTAACTAGATGCAGTTTCCTAAGACGAATGGAAAAAGGATGCTTTGCAATGAATGAAATTCACATCGAGCATCGCCTATTATAATGATTAACAAGTACTCATCTCGGAAGATATTAATTTTAGAACCATGTTTATTAGGCTTTTTTTGTCTTGTTTGGAGAATACCACCTCTCAGAATATTGAATGCTCTTTCTTTTAATCGAAATCAAATTTAACAACTCCTATGTTGTTGATAAAGTTGTCCTCATTCTCGGAAGATATACATTTTAGGACGTATATTCGTTAGAGATTTCACTTTTGATAGTTATTACCACATCTCAAAATATTAAATGTTTTTTGTAACATCCTGTATAAATGTATCATGGAACATATTTGAATATTTGCCTAGAATAATATTATTGTTCTGCCTGTGAAGACAGTTTTGTCTGAAACGTTTTATTAATTTATCAAATGAACTACAACTAGTGAATAGGAAAGGAATCTGAAAATAACATAGTCTTAAAAAGGGATAAGAAAACCATCCGATCGTCTTTATGTAGAAATAATGGAAACTTCTCTTGAACCCTTAAAACTGATTAAAATTTCGAATTACACGTTTGAAATAGGTTTTATCCTTTTAAACAGGGTAAACATACCTTTATAAATTTATTCACTTCTTCATACTTATTTATTACTTATTCTTAACCTGAAAGTAAACTCACAGCTTCCACGATGCGTCTACTTCTAGCTGTTTGTTGGATAACTAGAATGGCTCGGTTGTGCTTGCAACGAAACGCGTTTTGGTTGGGCTGTAGGTTGCGTGCTGAGCGCAGGCAGACAGACACTTCACTGTGTGAGAATTGCTTCATAATATCTTTATATCTCATCATTTCTTCAAGATCTGAAACAAAAACACGATGTAGAAACACGGTTGATGACACCACTACGGCGGGGATGGCATCGAGGATAGGACGAAAATGCATGTGAATATAGAGAAACAAGAAAAAATTATTGTTTTTATCAGCTGAAAACCCGTATTTCGCCAATTCGTCGTTTGCGAAAACTACGTAGTAGTAGTATTTATTCCATATTTATAAACCCTATTTTACATATAGTATATTAGGGTTATATTTTAAACTAACCATAACAAATTGAAACTTCAGACTACCATACAATAAATATACACTTTAAGCGTAAAACATATACAAATTAATTAGATAAGGCCTTGAAATTACAAGTATCTTTAATAATATTGTGTTATCTTCATGGTGCAGATTTTATTTATATTTTGAGTTTATTTTAATTCTCTATTTATGACGCTAACTTTTTTCTGAATATTAGTGACAGTGGTATCAGATTTAACTTTGTGACATAAGTTTAAAGTATACAAACAAATGACACATAGTCTAAGCTATTTCAAATGTTACACATACCACAGGGATCTTCAAAAATGATGAATAAACATCCTGAGAGAAAATGCTCCTTCACATCAACAACGAGGTCGACAAAATTCTCTTGTAAGTTGAAACCACTACAAGATGCTATCAGCAACATCAGAACCATATTCTTCATGCTGAAACTCAGAAAAGTGTCAACTTTTATTTAGAAAAGATTGAAGTACATTTCCTACCTTATGTATGCGGGATGGATGGGGACCAATGCATCAAAATTTAAGAGGTGATTCTACAGGGACATCATTTTATTTTACTAACATTTCTAATATTAACCTAGCTATACTTTGTTGAGAACCAAAAACACAGTTTACTACCCCCTTCCACGACTGGAGTTCGATGATATTGGCGTAATATAGCCTACAAACAA
This sequence comes from Periplaneta americana, assembly GCA_025594305.2. NCBI lineage: Eukaryota > Metazoa > Arthropoda > Insecta > Blattodea > Blattidae > Periplaneta > Periplaneta americana. The sequence continues at coordinate 177,184,821 of JAJSOF020000005.1, forward strand.
ATCACTTTACTAGGTATAGGAGGGAAGAAAAGTAGTTAATCCATTTACTAGGAAATATCACGCTTTTGAGTTTGATAATTTCCATTAGGTTTTTGTTTAATCAAAATACAGTACAGTATTAACAATAAGTGTTTTTACTCACGAACTGAGCTGTCCATGTGGACGTAATCATTATGCAGTGTTTATTATACAATAATCACCTTTAAGAACAGCTTAAAAGATAACCTTATTAGCATTTCACTCCAATCATACTGATTTAAATTGTCACTGACTACATTGTTACTTCTTTCTTTAGACATCATCCTGATAGTGCTGTATTTTCAAAATTGTCTCGTAATAATCTCTTTCTATTATCTAATATTATTTGAAATATATAACATTATATGTATTTTAGCTTAATTCTGCTACACAGTTTATTTCAGTGTTTAATTAATAGTTCTTAGTATTTTGTTGTTTAATTCGTAAATAACTCTTGTATACATGTAACTCTCATCTAAATCAAATTGTTGAATTCTTTGTAAGTTCATGCATATGTATGTACACTTTTTGCTTACGGCCTTAACTCTGCCAGCTAAAATAAGTCATTATTATTATTATTATTATTATTATTATTATTATTATTATTATTATTATTATTATTATTATTATTATTATTATTATTATACAATCTACAGCACATTAGCGTACAATAAAGAGAATGAAGTTAAATTGAAAAATAATCATAATATGGATATTTTAACACATTTTTTTTAATGGTGGCCGGTCATTTCAATACAGGCTTCAGGTCTAATGTGCATATTATCGCACTATAGACTATAGTACGTAATTTAAATTACCAGTTTCGTCCTTCGTACTAGTAACTCATGTTGAAATAATTCTGTACCTACCCTATGAAAGAGTACCTTACGTATTGTAAATTCAGTCTTCACTTCTGTCCGATCCGAAAAGATAAAATTACTCAGACATGCTGTCTACTGTCTGTCCAAGTGGTTATGTCGCAGGGTCGTAGAAAGGGAGGAAATCACGTGACAGTTAATTACTTAACTAGGCCCTTTTATTTAAGTTATTTTAAGCAGTTGTATGGATATAATATTTCGTATACGTCCAATTCCTAACAAAAATTGATGTTCTTAGAAAAGAGCTAAGACAGCCCAGCCACTAGCCTTTACAGAGAAGCGAATAGAAGCAGGCGGGGGAAACCGGGATGCGACGTAGGCAAATGGACGACAGTAGGCCTACCTATGCGAAATTGATTCAATATTGAAAGCCCTTTCGTCACTGGAAAACGCGAACATATTATTGGAACGTACTGTTTACTATGACCGTATGGCTACTGTGACTATATGCGGTCTTGGATCTGTGTGGAGGACGGTTGAACTTCATTAGTAGAAGGGTTGGGAGTGAAGTACATTCAAAAACTCAGGTACAATAAAAATTGAAGTAAAAATAAAGTGATGTCCCTGTATATGTTAAATATAACAAAACTTTTATATCATATTTTGTCTCTGCTGAAACTCCGTTAATCAGAGAAAAAACAGTCTTTGCCTTATGTTTGCAGCGTTCTATTGTGGTAACGGCCCGAGATAAATGGCTGATTGCTATACAAGCAGATAGGTACGAATAATCTGAATAATTCGTGTCTTGAGCTTTTTTTTTTTTTTGCAAAATAAATCGTTTAACCATGAATTTAAATTGAATAATTGCGAAAATCGTAATGTTACCGAATGTTTAATAGAGCGATTTCCTCTGAAAACGATGACTATTAGAAAAATACTTATCTAGATTTTCAAATTTCTCCTCGTTATCTATTACCAGTTTCATTTTGATGCAGTGGTTACCTTTCACCATTGTATACAGGAGTCGGTTATTTGAACCCTTCAGACTAATAGTACCAGACGAAAATTGAAGATTGCAACATACCTCGTTGATGAACATATAGGACGCTCTAGTCTCAAAACTGTAGTAATAACTTCTTAAAAATTATGCTATTGCACAGAACGTAAGAGTTAAAGATGTTCTTTCAAATTTATGCGAACCAAATCTTGGGAATTGTTTCCACGAAGAGACAATGTGGCATATATATACACCAAGCAAAATAGCATGTCAACGACATAGCAGTTAATAAATGATTTAATAATAAGACAATGAAATATTGGTAATATTTTATCTATAATAAGACAGTGTTCAGAACAATAAAACAGAGAAATAAGAGAACAATGACCGCACTCCGTTATCTCTTCCATTCAGACACTTCTTGATGGAGTAGCACAACGAAATATATTGTGATCTCGGTTATTGATTTCTATTAATCAATGACATACGAAATTGTATTGCAGTTTTTTTGCTTTTCCATTTTACGAGGCTTGAGAAAGTATTGTAATGCTAGAAAAAAAATATAAGTACATACAATACACTTTTAATATAAGTTACATGGAGCCGAATGCTTTCAATTAAAACTTGGCATCTGTCTTCCTATTTATCTCTGCACTGAATTTCTTTAATTATTACACGGATTTTGTTCATGTAAGTTATAAATATTTTAATTAATTTTATTTTATATCTTTACTTGAGAGGTTAAAAATAAATTATAATTTTCTTAGCGCTCCAGACTTATATAGTAGTAGTAGTGGTAGTGGTAGTGGTAGCGGTAGTGGTGGTAGTGGTGGTAGTGGTAGTAGTGGTAGTGGTAGTAGCAGTAGCAGCAGCAGTAGTAGTAGTGGTAGTAGTAGCAGCAGCAGCAGCAGCAGTAGTAGTGGTGGTGGTAGTAGTAGTGGTAGTAGTAGCAGTAGCAGCAGCAGCAGCAGTAGTAGTAGTGGTAGTGGTAGTAGTGGTAGTAGTAGTAGCAGCAGCAGCAGAAGTAGTAGTAGTGGTAGTAGTAGTGGTAGTAGCAGTAGCAGCAGCAGCAGTAGTAGTAGTGGTGGTGGTAGTAGTAGTAGTGGTGGTAGTAGTAGTAGTGGTGGTAGTAGTAGTAGTGGTAGTAGTAGTAGTAGTGGTGGTAGTAGTAGTAGTAGTGGTAGTAGTAGTAGTAGTAGTAGCAGCAGCAGCAGCAGCAGTAGTAGTAGTGGTAGTAGTAGTAGTAGTAGTAGTAGCAGCAGCAGTAGTAGTAGTGGTAGTAGCAGTAGCAGCAGCAGCAGCAGCAGCAGCAGTAGTAGTAGTGGTAGTGGCAGTAGCAGCAGCAGCAGTAGTAGTGGTAGTAGTAGTAGCAGCAGCAGCAGTAGTAGTAGTGGTAGTAGTAATAGCAGCAGCAGCAGTAGTAGTAGTGGTAGTAGTAGTAGTAGCAGTAGCAGCAGCAGCAGTAGTAGTAGTAGCAGTTTTATTTTGTCTGGCACAGTTAAGGCCATAAGGCCTTCTCTTCCACTCAACCAGGTTTGAATAACATACATGAAATATAAAATTATGTAATAGAATACAAAACAACATAGAAGAAGTTATCTTAGAGATTACATGAAATGTAGTAGAAAATTACAAATAGTCGAGATAAGTTACATAATATAAGGAGAATATAAAGTAAAGTAGAAAATTACATATAATCAAAATCAGTTACATATTAATATAAGGGGAATACTGTACGTATTTACATTGGTTAATGATTAACTCGGCACACTCACAATCACACTCACTTTCATACAAATCTCCAGACTCTAGACATCCAGGGAACCTTTCTCTTCAAGGACAATTTTCCGAGAACCGACCCCGGAAATCGAACACGGGACCTCCAGTTCTGGAAGCTGGCATGCTGATCACCAGATCATGGAGACTGTCTTAAGATATAGGGATAGAATTGTTTGTTAAATTATTCAATAAAATGCCAATTCAAGGAGCAGGACTAAAGCTGCAGTCACGACGCCTATCATGAGAATAACGAACAGAGGGGCCACTGATGCCATGTTCAGACTGACTTCGAAGGGCGCCTCATTGTCAGGCAGTTGTCCATTGACGTACTTCCTGAAGAGACGCCTTAGGATTCCTTGTGATCTCAGCTTGTGCATCCTGCAAGACAAATGTTTCGGCTTAGAGTGTCTTTGTTAGAAATGTAGAGAGAGGAAATAAAAAAAAAGAGAAAGGCGATAATGAATGATGCGAGATTAGAAGGAATAAAAATGAGTAGAAGATAAAAGATTCAAGTGTAAAGATAATAAAATGTGGGACAGATATAGCAGTGAAAATGAAATAAGAATTAGACATTTTGATGAAGAAGTTGAAGAATGGAATACTGGAAGGAAATTGAAGAAAAACGGAACCAGTCCAACAGAGAGAAAGAGTTAGGAAGTAGGAAAGACGGAAAGAAAATAGTAAGAGCCGAGAAAGGATAGAAGAAAACAAAGAAGAAAAATTGAAGAAAAAAAATAAAAGATAAAAAGAGGAAGATTGAGTAAATATACAATGGTAAAGGCTAATAAGTAAAAAAAAAGTAGTAGAGAAGGAGGTAAGAAAAGGGGGTAAGTTTGAAGGATGGTCGAATGATTGAAAAATGCATTGGTGTCTGGATAATGCATTAATGAATCGATAACGAATGGATGCACTACAGACGAACAGAAAATGAAAGACAACGAACGAATGAATGACTGGACGGACGAACTAATGACTAAGGGAATAGATGACACCGACGAATGAACGAGTGGAGGACGATAAACGAACGAATGAATTAATAGACAGACAAAGGATGAACGGAGTGTAAGAACGGGTGACGGAAAAAACCAGTAACTTGAGTGCACGGACGACGGACAAATGAATGCATTAATGAATGATTGTGTGGACAAATGAAGGACCATCGAATGAACTAGTTGACCAAGGACGAACAAACAAACGAATGAATGAGTGAAGAGACAACGGACGACCGGAGTAAAAGGACTAAGCATAACGAACGGTTTACTAAATGGAAGGACGACAGACCAATGAATGAATGAGAGAACGGAACGAGTGGACGAACGACGGACAAATCTGTGTTGTTTGGGTAAAGGGAGATAAGTCATTAAAATGTGTTTGGACATAAATTAAAATTAAACTTCGGACCCTTATTGCAAATAATTTTCTACACAAATACAACACATCAACTGCTAGTATTCTTTTCATTTTTGCACATTCACTTGTATAATTTAACTTGTGTGTTCCATCGGCACAAAAAAAAAATGACATCCCCCTTTACCCGAACGCCACAGATATAAATGTACAGTGGACGGACCATGGACGTACGAAAGTATTGGAAAGACTGCAGATGAAAGGACCAGTAACTCAAGTAGACGGACAACGGATAAACGATTGAAAGGGTGGAATGACGAAAGACTAACGAATAAATAAGTGGAAGGACGACGGACAAACGAATGAATAAATGACTGAGTGGAAGGATGACGGACAAACGAATGAATGATTAGAAGGACGATGGACAAATGAATGAATAAATGAATGAGTGGAAGGGCGACGGACAAACGAATTATAAATGAATGAGTAGAAGGAAGATGGACAAACGAATAATGATTAGAAGGACGATGGACAAACGAGTGAATAAATGTATGAGTGGAAGGGCGACGGACAAACGAATGAATAAATGAATGATTTGAAGGACGACAGACAAATTAATAAATGAATGGAAGAACGACGGACAAACGAATGAATGAGTGGAAGGACGACGGACAAACGAATGAATGAGTGGAAGGACGACGGACAAACGAATGAATGAGTGGAAGGACGACGGACAAACGAATGATTTGAAGGACGACAAACTAATAAATGAGTGGAAGAACGACGGACAAACGAATGAATGATTGGAAGGACGATGGATAAACGAATGAATAAATGAATGGGTGGAAGGACGACGGACAAACGACTAATAAATGAATTAGTGGAAGGACGACGGACAAACGAATGAATAAATGAATGATTTGAAGAACGACAAACGAATAAATGAGTGGAAGTACGACGGACAAACGAATGAATGATTGGAAGGACAACGGACAAACGAATGAATCGGTGGAAGGGCAACGGATGATGGACGAAGGAATGTCGTCGAACAACGGACGAACGAATGATTCGGTGGTCGAACGAAGGACGAAAGAATGAATCGGTGGTCGAACTACGGACGACCGAATCAATGGACGGGCGATGGGTGGACAACTGAGTTAGAGGACGAATGACGGACGAACGAACAAACGAGTGGACGAAGGAACAATAAATGAACTTACGGATTTAAGTAATAAATGAACGGTCGAGTGGACAGTATGTAAACTCACATGTGTCGAAATAGACCCAGGTACGGGCTGCCCTTGGTGAGAGCCATGGCGTCCGTTTCAGGGATGTAAGCGTTGGGGACGATGGTGATGCTGCACGGAATCTCCTCTGCATACCGCCTCATGTACTTCATGGACGATAAGAAGGTGTACTTGTCGTCGACGCAGACTCTGCGGAAACCGTCCAGGTTCGAGCGCGGGAGGTCGTGCAAGTGGGTCGCGATGTGTTTCACGTACAACTGGCGCAACGCGGGGTCCACATGCTCCTGTACGCAAACACGTAAGAAAGTTACATTTTAGTCGAAATGATTGTCATCAAGGTAACACATTTTTCCTTGTGTGTTTATAACGTTTTGGAAAAATTTACTTAATCAGTTTAATTTCAGGTCATACAGAGTTTGTGTGGACTCGATGTGGGTTTCTGGCATCTTGTTAGCCCACTCGAGTTATGTGGATATAAAGGGAAAAATTGAGACGGTGTCGGGTGAAGTTCCTGGATAGCTCAGTCGGTAGAGCGTTGGTGCGTTCAGCCGAAGGTCCCGGGATCGATACCCGGCCCCGGAACAATTTTTCCTTAAAATTAATTAAGAAAGAGAGTTTGTTTCATGATGGTTAATATACGAATCTACCGACACGAAAGTTCATCTCAGGCTAAAACCTATCTTGCCCCTCCATACCCATTGGCGATACAGTCATGATCACAGGACAGGTCTTGCCTCCTCAACTGTACATGGAATTAGCCACAGAAATGGAGGAGCTATGGAAGGTCACCCGAGTCACCATACATCCAATAATACTCTCAACCAATGGCATCATACCGAAGGCATTAGTCCAAAAGCTACATTCTCTACATCTGCAACATAGCTACAGATAAAATGTATATAGGTACATAGGTATTTTGCTTCTTCTTTCTTGTATCCTGTTGTTCCTAGCAGTGGCGTAGCATGCAATTTTGAGCAGGGGAAGCTAACTCAAGTTGTTTTTCTTGTACATATGAGAAAATGTATTACAAAAATATAGTCTTAAAATAAATAGTAGTCAGTGTCAAGTCAGCAGTCCGAAGATTGGTTGGAACCTCGTAAGTAACACCAATAAGGCATGACCTCAAATGGTACGTAGTAAAATATGATTTCATGGTTTACACATATCTCTAACAAATAGACACGGTCATTTGTTTTTTAAATCGCACTTTTGTTCATAAGTCAGTCTTGATAATAGAATTGTCCTAAAAATTCAAGTAAATTGGTGTCAGGAACTGTTATTTCACTCATTATTTATTATATCAGCCACAATGCACACTAACACTTCACCTGAACACAACTCTCGAAAGGGATAACTCGGAAACTAAATTTATTATTTTCAATGTAAAAGCTAGCTTCTTGCGAGCCTTGTGACCAGGGTAGTTTAGTTAGAAATGGATGGAAAATCTGCGGGGTGGGTTACAGGAAGAATGAGTGAAAGAAACCAGTCTGCTTGGAAGCTGGTGTGTGCAGGCTTCTTGTTTACTGCTGCATCACAAATCATCCTGAGCTGCCGCATCACAATATTTAACGCATAAATATAAATTCTATTAAAATTAATAAATAATTTTGTTCATAAACTGCAGGTTTATTAAGAAATTATTATTAACTGGGGAAGCTTAGCTTTTTAGCTTACATTGACGCTACGCCACTGGTTCCTAGGTGGAACATAGGGCAGCAGTAAAGTTACTCCAGCGTACTCTGTCGCCAGCCATCCGTTTCACCTCTTTCCAGCTTTTCCCACATCTCTATCTCCTCCTCTATTGATCGTTTCCATGTTTTTCTATGCCGTCCTCTCTTCCTTACTCCTTGTGGATTCCAATCAATTGCAGTCTTCTCAATAGCTCCATCTGGCTTTCTCAGCGTGTGAACAATACCATCCCATCGCACCTCCTCATACTCATCTTCTTTCACAATAGCCCTGCCAAGACTCTGGAATTCGCTACCTGCTAGCATCAGGGACTGTCGAAATAAAATTGAATTCAAACGAAAACTTACTAGGCACTTGGTCAGTAATTGATTACTTGTAAATAGTTTCTTTAATCTATGACAAAATATTTCAATATTCAGTAATTTCATCACTATACAATTTTGTTATTCTAGATTTAATTTGTAATTCAGTAAATATAAAATATTCTTTGTTTCTCTATGATAAATTATCTAGCTTTAATTATTCAGGTAATCTTTTCGTACTTTGATTTTATTGTAATTGTAAATTTAATACTAACTGTAATATTATTTGTAATTGTAATTGTAAATTTAATACTAATTGTAATTTTATTGTTGATATTGTACTTGGAATCTCCTGGTAGAGGGGCAGAGAAGGCCTGACGGCCTTATCTCTACCAGGTTAAATAAATAAATACTAATACTAATAGAGGAGGACTGATTTTACATTTGTGTTAAACAATCTGAGCTTTGTCTTCAATGAGATGTTGTTATTCCGCCATATGGGATATAGCTGTACAAATGCTCCATTTGCTAGCCGAATACGTCTTTTCAAATCTTCTTCCGCTCCACCTGTTTTTGTAACCACACTTCCCAGGTAAAGAAAAGTATCCACTTCTTCTATGTCTATATCATTTACTGTCAATTTATTTTTATTATTACAATTTACCCTCATCAGGTATTTTACTACTACTTCAAAAATCAGTAGGCTAATTTAAGACACATGTCCTGTTGTGCTCCGTTTTCTAAACGTTGAATAATTTGAGATACTTGATATAAATCCTAATCATTAAGCCGTGTTCCACTTTTTTTCCTTACAGTACAAAAATGGGAAAAGTAAACTAATAATAATAATAATAATAATAATAATAATAATAATAATAATAATAATAATACTGTGAAACCTGTTCAAATCGGAACCTGAATAATCCGGAATCCTGTCTATTTCGGAACAATTTATAGGTCCCTGAGAAATTCATATGTATTATGTGTAATTTTTCCTGAATAAAACGGAAACTGTCCAACGCGGAAACGGAAACTGTCTGCTACTGTTCAAAACGGAAATAATATTTTGCACACACTACTTTAATGTAAACTATGTTTTGAAACATATGTGCTTTGAAGGAATGTACGAAATATGTAGGCCACTAAGATAAAAACAAGTTTTGAATAATTTCAAGGGAAAAATTGTTCCGGGGCCGGGTATCGATCCCGGGATCTCTGGTTGAACGTACCAGCGCTCTTACCAACTGAGCTACCCGGGAACTCCACCCGACACCGTCTCAAATTTTCCCTTTATATCCACACAACTCGCGTGGGCTGACGAAACGCCAGAGACCCATATCGAGTGCACACAATCTCTGTGTGACTTGGAATTGTGGTTTTCTGTTAACGTACACAGTGACGTATATATTATGCAAATCTAGTCTTTCAGGTAAAGCTCCCTGTAAAGCAGATTTGAATAATATCAAGGGAAAAATTGTTCAGGGGCCGAGTATCGATCCCGGGACCTCTGGTTGAACGTACCAGCGCTCTTTGGACCTATTCTGCAAAGAAAACCCTTCCCGTTGGACCTCTTTGGACCTATTCTGCAAGAAAACCCTTAAACTGGCAAAGAAATTAGATAATCCAGAATTCAAGGCTTCTAGGCTCCTAGTCCAATTAAATGATGTCTGTGATATACAGTACAGTATTACAGTGTTAGATATTAAATTTAGTGTAATTAATAAACTTTACAGTATTTAATGAGTGAGTTATGATACAATTTATACAGGAAATGCGATTTTCATCAAGATCATTCACCAATTAAGTAAGTGATAGGAAGCTGATTTAATGTCAGTAGTGTTAAACGGAATATTTTGTAATTCTTACAATTTGCGGCATGCCATTTTGTTTTTCATTTATACAAATGATAAAATATTCCAGTTTAACTTCACACCTGAATAACACTGAAACCTGTCCACAACGGAAAAAAATTAGGACCATGTCATTTCCGTCTTGAACAGGTTTCACTGTAATAATAATAATAATAATAATAATAATAATAATAATAATAATAATAATAATAATAATAATAATGACGTACCAACTCGAAACTGCGCATATAGAAATCAGAGTGAACTCCCAATTGGTACGTGCTGTGATTCAGCAGCTCTGCAAAGGAGTTGAAGGGCAGCACTGGTAGTCTGAAGGCCAAATGCGAGATGAGGGAGGCGGAGTAGGCAGCCAGCAACACGACCACCGTGAGATGGGCCACGGCACACACGCAGCGCCCTGCAGTACAGCGCGGTATCTCGTTGGAACCTCGAATCACACACAACTGTCACTGTAATTTCAGATCGTATCTACCTTACACACGCTATCAAACAGCTCGAAAATTTGAAACAAATCTTGTCTACCGAACAGGAAATGCGAAATAGACAGGGGAGTCAATGTGGTGACCCGATCATTAAGTTTTAAAGCCCCGGATTATTATTCCGTGAACTGGGGTTTGATCCCCTGCGCTGATGAAGAGTGATATTTATGGTGGACAAAATGAGAGGATGTGTGTTTTCCGGAGTTATTCCTTATGCCTCAACAGAGGACGGACACTGGAAAGTTTTCTTTTCTCAATCGTACTATCAGGGACTGGAATGCTTTACCTGCAGACTTACTAAAGGCTTTACCAACAACCAAAAACTTATTTAAAAATAAGCTTAAGGACTTTACTAATAGACGATATTATACACAGTATATAAAAGATGTAAATGATATTTTGTTATTGAAGTGTTGTGTCAGTGAAGTGTGTTGTGTCGGTGAAACGTGTTCCTGTCAGGGAAGCTTTATAGTTTATAGTGGCAGTGCAAAGTATTTGAACCGTGAAATGTTTTTGAAGTGTTAGTGAAATCAGGATAGAATCAATGCAATGTGTCGTAGTTCCAGTGCAGTGAGTGAGTTGACAGCGAAATGAGTGTAGTGTTGAAAGGTACTTGTGCAGATATGAACATATCATACTCGTGGGTTTTAGTTCGAACTTAGATTTAAGATACAAATTAGATTTATTTTAAATGTTATTTTAAGTGATCGTGCTTGATTTAATTTAGTACATTCCCTATTATTATTATTATTATTATTATTATTATTATTATTATTATTATTATTATTATTATTGTTATTATAAATTATTGTTAGTATTAATTATTTGTATTAATTATTGGTATTATTATTATTAAGTGTATTTTAATTAATTGTGTTTATTATTGTCATTATTGAGTGTAATTAGTTACCATTGCCACCGGGTATATACCCATTGCAGTGTGAATAAATACGTACATAATTATTTTCCTTCCATTTTATTCTTCATGTAGACTTAATGTCGGATTTCATTTCATTTATTGTATTCCATAGATCTCATATTAGCATTGAAGCTTTAAGATATGGAATAAGTCAAAATTTTACAAGATTACAGTTTTTTGGCGAGATGAAATGAGTTAAGGCCGAGGGCTCGCCATAGACCACCTGGTATCCGCCCCACGGCTGGGGGAAACCTCGGAAAAAATCAACCAGGTAATCGGACCAAGACCGAGCTGAGCTCCGGATCAGCAGGCCAGCGAGTCTGCCGACTGAGCTACGTTGGTGGCTCTATAAAAATTATACAGGGACATCACTTTATTTTTACCAACATTTTTAACATTAACCTGGCTATACTCGGAAACACTGTTGCCCCCTTCCATTACAGGAGTTTGATGTTACTAGTGCAATATGTAAACAAATCATTTTGCTAGGTATAGGAGGAGAGAAAAGTAGTATATCCATTTATTTGTAGGGAAATACGATATTACGATTTTCAGTTTGATCATCACTTTTACGGAATTTATCAAAATACAGTAGAGTAGTAACATTTTTTTTCAAAAACTCAACATTTCAGGCGGCTATGTTCGTTATGTAATGTCTACTTTATTTAGCATATTAATTATTGATGTTATCATACAATATGGAGAGTGCATTTAAATTGAGGGGGGGTCATAAGTAAAGGGCTGTAAGTGCACTTAAGTTACTTTTGAGAAAATGGGGTTTAAATATTTAAGCTTTCGTAAAATCGGTGAAATTTTTTATTTAAATTTTAATGTGTGATAATATTAAAATATCCCTTTGCCACTAAAATTTCAGATACTTTAGCTTACACTGGATGCACTTAACTCATGTTATTACAAATGTCACTAGCATTCCTTTGCTTCTAGCCACTTCAATTCAAAAAAAGCTAATCTGAATTTTTAAACAAGTTGCTGAAAATGGTTGGCGTTCATTACAATGCAGGCTTCAATTCAGTACGCATATTATTAAAAACATTTTGAAGCATATTCTCTGAAATTGAATTTATCGTTTCTTGAATATAATTTTTCAATACGATATTATTAATATAGGTTCTTTCTTCTATAGAAAACGCAATCATATTTATGAAACACACTATACACTGCAGTGTTTACTTCACTGCTTGAAGACTTCGAATGCAACAGCGGCCGTAAGTTTGAGTGTCTGACGGGAGCAAGGACATTAGTGAAGGGGTGAGAGTGAAGTACATTCAGAAATGCAGGTACAATAAAAATGCAAGTAAAAATAAAATGATGTCCCTTGTACTATACATAACAATCAGATTATTAAATTTATAAATCTAAACAATTATTCATCAGTTGAGCTATAAAATATATTCTCTCGTCCCAAAATACGGTATAGTAACAAAGAAAACGAGTTTTATTATTGCGCATGCGTGCACGGAATGTTTCGCGGTGTTGTATTCTGTTCAGTAGTGAAGGGACTATTACTGTACTCCAACCACGAGAAAGTCTTTGGGGTCTGAGACGAAGCGGGGTAATGCTGTGAATGAATGTTCATGTCATAAGGTCACACACGTGGGTACTCGTATCTGTATTGGCTAGCTCTCACAGCACAAACAATAACATTGATACACACATATTAATACTATCCTAGTTACAAAATGGAAGGGTCGCATTCCCAGACATACATCACTCAATGATATCATTAAAAGATCTCTGACTTCTTGTGGCATCCCGTCTCGTTTGGAACCACCAGGTATTAGTCGCGCAGATGGTAAACGACCCGATGGTCTCACCTTAATTCCATGGTCTAGAGGAAAATCTTTAATTTGGGACTCCACTTGCGTTGACACTCTAGCTCCATCTCACTTACGGAATACCTCCAGACACGCAGCATCTGCTGCTGAATTAGCCGTGAAGAAGAAAGTCAATAAATATGCTCATCTTTTAGACAATTATATCTTTGTCCCCTTTGCTGTGGAGACCTTCGGTCCTTGGAGTCATGACGCTAAAGTTTTGGTATCTCAAATCGGCCAAATTTTGATCTCCATTACTGGTGGTCGCCGTTGCACTACTTATTTGCGTCAACGCTTAAGTATTGCTATTCAACGTGGAAATGCAATGAGCTTTTTGGGTACTCTTCCAGAGTCCAGCCCTTTGGACGAACTTTTTCTCCTGTAAAATTTTTTATCTCTATGTAAATGTTTATATTTAGTGTTTATATATGTGTAATTGTAACGGTGAAAATATTGTTAATCAATAATAATTTTTTTTTCATAAGTGTATATTATTTTTGAGTGTGTTTTTTTTTTTAAGTAATTTTATGAGGTTGTTATTGATATGCTGATAAATTATTTGTAATGATATTTCAATCTTCTTGTGGCATGTTAGTTTTTATTTGTCATTAGTTACAAAATTAGATCACTGTTAATCTCCTGGTCTTTTAATCTCTCCATACAGGTTTATGAAGGAGAGCGCATGGTTTTTAAACTGACGTTATAACGGTAATATTATTTATCTACTCCGCTCCAATAGATGACGCAATAGTAAGCACATTCCTTTCATGGTTGATCTCCTGGTTGGAGAACAGTACAGAGTGCAGTTGTGAATGTTTCTAATCTTCTGTAGTGCATCAAACTATAATATTTAAATAGTTCATTATGAACAGAAATCAAATGGGCACCTGCTGTGATGTTCCTGTTGCAGAAAATGTAACAGCAACCCAGTCAATTTTGCATAGAACATCTAAGGCACAACAGCTGTATAAAACGGGTTGTAATTATTGCAGTTTTTTTGTTAATTTGCCTGTCTCAAAACAATGTTTGTTTTTTCCTTTTATTAATTTGACATCTCACAGAATGAAATGTACTTTATTTATTAGTTTTTCTTATGTTAATTTATCAAACAAATAACTATCTAGAAGATGTATTAAAGTTACAATATATTACTGAGAACTTTAAGAACGTATACCATATTGTGGAACGGAATAAATGATATCTTTCTATAGCCTATCATATTTTGGAACAGGGGGAGTAATACATAACAAGTAGCATAAGTTAATTCATTTTAAAAGCATAAACAATTCAATCAGTTGATATATACAAAAATTCAAGATTTTTTTACATTTCATTGGCACAGATTAGGATGACATCACATAACTGAAATAGTTTCACATACTGAACTGGTTCAAAAGAACACTTCATCTCTAATCACCTTGGTGACACAGGATGGTGTAGATAAAGAAGAAGGAGCCAGTGAGGCTGTAGAGGGAACTCGAGTGCTCGACTTCGCTCGAATGACCGCGTGACAAGTGACATATGGCCCACAGACTGACGGACAACAGCAACACTGTGCAGAGCACGACCATCCATAGCCAGAAGTCGAAAGGCTGCAGAAAACTTGTCCACGATGGCTCGAATAAGTTGTCGTTCTTGATGAACAGATATTGTCTGAAACGAAGCACGGAATACAATAACACATCTTGCTCAGTGCGAGAGAATCAACTTGCGTTCCTGTTAAATTCTGTAAGTTACAGGCTACGGTAGTGGCTGTGTCTCGCTGCTAGGGGCTGCGTTCGACCACCGTTCATTCCGCGCAAACGCAATCACTTGAGTCTCCACCCAGTAGGTCTATTTCACATGATTAATTGAATGCTTTCAAACTTATTCGAAACTACTTAAAAAATCGTCTTCGTGTACTAGTAGCTTCTCGAAAATCGTATCAAAATGACCGTGTCCGTTGCGAGTTCTCAATATTGGCCGTATCCAAAAGCGGCGCCGTCTTTGTCGTCATTTATGCCTGCGTTATCATATTATTAGTAGGGCTAGATATTTTATGATGTAGCATTTTTTTTGGTAAGAATGATACGTTCCTTAAATAATTAATTTAAAGTACTTTGTTAAGTCATATTCGTGTATATTTGACCATTTCTATGTGACAGAGAGTATTTTAGTAATTTAATGGTCATATTCGGCATATTTTCACTCTTTCAAGAAGTAAAGAACTTTCCTCATACAATTTCTTTCTTCCATGTTCATTTGAGATGTTAATTTTCTCAGAATTACATATCGCATTTTGTTTCCTGGAAAATGGTGAAATGTACCTTCTTCCTCTATTTCGTTTAAATTCACAATATGGACCAGTGAACAAATATTTGTGTAGGCCTATTATTTCGCGATAAGCAGGTACCGGACTGCAGACAAGGGTATCATTGAGTTATTGAATCTTGTTGAAGTCGGAAGTGTCTGTAGTATAGTTCAGGAAAAATGCTAAAAGCGAAGCAAAGTATCCAACTAAAATTAAAACAGCTAGTGTCTCGATATGATGAGAAACGTTTTCGAGTGATGGGAATATATTATATTGTAAACAGTGCGACATAAGAGTAACCGCGGAGAAAACATTTAACGTTGAGCAGCATGTGAGATCAGAAAAACACAAACGTGGTGTACAACGAATTGAAAATGGAAAAACACTACAGCCAATGCTCTTAGGGGAATCCCGCCAATCTCATTCACCATTATGCGAATAACTTTGTACAGCCTTCCCTTATGCCGGCATTCCACTAAGTAAACTGTATATAATATTGTTAGGTCATATTTTTATGTTATAGTGCATATTTCTAGAATTTTTAGGTCATAAGAGCATATTTTATACCACATATTTTGGAGATTTTTAGGTCATAAAAACCCAGCCCTAATTGAGGCCAATGTTTTCACATCGGAGTCTATTTTGATACAGATTCACGGTTGGAGAAAATGTCTGCACAAATTGGAGATTAGATACTAGTAATCGTCTTTAGTCAAAGGTGGCGGTGGTTTGTGGCTCTGTTTTCGCCCGGCCTAAGTTAATGATTTCACCCCCTTAAGAAGTTCTCAGACCTGTCGTTCATCAGAGGGGCGATGTAGTCGACCTCTCTGGCCCTGCTGGGCTCCATGGTGAGTTCCACGCACGTTGCCTCCACTTCTCGCCTCTCCAGCAGTCCCATGATTCCGTTCCAGCTGCCGTTCGATAGTTGCTTTCCGTATTCGTCATCCGGGGAAATCTTGAGAACTGTTCTGAAACCAGTGCACGGACATAGCTGTAGCAACACAGTCTAACAATGATCATAATGACAGTTACGCCGGGAGAAACAGTGTTGAAAAGGAATAACTGTATAAGAAATTATGTGGGCGGCAGTTACAGGATTCAAAATGTAGGTTAACCTGCAGAATTATAATATGCTGCCTCTGAGATTATGTAAAATTGTGAATAGAAAATAAGTTCATATCTTGATTATACAGGGCGTGACAAAAATACGAGACGCAACTTTAGGAATGGATTACTCATTTTTGTAGAAAAGAAAAACAGTTTATAACAACATGAATCCGAAAATGTTTTGTATTGTATTTATTAACATTCCATGGTATTCATACATTGCTTCACAGCTAGAATATGAAACAAGTAAAAAAAAACTTAATACTATTATAAAGTCTTAATTTATAGTCACAGTCTAGATGAAATATATCCAGACGAGATTTACAATATAGTCTACTAGTACAACACAAAGTTTTAGTATCAATTTCATGAAGCGTTATCGAATGTCATGAATTCACCTACAGAATAGAAGGCGTGAGAAATTAGATACTTCTTTAATTTGGCCCTAAATAATCTTATGTTTTGAGTTTCATTTTTTTATATCGATAGGGAGGCTCTTAAAAATTTTTACTGCCATATAACGCACTCCTTTTTGATAGCACGATAGACTTGCCGATGGAGTATGAAAGTCATTTTTTGACGTGTATTTATTCTATGAACTCTTGAATTAGTTACAAAGTTTTCACGATTACATAAGAAGAAGATTATTAATGAAAAGATATACTGACAAGCCATGGTCATTATTTGTAGTTTTTTTGAAAATAGTTCTGCAAGGTTTCCTAGATTTGGCACATACTATTATTCTAATTGCTCTTTTTTGTAATAGGAATATACTGTTACTTTCTGTGGAATTTCTCCAGAATATTATTCCAAAACTCATTACCGAGTGAAAGTATGCAAAGTATATTGTTTTTAAGGTATTGATATTTACTATCTTTTGCATAGATCTAATAGCAAAACATGCTGAATTTAGTTTGGGGGTAATTCCTTTAATATGATTTTTCCAATTTAATACATTAATTTCTTAGTTAACCAATATGTTATTTGCTGGAAGTATGACATATAGGTCTACTGTTGAAATTTCCTTACATGAGTCGTTCGAAATATTCACCTCGGCATGAAATTGAGCATATTAGTCAGGAATTGTGTTCTCGTGTCAAGCCAAGTCTCAAGAAGCGACCCCAGCATTGAATTACAAGTCGAGGAGGTCACCTGAAGGATGTGGTTTTTCATAAAAATAACTGGAGTTATATAAATAAAATCTAGAATTATAGCTCGCGCAAGGAACGATTACCGAAAAGCAATGGTGGCGTTGCTGTCTGATTTGACGTGTGTATGTAGGCACGCTGAGGGAGCGAGAGGTGCGGGCCGATGGAAGTACTGTCTCTTACAAGAAGATGAACAAATGAGGACATCGCTGTGGAAATAAAGAACGTAGCAAGAGAAAAATTCAAAGCTAATTAAACGCGCAACATATGTTTACGAATGAAATAACAATACCGTGCGATACAAGATACGTATTCACATGCAATGGAACAAACTAAAGTCGTAATGTAACTATCACAACGCAAGACTGATTCTATCGATGTCATTTCTCTTCCGACTGTACTCTTGAATATCATTCAAGCTATCTCGTGACCTTTACTATCGCCCGCTCTTCCTTTTCGCATTGTTTCATTCGCATTCCTTCCGTCGGTATTCCCTGCTTGCGAGAACTATACAAATAAATGTATTTTTATATACCGTACACGTTTGATTCACCCCATAAAGCTCTATCATTTCCCAATTTGCTGTAAGAAAATAGTTCAGCATATTAAAATATGCTTATAATTATTATAAGTTAGATAGCAAGTATTACCTAAAATCCAACAGAGATTGCAATGCCAGCCAGATTTCGTTGAAGAAGATGTCGTGTCTCAACTCGTACGCAAACGGGCTGCCAATCAAGAACTCCTGTTGAAGCATTACGAATAACAAAGAACAAATAACAATTCATTAGTTTAGAGTAGCATTATACAGGGACATCATTTTATTTTTACTTCAATTTTTATTGTACCTGAGTTTTTGAATTTACTTCACTCCCACCCCCTCTACTAGTAAACTTCCAACCGTCCTCCACGCAGAACCAAGGCCGCGTATGCAGTACTGAGTTAGTGAGTATAGTACGTTCCAGAAATATGTTCGCGTTTTCCAATGACGAAAGAGCTTTCAATATTGAATCATATTTTCGCAAAGGTACTGTCGTCCGTTTCCCTACGTCGCATCCCGGTTTCTCCCACGTGCTTCTGTTCGCCCCTCTGTAAAGTCTAGTAGCTGGGCTGTCTTAGCTCTTTTCTGAAAACATTAATTTCTGTTAGGAATTGGACGTCTACGTAATATTATACAACTGTTTAAAATAACTGATATAAAAGGGCCTCGTTGAGTAATTAACTGTCACGTGACCCCCCCCCTTCTACGACCCTGCGACAAAACCACTTGAACGGACAGTAGATAGCATGTCTGAATAATTTTATCTTTTCGGATCGGGCAGAAGTGAAGATTAAATTTACATTACCCTTTTATAGAGTAGGTATAGAATTATTTCAACATGAGTCACTCGTACGAAGGACGAAACTGGTAATTGGAATTAGGTACAATAGTCTATAGTGCGATAATATGCACAAACGAACTGAAGCCTGTATCGAAATGAACGGCCACCATTTTAAAAAATGTGTTTAAATATCCATATTATGATTATTTTTCTTCATTCTCTATATCGTACGCTAATATGCTGTAACAGTGCAATATACACTGCATAATTAATACGTCCGAATGGATAGCTCAATTCGTGAGTAAAAACATTTGTTGTTAATACAGTACTGTATTTTGATTAAACAAAAACCTAATGAAAATTATCAAACTCAAAATTGCTATATTTCCTAGTTTACATAAATGGATGAACTACTTTTCTTCCTCCTATACCTAGTAAAGTGATTTGTATTTTACGCCAGTATCATCCAACTCCAGTCTTGGAAGGGGGAGCAAGCTGTGTTTCCGGTTCTAGACCTTTAATCTGAAGATATAGCCAGGTTAATATTAAAAATGTTAGTAAAAATAAAATGATGTCCCTGTAGTAGACTACACAGAATAGTGTAACAAGCACAAGTTCGAATCATACATCCTTGATTGCCGTCTTCAATGTTGTTCCTTGAAGGCTGGTCCTTCTGTTGTAAAGTCCAACCACGGGCCAGTCGATGTTCTGTTGGGAAGACCAGGAGCCAATACTGTAGATGTGCAGTGGGAAGGAAGGCGTGACGCGGTACAGCTCTGTCAGAACGAAGGTATCATTGCCTTGTTGCTGAGCAACCAGGAACTCGCAATTGAAGGGAATGTTGACGTCTTTGAACAGCTCCTGAAGCGAGAGATCCTCTTCCAAGAAGAGCAGCCACACGGCTTTGGACTTGTTTTCGAGCGATGTTAACTAGAACAGATTCCAATCGCAGTTCCGTCAGTTGAGATTAAATTCTGGAAGATTAATTCATAAGATGATTTATTTATTTGTCAATGGCTAGTACATGATACTTACTATCATTCACTGAGCGAAAAACAAGAAAGTGATGAACAAAACTACGGATTAAGTAATTAAAAACATTCGGGCTCTGGCTTCCCAGTAGCGGTCGACTTCCTTGGAGGATTTCAGAGCAGGGCATTTTGCAAGATGTTGTCTGTCCATGTCTTCCTGTTGATGGCACAAAATGCAGGATGCTGATGGAAGGATGTCAAGACGATTGAGGTGTTTACCCAGGATATCATGTTCAGTGTTAAGACGAAAGCTTGCAACTGCCAGTCTTTGGGTTCAGGAGGAATATCTTTCAGTAATTTCCTACGTTTGTTGCGAAATGTTTATGTCCAGTTCTTGTTGGTGATTCTTTTTTGTAGTTGCTTGATATATTGTTTTACTGAGCTAAATAACAAAGGTTTCTGTGGGTTTATTTTGAGATTGGCACCCTTCTTAGCTAATGTGTCAGCCTGTTCATTCCCATGTAGATTACAATGTCCTGGGATCCATTGTAACACAACTGTTTTGCCATGCTCTTTTAAAGTTGCAAGTATTTTTTGACAGTTTTATTTATGGACAAAATGGCTGCTTTTGAGTCCGAGAGGATGACGGAAATTCATAAGATGAAGAGGATGTATTTTTTTATACAATAGTTAGAGAAAAACTACAGAGAAAAGTACACAATACTTTAAATATTGAAAATAATTGTCTCCAGATTCTGATATTTTCACTCTATCTGACATGAGAACCTTTCAAAGTGATGAAGTAATAAGGTCGAAATTGACTTCAATATTCCTACAAGCGTATTTGTGTAAAGAAAGGTTACAGACCTGCACAATAAGCGGCTATATGGGTGGAAGGATAGACGAGTGCACTGGACCAAAGACAAAGGGACTGAGGGCGTAGAAGAGACAAGGACGGATAAATGTATGGACGGAAAAAACAAACGGGTGAGTGGATGGACAGACACGAGGATGGACGAGTGTGTGGATGGAAAAAGACGCGAGCAGATGGATGGTTTGAGAGTTAGACGGAAGGATGGACGGGCGAATGAATGGAGAGATAAACGGGCGACGGATGGACGGACAAATGGGAAGGAGGGACTACTGGTGATTGGATGAAGAGATAAACTGGATAATGTTTTGACGAAAAGACAGAAATATGGACGACTGAACAGACGGAAAAAACACACTTTTGGTTGGATGTATGGATAGACAGAAGGACGGGCGATTGTATGGAAATACAAATGCATGATTTTTTAACTTGGTTATTTAACGACGCTGTATCAACTACAATGTTATTTAGCGTCATGAGATTGGTGATATTGAGATTATATTTGGCAAGATGAGGCCGAGGATTCGCCATAGATTACCTGACATTTGCCTTACAGTTGAGGAAAACCTCGGAAAAAACCCAACCAGGTAACAGAGCTACGCCGGTGGCCAAATGCATGGTGACTGGACAAGAAAACAACTGGTGGTTGATGGACAGCTAGAAATATGGACGAGTGCATAAAAGGAAATACACATGGGCGAATGGTTGTACGGATAGACGGACTATTGAATGGAAAGGCAAACGGGACAGTGATTGGAGAAGGGGACAAGAGACGCATCTAGATGGTGGATGATCGACTAGAAATAATTAAGTGAACAGAGAAGAATAGGCAGAAATACACACTGCTGGGTTGATGGTCGAACAGATTGGCTGAAAAGACAAACGAAACGGTTATTGGACAAAAAAGAACGAATGGAGGGATGGTTATTGAGACAGAAATACTGGGTGTTCAGTTTAAAGTGTGTCATGGCTCGCTGTATGGCGTCATGTGGCTAGTCGATGAGCCTAGAGAATTCAATCTTCCTACACTTCCGCAGAGGTGTATTACTTATGTGCCAGAGAAGTTGCCTAGAAAGTACGGCGTTCATTCAGAAGAGTACTTACCGATACGTACGGTAACGCCGGTAGTGGCAGGAATGTGAACTGTTTCGAAACACGTACTGAGGTGAGTTTTTTTCTTACTGTCGGGATATGTATGTATTTATTTACACTGCAAGTGGGCAAGCACCCGGTGGCAGTGGTATACACAATATAAACAATACACAAAAAATGATAAGCAATACACAATAAATTTACAATACACAATGCAATTATACAATACAACAATACAATTTTATACACAATACAATAAGAATACACAATATAATTTAACACAATAATAATAAAACATAAATAAAATACCTAATTTTACATTACAACCTACATAATTATGTATAGACCCTACATAAGTTTCAATAGTCTTTCATTTTATTCTCATCTCACTCTCTGTAGTGGCACTGTGACGCATTTCACTGACTAAAATATGGGGAGAGGGTTAAGACGATTGCTTACGTATTTGTTGACATTAACTTCGACGATCAACATGGACACGGAGCATTTGATTTGTATTGTGGAATGTTGCCGTACGCAACCGATGATAACAAATACCCTGCTTACGACTTGCCCGCGCAAAACACAGTTCGAAAGAGGTTATGGTAGACCGCCATCTGTTGCTACGACGTTCAAGTTACACCGTACACGTTCTCAAGTTCAGATTGAACGCCTTGATTAATAGGCAACTTCTCTGACACAAAAGCTGAAACTCGCTTCAAATCGCTGACTCATCAACAGTGACGTCATGACACACTTTGAATGAACACCCAGTATAAACGACTGCACGAGCGGGTGGATGTACGGAAAGTCACTTCAGAGAGATGGACAAAAATAGACAAACGGGTGCATAGAAGGACGGATGAACGGGTGTATGGACGGACGGATGATTGGATATAAGAAATGGATGGAAGGACGCAAAGAAAAGGGATCGTAATTATTTTAAAATACGCATCAAGATTTGAGTCTTGGTAACTCACGTTTGTAAGCGACAGCGAATCTTCACGTCCGCTGTACAGAATCACGTACAAGGGTCTGTTGCCTTGACAGCTATCTGTGAGACGCGACACTGTTGATAGCGCTGTCATAATGTTCTTCTGGGATAGCAACTTCTCTATTCCGATCAGCACATGGCTACGCTGCAACCTGGCTGAAAATCAAATTATTCATAGCAATATATTTCATAAATGTATGTATTTGTTTTGGGTGTAATCCTGTTTATTTGTGTTGACATAGTACTACGTTATTATTATTATTATTATTATTATTATTATTATTATTATTATTATTACTACTACTACTACTACTACAGTACTACTACTACTACTGGCCTGAAACTACTACTACTACTACTAATAAAGCAAATAATAGTAAACTGCATTATCCCTTCCATTGAGGGTAGCCTAGATGTTTACGGACTCAGTTTGTCCTCTACTACTAAAAATTTATTATATAATAATGTAAAACATAGATATTAAATTTTAAAGAAGGGGAACAAAGAAAAGAGCGTGAAAAATTACAGTTGCTATTAATGTGGCACCATGTGATTAATTAGGATTTGGCAGGATTTTTAACACAATTATCACAATGTCATCCCTCAGAGATGTTGGTAGAGCAAACTGCTGTCGAAATTCTTCGAAAAAAGCTGGTATAGTCCCTCGAGCACCTATGAGCAAGCCGAATACCTCAACGTGAATTAAGGCATATTTCAGCTTGAAATAGTTGACTGTAGGCTCATAGATCGACTTCTTCTGAAGGTGGACCTCGGCTGACTGATGACATTCTACTTCAAAACGTATCGTGGGGTCCACAATGATGCCCTGTTTAGTGTCAGCATTGTACGCTGAAATATCTACTCGTCTCGTTGACCCATTTTCAGGTAGACAGGAGATTTCTTCTTCTACTATCCAGCCCTTATTTCTTAATGCGGCAGCAATTTTGGATCTTACAAGATGATGTCTAGTGTTTCTCAAGAGCAATCCCTGTTCACAGAATCCCAAGACGTGTGCTAAAGTTTCAATCTCCGGGCAGCCATGTCTGCACCGGGTACCGTCGAGAGATCTGCCGGGAACGGAACGAACAGCTGCTAAATTTGCTGTCATTTTCAGGCTAGATAGGTCCATTGATTAGTCGAAAGTCCTTTCTTGTTTGCAATCCAACTGTCGGTGGCTGTTACTTCGCTATACATCTCAACACCTTTTCCCCGTCCTGAAAGGGTCTTCCATGATTCATATTCACGACCTCTCAATTCTTCTCGAAAATTTCGAATTGTAGCTTTAGTAAAGTCTTCGGGAAAAGAAAGGCAGAGGGAATTACACGACGATTTGAGTTCGACATCTGTCTACTACTACTACTACTACTACTAATACCACTACTGCTACTGCTACTACTACTAATACGATTACTACTACTACTACTACTACTGCTGCTACTACTACTGCTACTGCTACTGCTACTGCTACTACTACTAATACGATTACTACTACTACTACTACTACTACTGCTGCTACTGCTACTGCTGCTATTACTACTACTACTACTACTACTACGACTACTACTGCTACTGCTACTGCTACTGCTGCTACTACTACTACTGCTGCTACTACTACTACTACTACGACTACTACTACTACTACTACTACTACTACTGCTGCTACTACTACTACTACTACTGCTGCTATTACTACTACTACTACGACTACTACTGCTACTACTACTGCTACTGCTGCTGCTACTACTACTACTACTACTACTACTACTACTGCTACGACGACTACTACTACTACTACTACTACTACTACTACTACTGCTACTGCTACTACTACTACTACTACTACTACTACTACGACTACTACTGCTACTACTACTACTGCTACTGCTACTGCTGCTGCTACTACTACTACTACTACTACTACTACGACTACTACTGCTACTACTACTACTACTACTACTACTGCTACACTACCACTGCTACTGCTGCCACACTACTGCTACTGCTGCTACTACTACTACTGCTACTGCTGCTGCTGCTACTACTACTACTACTAATACTACTACTGCTACTGCTGCTACTACTGCTACTACTACTACTACTACTACTACTACTACTAATATGACTACGACTACTACTACTACTGCTGCTACTGCTGCTACTGCTGCTACTACTGCTACTGCTACTGCTACTGCTGCTACTGCTACTACTGCTACTGCTACTGCTACTGCTGCTACTACTACTACTGCTACTGCTACTGCTACACACAGCTCAATACTATAAATATAAATTTACAAGTTTTTAGGCCTACTACATATTTAAGAATCCATGAAAGTACAGAATTTTTCTAGTTTAATGTTAATTTTACAGCGAGGTCCTGAGCTCATTGTGCACAGATTTAACGATTGTATGTCTACAATTCTTTGATTACGGGGTTCATATTCAAGGAGTTCGTATGTATATGTTTTTTTTTAATTTTTATTTATATATTTTTTGTAAAGTAAACTCAGAAAAGACCCGCGCCGTGACGTCGTGGTCTAAGGCATCCTGCCTAGGATTCGCGTTACGGAATGCGCGCTGGTTCCAGTCCTCATGGGGGAAGAAATTTTCTCATGGAATTTCGACCAGTGTATGGGACCGGTGCCCACTCAGCATCGTGATGCACTTGAGGAGCTACGATAGGTAGCGAAATCCAGTTGCGAATGCCAGCTATAAAGGCTGGGGGGATCATCGTGCTAACCACACGATACCTCCATTCTGGTTGGATGATCGTCCACCTCTGCTTCGGCATGTGGGCGTGAGGCCAGCAGCCGGCTGGATGGTCTAGGCCCTTCACGGGCTGTAGAGCCACGGATTATTATTTAAACTCAGAAAATGATATTAGGTTTACAGAAAAGCATATGAACTGAGAACAAGAATGATTTTTAATTTCTCATTATCATTGCTGACAGAATTCAGATGTGGCGAGAACTGTTTCTTAATATCCGTTGAGAAAATTTGATTCCGAGCTTCTTTACTGTATGTAGACTTAAAACAATTTATCGAGAACAGTTGAAGGGTTGATAGCAAAAAACCGAACAAGTCCAAAAAATTCCAATTTTGAGCATAGTACTTCATTCATTTCAAGCGATATCTATTGATATAACAAGTTTACACAAAAACCAGATTTCTGCCATTGGAAAGAATGTTTAAAAATGTAGCGTTTCTGCAATAAGGAGGATTAGTCCAACGTCTTTCTGCTAAAAGACGGACAAGTCACAAACTTATCCGGTTCTTGTTAGAAAATATCATGGTGATGGACACTAGTGTTGTCTTCTTTTGTTTCATCGCCATATTAGCAGTTATTGTCTGTGTTATTAGTTAAATACGAGGCGTGTTCTTAAAGTAAGGAACTTATAGCCGTCACATCGCTGCAATAGTTATTTTGCGCATGCATGTTTTCTTCTTCAATCTTCAGACAAGCTGTGCATGCAGTTTCAGAGCTTCAGTTCGTGTGTGGGGTTAGTTATGATCAGTTGAAATGTTTAAAGTGATCGAGCACCCCGCCGACTGTGAGATGCGGTCTGTTATCCATTTCTTGAAAGCGAGAAACATGAAACCAGCTGACATTCATCGTCAACTTTGTGAGGTGTATGGTGATGATGCCATTAGTGATGGAATGGTCAGGAGATGGGTTAGGAAGTTCAAAGAGGGCCGCGTCTCTGTGCATGACGAGCAGCATACCGGTCGACCATCTTTGGTCAATGACAATTTGGTGCGTGCTGTCGATGAAAAAAATCATGAGGACAGGAACAAATTGACCATTCCTCCTAAAGCTCGGATTTGGTTCCGAGTGACTTTCATCTCTTCCAGCATCTCAAGAAGTTCCTCGGTGGTCAACGTTTTGATGGTGACGACACCCAAAATCTCATCTCGAAATTTGGCTCGGAACAAATTGACCATCCCCCCTACAGCCCGGATTTGGCTCCGAGTTACTTTCATCTCTTCCAGCACCTCAAGAAGTTCCTCGGTGGTCAACGTTTTGATGGCGACGACACCCAAAATCTCATCTCGAAATTTGGCTGGGAACAAATTGACCATCCCTCCTACAGCCCTGATTTGGTTCCGAGTGACTTTCATCTCTTCCTGCACCTCAAGAAGTACCTCTGTGGTCAACGTTTTGATGGCGACGAAGTGAAAACAGCAGGAGTGGTTCGCATTGCAGGCGGGCGAATTCTACGATGAGGGGATAGAAAGACTTGTGCCACGACTCGATAAATGCCTTAATAATGGTGGAGATTATGTTGAGAAGTAATTGAAGTGTGGGGAATACAATGGAACAAAAATAGTTTCTAAATATCTTCCTGTTTTATTTACTACACCCTTTTGGAACTTACTTTAAGAACACGCCTCGTATTTTGTTTTCGAAATGGTCATAAAATGAACCAGAGCCAAAAAAAGGAAGTCATCAGAATGAGAATCTTGAGGGGACAGAAGATGGCAATAGCAGTAATGTGATGAGTGAACACAGCTATAATAATAATAATAATAATAATAATAATAATAATAATAATAATAATATTTTTGATCGAGTTGCAACATGATCACTTACTTTGTTTCTTATGCGGTTAGAATGATAGAAAATCCCGTGCTTCAGTATCACTTTGGAACTGAAATGAATCCTACAGCGTCCCCAGTGTAAATTTTATTGTAATTTTATTTTATGTCTTCCCAAACTGATCACACTATATATTAAGGACACTCAGGATTGAAGATAGGCGAATAATTATTAAAAGCTGAGAAGAATATTTCAAAATAAACTAATTACTTAACAAATATTGAACAAAATATACAAATAAACGTGTTTCATGCAAAATCCTTCAGGAAGTAGTCACTTCTCCTGTTTCGACTACACAATAAATCTTTATGCTCGACCATGCCGAAATGTAGTAATTATACACCTGGTAGCAGCCCTTTATTGGACCTCATTAAAGTACACCTATTCATTAAAGTTCAGGTGTTCCACCAATTAGAAAACACCATTGTAGCAATATGAAAGCGCAAGTATCGATTATTCTCGGATATGCAATCGAAAGACAACTAGCGAAACGTCACGGAGGCTGGAAATCCAATACTGTTGCAGAAGGTTATGTTCTGTTACTATAATAATTAGCGTTAATTGTAAATAATTTCAAATAAATTCAATTTGTCATCTCATTTTTCAATGTCTAAATCAATTTCAAGGTTTGAATAATTTGAATAATTTCAAGGGAAAAATTGTTCCGGGGCCGGGTATCGATCCCGGGACCTCTGGTTGAACGTACCAGCGCTCTACCACTGAGCTACCCGGGAACTCCACCCGACACCGTCTCAACTTTTCCCTTTATATCCACACAACTCGCGTGGACTGACGAAACGCCAGAGACCCACAACGAGCGCACACAATCTCTGTGTGGCTTGAATTGTGGTTTTCTGTTAACGAACACAGTAACGTATATATTATGCAAATCTAGTCTTTCAGGTGAAGCTCCCTGTAAAGCAGATTTGAATAATTACTGTGTTCGTTAACAGAAAACCACAATTTCAAGTCACACAGCGATTGTGTGCGCTCGATGTGGGTCTCTGGCGTTTCGTCAGCCCACGCGAGTTGTGTGGATATAAAGGGAAAAGTTGAGACGGTGTCGGGTGGAGTTCCCGGGTAGCTCAGTGGTAGAGCGCTGGTACGTTCAACCAGAGGTCCCGGGATCGATACCCGGCCCCGGAACAATTTTTCCCTTGAAATTATTCAAATCTGCTTTACAGGGAGCTTCACCTGAAAGACTAGATTTGCATAATTTCAAGGTTATATCAAGATTAATGTTTATTTTACACTCTAGATTATATCAAGGTCAATGACATTTGTTTTTCGGAAAAAATCAATACTTTCGCGTCTGCGCACATCTCACAATTTACGAGATATTGCACAAGATCAGTTCCGCTTCCCAGTCAGATAAGAATAACATGAATACTTATGAATAATTTCAAGTTAGAAATATGGTCGAGCATAAAAAGTCATATGAAACTTGCCTATAATGGTAATTAAGACGCTCGTATGAAAATTATGAAACTCGCGTCTTAATTACTACCATTATGGGCTCGTTGCATAATGTACTATTATATTACATTTCTTCTGTTGTTTTGTTCGTACTATGCATTTCTTCTATCTTTTCAGATATTTCAATATGGTATTTTGACCATCTTTAATTTTGTATTCTGTTTAAATATTCAACTAATTTAAGCAAAGTTCTTATATTTTACTATTAATCGAATATGTCTGCAGTTCTTTTGAAATAAATTCAACCACTGAAGATTATGTTTACGATAGGCCTAGGCCTATATGGACATTTTTGTAGAGTATCAGTTCTGTCATAAAAGTTAACTTGAAAGTGATACTGTTTGTGTGACTTTTACTTACGTCTTTCTCTCGCCTGCAGCAGCACTGTGCAAGTGGAGTAGAATTGACGCTGCACTTGTACTATGACGTCGGCTATACTTGATAACTGACCACTGACTCCAGCAGTAGACAGCACAAGCATTAACATAAAGGCGGGCATTACTTGGCAACGTTGGAGAGTGGAGTGTTTGCTGCTGAACTTGAATTCCAAGCGGATGTGTCCAAAATCTGGAATGGAATTTGTGTTAGCCTACCTCTAGCTATAGCCTATGTTTACCATTTGTGAATCTGAATGTTTTTGAGTTTCCAGGGTGGAAACGATACAACTGTGCAGATTTAAGGGGGCAATAGAGTACATTAAAATTAATGAAAAAACTATTATGCGTTTTTTAATTAAGCGGTGTATTAGAAAATTAGGCTGAAATTTTGCGTGGTTTGGCAACAGCGTATCCCCGGCTCAAGTACAAACATTCGGCCTGAATAGTAGAGCTCCATCCCTTAATCTAATGTTCCGCAACCTTTTTATACTCACGGCACACTCTAGATGGGCCTAGACTCAACACGGCACCCCAAAAAATTAATCCCCTCAAAAACTATGATATGACTCTCTTAATATAATTACGTAATGTAATTAAATTTATTATTATTATTATTATTATTACTATTATTATTATTATTATTATTATTACTTACTTACTTACAAATGGCTTTTAAGGAACCCGAAGGTTCATTGCCACCCTTGCATAAGCCCGCCATCGGTCCCTATCCTGTGCAAGATTAATCCAGTCTCTATCATCATATCCCACCTCCCTCAAATCCATTTTAATATTATCCTCCCATCTACGTCTCGGCCTCCCCAAAGGTCTTTTTCCCTCCAGTTTCCCAACTAATACTCTATATGCATTTCTGGATTCGCCCATACGTGCTACATGCCCTGCCCATCTCAAACGTCTGGATTTAATGTTCCTAATTATGTCAGGTGAAGAATACAATGCGTGCAGTTCTGCATTGTGTAACTTTCTCCATTCTCCTGTAACTTCATCCCGCTTAGCCCCAAATATTTTCCTAAGCACCTTATTCTCAAACATCCTTAACCTATGTTCCTCTCTCAGAGTGAGAGTCCAAGTTTCACAACCATACAGAACCACCGGTAATATAACTGTTTTATAAATTCTAACTTTCAAATTTTTTGGCAGCAGACTAGATGACAAAAGCTTCCGAACCGAATAATAACACGCATTTCCCATATTTATTCTGCGTTTAATTTCCTCCCGAGTGTCATTTATATTTGTTACTGTTGCTCCAAGATATTTGAATTTTTCCACCCTCCGAAGGATAAATCTCCAATTTTTATATTTCCATTTCGTACAATATTCTGGTCACGAGACATAATCATATACTTTGTCTTTTCGGGATTTAATTCCAAACCGATCGCTTTACTTGCTTCAAGTAATAATTCATCCAATTATAATATTAATATTAATAATAATAATAATAATAATAATAATTATTATTAATTATTATTATTATTATTATTATTATTATTATTATCGTTACTATAAAACAGAAATCGACTCTTGCATTTATTAAGAATTTATGAACTTTAATTCACTGTAGAAAATACGCATTTTTATTACTAATATTAAAATAAATAATTTTACTCACACCTTCAATGTGATACTTGGGCTGCACACAGGTGGTTGATCTGTGGCGAAATCGTTAACAGTGCAAGCCTAATTTCTTCATCGATGGATTTGAGTCTCTCTCTCTTTGATGTTTTAATTTTCAGTAACGTCGAGAAGCCCAGTTCATACACGTATGTAGTTGAAAATGGCAATAACATATTAACTGCCATCTCTGAGATAGCCGGGTATTCACTGCTTATTGACAACCAAAATGTTTCCAAAGGCACTTCGAGAAGTTTTAATTTCAATATTCTGCCTCCTTTTAAGTCTGCCAGTTCCTCTTGTACGAGTATATTATTCGGAAGATGTTTTGAATTCACAATGAATTAATCACGAACCCAGTAAAAATCTTGAACACTCTCTCCGAAATAATTCTTGAACTTGTGCTGCAAGATTACTAAATTTTCTTTAATTAAATCCATCAACACTTTATTACCGTCAGCAAGGGGCCATACAGTTGGGAACATCTCAAACGACCCATTTTCTGGCATTAACAACATTTCAGCTACTGGGTGTTCATTTCAAAGTGTGTCATGACGTCACTGTTGTTGGGTCACCGATTTGAAGCGAGTTTCAGTTTATATGTTAGAGAAGTTGCCTGTTATTTAAGGCGTTCTTCAATCTGA
The DNA here is from genome assembly GCA_025594305.2 of Periplaneta americana. Classification (NCBI taxonomy): domain Eukaryota; kingdom Metazoa; phylum Arthropoda; class Insecta; order Blattodea; family Blattidae; genus Periplaneta; species Periplaneta americana. The sequence goes on from JAJSOF020000005.1 coordinate 177,216,634, forward strand.
ACTTGAGAACGTGTACGGTATAACTTGAACGTCGTAGCAACAGATGGCGGTCTGTACGGTCTGTGTGCTACCATAACCTCTTTCGAACTGTGTTTTGCGCCGGCAAGTCGTACGCAGGGTATTTGTTATCATCGGTTGCGTACGGTAACATTCCACAACACAAATCAAATGCTCCGTGTCCATGTTGACCGTCGAAGTTAATGTCAACAAATACGTAAGTAATCGTCTTAACCCTCTCCCCATATCCCGACAGTACGTATTTCCAAACAGTTCACATTCCTGCCACTACCGGCGTTACCGTACGTATCGGCACGTACTCTTCAGAATGAACGCCGTACTTGCTAGCCAACTTCTCTGCCTCTTAGATTATACACCTGAGCTGCGGAAGTGTAGGAAGATTGAATTCTCTAGGCTCATCAGCTAGCCACATGGCGGCATACAGCGAGCCAAGACACATTTTGAACTGAACACCCAGTATTAGGCCTATTTGTTTTGTTTTTTTTTTCGATAAGTTCGGCTACCTTATAGCTAGCTTCCTGTACTTTTTGTGAAACCTATACCGACATCGTCATGAGCGTCGCTTGTTTTTTTTTTTGTTCCAATAACCGGCGATAATAATATACAGCTGTGTTTGTTAGAAAATAATGTTTTGTTACCAAAATGTCGTTTCAATTTACTGGGAACCATAGCATTACTGAGATTTTCACCACACACACACAACCCACTCGGGGATTGGGCATGTTTTGTCAACACGCCACTTTAATTTCAATTAATTTTCACGTCACACCTTTTATCTTGTGAAGGCACACCAGTGTGCCGCGGCAAGAAAATCATCCATTGGAATGAAAAACTATAAAGTTTAAATCACTCCTTATCAGTTTCTTTAACGATAAGACTAAAAATCAGAGTCGTATAGATGGTACTTATCGAAAAAAAAGCAGTGTTAAAGTTTTGGAAAAAATTATTTTCTTTTTCTGAGAAAAGTATTAATTTGGGATTAATATGGTATTAGAATTTTTTGTTATTCTCTGTTCAAGGAATAAACTATTAATATATGTACAGCCATATTACTTCCATCCTCTATACTTAACCCTTAAATTCGCAAAGTATCCTATAGGATACAACAGATTAATAGGCTATATGCTATAATTTGAACAGTACAATAGAAAAAAATTGGTAGGAAAATTAAAATTTCACAATATTATAATATTATACGACATATGAAATATGGACATTGCGATAGTTGTTTTCTTTACAGTCCGACACTGTTTAATAAACTAGTGTGAGAAATGAAGTTTCACCAATTTTAAGGGTTAACTTTTTGGGCTAGAACCTTGTGTTCCCTCCCTTAGTGCCAAGTATAACATCCCTCTCTTCAATTCACAGTATAAAGAAGATACAGTAGAGACAACTCTTGTCGGCACCTTTGATGTTGCTGGTACTAAAATCAAGCTCAGGGAGGTTCTCAATGAATCCAACCATGTCGCTAGTATCGGCAGAGCTAACAGCTGATTTTAGCGATCAACTGTTCAGACATGCTAAACTTTCAGAATGAAACTTTGTATTAACTGTTGTAATTACGCCTTTGTTCTGTAGTGATATTTACGTCTTATTATGTAGATCTAATGAAAATTCACTTTTTATTTTCAAAATATATATATGAAAGTGCAGCGTTCATGATTCAAGTAAAACATACTGTTAGCGAAGTGCTTACCGTTTTTTTTTCTGTTTCTTCATATCCATTGCATTTCAATTTGGATCATAATTTGTTGTAAAATACGTACATCAGGGGAGCATTTAATAAATAAACAAAAACTCGAGGGAACCTGTTATAATTAAAAATGTATTCAGTAAATATCCGATATAGGCTACTAATTGTAGGCCTAACTACTAGGTGTAAAAAGAGGGCCTAATAATTATCTATTGCAACTTTTATCACATAACTACGTAATTCATTATGGACTGCTGCAGTTGGAGGACAATGCTTAACTGGCAACAGTTAAATCCCGGTAACTTCTTTCACTTTTCCTTTGCTGTAATAGGCTACGTTTGAATTACAATATTCTTACCTTCTTCCATTTTCGTAAAAGATATATTGTAGTAACACATTTGAATTAAAAAATTCTTACCTTCTTCCATTCTCGTAAAGGATTTTTTGTAGTCAGTAATACAAATTCTTAACTCCATAGCTACACACAAGAGCCTACACCAAACCCTAATTACGTCTTATAACTTTGTAAGAGTAGAACTCAGAAAATAATTCCCTTTCAAAGTTGGCTTATTACTATGGGCAAAAATCATTAGGCTATGTAAGTAAATTTTGACATTTTTTAACTCTTTCATACGCATACTAATTACTTATCTCTATACAAGCCTCGGATCCAGGAAATAATGCATTCACGGAGTTCAAACTACGGCATGTTACTACACGGGCAAGAGTCATTGCTCATATCAATTTTTGTCTCTTTTCAATCACTCTTTCATAGCTAGATCCTACAGCTTGCTATACACCAACGTAATCGGGTAATTATTATGTAGCCGAGGTTATGTTTTCTTTCACTTACAGTAGCCTCTTTAGAGACATTCTATTGAACCGATACAGTTAGAAATTTTAACGTGTATGTTAATTCCAATTTGGAAACCACAATCAATATCAATATACAAAATATTACTGTCAATAACAGGAATAATCATGTAGGCCTAAGTATAACGTTACTGGTTATAATATAATGTTATTAGCTAGTCAACAAAATTTTATTACATCCATTGTTGACGTCGTAACTTCATCGAAACGAATGTCGTGATCTATGTAGCTAATGGTACAATATTACGTTACCAACATAAGCATCTACCAGTGACTTTAAAATTAGCGTTAATTAGTGAATACTTTCATGATGTTTACATACGGAAGTAATTATTATTATGATTATGTTGCCATTCCTTTGCCTCATGTCTTTCAAATTGTTAACATATGAGTAATAAATATTTTCAGTTAATATTAAATTATGCCAGTCTTGTCGTAGATGGAGAACCATCTGGTGGAGGTTCGAGATAATACACCCGGTTTCGTGACATGCGCACTCAGAATTTGTTCCCACGAAATGGCTTAGGTGTCTTTACTGTATCTTCTCTATACTGTGTTCAATTGGTCAGTGATAGGTTTATTTTTTGGTGCTTGGAGTTCTTTACCAAAATTTACATATCATTTTTTTAAAACAATTATCAATATCATCTTTTGAAATTCAAAAAATCATCTCGCAAATTCTCAAAGATTCCCTGCAGATTATACAATTTCATTTATACTACTCAGAAGGCCTTAATTAAGGATATGCTAATTTTAAATAAAATCTTTTTATCAGTTTATTTTATAGTCATCTTCTAAGATTTTATTTTACAATTGATAATCAATGGTGCTTAATTATTACGCTTTATTTTTATAACAATATTCATATTTAATTAATTGTACTTGTTTGCTATTCATTTCCGGATCCTCGTGGTCACCCTTAATTAAGGCCGGATGAGTTTTTCTCTCTCTCTCTTTTAAGGTTATGCTAATTTTAAATAAAATCTTTTTTAATAATAATAATAAAGCGCACAAATTGTGCATAAATGAAAGTCACTTGGATTGAACAAAGTTAATGACTGATAGCTGCCGATTCCCACAGACTAGGATATGGTATCTATCACATGTCTTGTTGCATAGGACACACACACAGTTGTCGTCCGGTTCGTGGAAACACTGAATTCTGCATATCTTGTGGTGGTATCCATGAACCGCCAGCGATGTCGCGAAGTGGCGGAGCTTCTGGTTCGTGTTTGTCCAGGTCCGGTTTATCATGGCCTCCGTTGTGTAGAAATCCTCCCAGATGTCTTCCCTCTTCCTTATCCTCTCGTCTAGTGCTTTCTTCCAGTTGGAAGTGGAGGGCAGATCGAGTTTTGTTCTGAGTTCTTCTATCAAGAAGGTCTCGTGGGCGAGCACGTACACCAGCCTGGATAGAGTGTGTTTTGATACTCCTAGTGCAGCCTTCAAGAAGCGAGCCTTGACGTTCTCTAGGTATGGAGGTCTTTCGTGCGCAGTTTGTCCCACGTTAGATCTAGTCCGTATGTAAGTATGGGGACTATCTTGGTGTGGAAGATGATCATCGCTGTTTTGAGAGATAGCTTGGTTAGTTCTCTGATGTCATGAATGGCTTTTGTGGCTGCTGTAGCTCTTTGCTTGGTGTGTATCCTGAATGAATTTGTTGTGGTCTGTAGTGTCAGACCGAGGTATTTGGCCTGGTTTATTGTTTGTAGAGGTTCTTGTTTCAGGAAGATTTTGTCTTGTTGAGATATCTTCCCCCCTTTCCTGAATATCATGTGTTCGGTTTTCTGCATGTTTATCTCCAGCTCATTTTGGTCAGCCCACTTTTCCAGCGCGTAGGTTGCTTTTTGGAGTTCACTCCTGTCATGAGATCCCAGGACCATGTCGTCGGCATAGATATAGATCTTGACATCTGTAGATTCTTCTCTTATTGATTTTACGACGTCGTGGGTGGCGATGTTAAATAATAGAGGACTGAGGGGGTCTCCCTGCAGAACTCCATTTGTTTGAGTGATGTTTTTTTATCACTATATTTTATAGTCATCTTCTAAGATTTTATTTTATAATTGATAATCAATGGTGCTTAATGATTACATTTTATTTTTATAACACTATTCATATTTAATTAATTGTATTTGTTTGCTATTCATTTCCGGATCCTCGTGGTCATCCTTAATTAAGGCCGGATGAGTTTTCTCTCTCTCTCTCTCTCATAATTATTCTATATCAGATAATTCACAAGTCACTTCAAACTTTAAAGAGTTATAAAATATGATATTTAAGGGAGAATTGAAACGAAATTATTAATGTATTGGACTAACAACTGAGGACTGTGGATTAGAAGAGGGGATAGCAAAGTAACAGGAAATAGCCTATAGGACTGTGACATGGTTAGAGTGGGTTTAGATAGCGGGATAGCTCCTTTTCTTCTCTGCTTGTCCTTGTATTTTCCTTGTCCATTTGTGTTTCGCCTGTTCTTCTCGTGCTTACTTTTCCCTTTATGTTCTCCTTGTCGTCTTTGTATTCATTCTTATTCTCCTTTCATTCGCCTTGTTCTCCTTATCTTCTTTTTTTGTTATTTTTGCATTTCCCTTTTCCTTGAGTGTCCCCGTTAGTCTTGTATTACCTTTGTTGTCCTTGTATTCCACTTGGGTTTCACTTTTCCTGCTTGTATTCTCTTGTCCTGCATAACGCAGTAAAATCAGAGCTGATAGGTATAGTGAAAAATGGACAAGAATTTGAGCAAAGTTAACATTTTGAAAATTTCAAGGGGAAACATTGACAGAATACAGAGTAAATAGTAAAATTGAAGATATCACTGAATGTATTATACTACTTACTTACTGGCTTTTAAGGAACCCCGAGGTTCATTGCCGCCCTCACATAAGCCCGCCATAGATCCCTATCCTGAGCAAGATTAATCCATTTCCTATCATCATATCCCACCTCCCTCAAATCCATTTTAATATTATCTTACCATCTACGTCTCGGCCTCCCTAAAGGTCTTTTTCCCTCCGGCCTCCCAACTAACACTTTATATGCATTTCTGGATTCGCCCATACGTGCTACATGCCCTGCCCATCTCAAACGTCTGGATTTAATGTTCCTAATTATGTCAGGTGAAGAATACAATGCGTGCAGTTCTGTGTTGTGTAACTTTCTCCATTCTCCTGTAACTTCATCCCTCTTAGCCCCAAATATTTTCCTAAGCACCTTATTCTCAAACACCCTTAACCTATGTTCCTCTCTCAAAGTGAGAGTCCAAGTTTCACAACCATACAGAACAACCGGTAATATAACTGTTTTATAAATTCTAACGTTCAGATTTGTTGACAGCAGACTGGATGATAAAAGCTTCTCAACCGAATAATAACACGCATTTCCCATATTTATTCTGTGTTTAATTTCCTCTCGAGTATCATTTATATTTGTTACTGTTGCTCCAAGATATTTGAACTTCTCCATCTCTTCAAAAGATAAATTTCCAATTTTTATATTTCCATTTCGTACAATATTCCCGTCACGATACATAATCATATAGGCTACTTTGTCTTTTCGGGATTTACTTCCAAACCTATCTCTTTACTTGCTCCCAGTAAAATTCCCGTGTTTTCCCTAATTGTCTGTGTATTTTCTCCTAACATATTCACGTCATCCGCATAGACAAGCAGCTGATATAACCCGTTCAATTCCAAGCCCTCTCCGTTATCCTGGACTTTCCTAATGGCATAATCTAGAGCAAAGTTAAAAAGTAAAGGTGATAGTGCATCTCCTTGCTTTAGCCCACAGTGAATTGGAAACACATCTGACAGAAACTGACCTATACGAACTCTGCTGTACGTTTCACTGAGACACATTTTAATTAATCGTACTAGTGTCTCGGGAATACCAAATTCAATAAGAATATCATATAAAACTCCTCTCTTAACCGAGTCATATGTCTTTTTGAAATCTATGAATAACTGATGCACTGTATTCTTATACTCCCATTTTTCTCCATTATCTGTCGAATACAAAATATCTGGTCAATAGTTGATCTATTACGCCTTAAACCACACTGATGACTGAATGTATTATAGACGAGAGAAATTATTGGAAGAAATAATTATATAAACAGAATGAAGGCAGGTCGGGTGGTAAGAAGAGCCAAAGAAGACAGATCTTTATATTGGAAAAGAGAAAGACCTTCTAAAGATGGGCGGGGAGTGGATGCACATCTTCTGAGGAAGATCCTTGATAGCAGAGACAAACAGAATGAATTCCTACATCATCAGACTAAGAAGAAGTAATTTTATATTGACTATTACACTTCCACTACGTCGTACTACTTTTGACCAATAAAACGGTACGAAAGGAATTCTTTCAACCAATCATGGCTGCTTATCGCACAATTTTATCGCGTCCTTAGCATTTGTTTAATTTTATCGCGTCCCTAGCATTTTTTATTTTTATCACTACTCTAGCATTTGTTTCTTTGTTGGCCAACATTTCAAACTGCACTGGTCTGGACGTCAAAAAACAGAACATTACAAACCACTCCAGTCGATGCACAGCACTTTCAAATATGACTCGCATTGCCATTCAAGAACAAGAATTAATAAAGATCACTGGTCATATATGAAGAGCACCATTCGGAAATCCTGAATAAGTTGAGGGATACACCATGTACATCAACGAGTTCACTTCTTTTACGCACACGTCCAATATAACATCAACTGAACCACCAACCACTAAAACATTCAAATTTGAAAATTGTACTTTCAATAATTGTTTCTTTTAAAATTATTCATGTTTATTTTTTATTTCATCATAGTTAATTAAAATGTTTCTTGTTTATTTCATCATCCCTAATTAAAACTTTTCTAACACTTGTTTATATTATTTAGGTTATGTTTGTTATAGTTTCTGCTATATGATATTATGAATAGTCACGTATCAGAGATTGTTTAATACTAAGATTTATTGAAAATCATCTGTCAAGTGACGTTGATTACTGGGATCCGGATGATTGAAGTGGAATGCAAATATTTTAATAAAAATGAAATTGAATCAACAAAGCCTTCTTGACTAGTAACCGTCCACGGAGTTCAATAATCATTTCATAGTTGGCACAACTGATAACAAGAAAACATAATCATAAAACACTACTGTCATCTAGCGTAATGTTGAGATGGTATAATAATACATTTGAAGACAGTTGTATTTTCGTAAGCCAATTAATAGTTTATTGTATTGGAATACTTTGTTACTTCTAATCGTGTAATAGTCAATTAAATCCCACTCGAGTTTTGATTTTCTCTAGATAAATCAAAACCTCTAGTGAGATTACTGTTGACTATTACACTTCCACTACGTCATACCACTTTTGACTAATAAAACGGTACGAAAGGAATTCTTTCAACCAATCATGGCTGCTTTTCGCACAATTTTATCGCTTCCCTAGCATTTGTTTAATTGTATCGCTATCTAGCATTTGTTTGTTTTTATCACTACCCTATCGTTTCTTTGTTTGCCAACATTTCAAACTGCAAATTCTTTACGGTACTATAAAACATGCTTTGCGATCGTAATTTGTTTCCCGCATAGACAGTCGACTGAAAATGACGGCTACGTTCAAACATTTTGGTGGAGGTAATATTAGTGAAATATAATTTAATAAGTCAATTAATATCTATTTTATTGTATTAGAGTACTTTATTTCTTCTAATCTTTATATACTTTCTTCTATTCGTGTAATAGTCAATTAAATCACACTCGAGTTTTGATTTTCTCTAGATCATACCTGCATAAACAGCGCTCAACGAGCGCGCGTGCTCCTTCGGAGCGGGAGAGCTGTGTTTACCACTCGCCGAAACGGAGAGGAAGATACGTCAGAATGACATAGACTTTCCTGTAGGTAGAGGAGAGGGAAACGACCACTCATCTATCTAGTGGAATGCAGTGTGTAGGCCTATTCTCAGTAACTGTTTCACGTTGCTTACCTACTGCTACAGTACAGTATGGAGGAATCTAAAAGACGGAACATAACATTTAACATTTAACGATTTACAGCTCGAACTTATTGATCTTCAATGTCACCTTAGGGCTAAAGATCGTTTGAATAATACTACTAGCCTGGTTGAGTTTTACAAGACTAAACATTAGCAATTATATCCACGACTACACTGGCTGGCTGTGAAAATGATTGATATGTTTGGCTCAACATTTATATTTGTGAGCAACTGTTTTCTATAATCAACTTTAATACAGGCAGACATCGACCATCTGTAACTGATGTTTCATTACGATCAGTAGGCTACTGTTCCTTTCAGCTGCCAACAGCATAAAACCCCCTTTTGATGTACTGATAAATAAAAATATAATAAAATGATATTGTACATTTAAGTAGCTATAGAATTTCTATTATTTATGTAAAATAAATATTTCTTTATTAATTAATAATAGTCCAAGATTGTTTTGCAAACACTGAACGGGAATGCATTTCATAAACACTCTTACTAGTACAGTATTTCCTTTTGTGTTTATTTTGTACGAGATCACCCTTCTTCCAGTCCACCCTTATACAGAGCGCAGCTAATATCTGCATTCCGCTAATGAGCTGTGAGCCGATTCGGAGAGCGCAAACCTTGTGTAGGCCTGCTCTAGATAAATCAAAACCTCTATTGATTACTCTTGAATAAACCATAGTAATGCTCGTAGCAGAAAATGTCGCAATGTATTCCCGGGGATTTTTAATTTCCCTATGATAAACATTAACATAATTCCTACCGTTCTGTATTCCATTCTCATATTCAAAGTATTTTTCCGATCACTGTTTGGCTACATACGTTGGAGGCTAAATTGCTGTGATGCCTGCTTGAAATCTGGATAAATAGCGCACTTTAGCACAGTTCACTTATGTGGGTGATAATGCACCTAGTCGGGGTTAGTGTAATGGTTCACTATGAGGGCGTAGCATTGTGGGTTCATTTCAGAATAACACATTGAACGAAATGTGCCGATGTCGCAAAACTTACCAGCAGAACGAACTATTGCTAAAGTTGTTCCCCGTCTCTTCCGGTCCTTATTGAAGTAAATATGGCAATGAAATATCTACGGGATGCTTACTGTAGATGCGTAAAGAAATTAGGCCTATTGTTGAATATAACAAAGCATAGTTTGAAATCTGTCATAATCTATCTATATATTCACAGTTCTTGTTCCGATATTGAATTGAAATTTTACTGTTTGAAAGGAATAATATATAATATGTCTTTGAAGCCGTTTATTAAAGCATTTTATAAGTATATGTTAACAAATATTAAACAATTGACAGGTGTGACATTACAATACAATCACAGTAATGAGGCCAATAGGAAATCAATATTCCTTTTCTTTCAGTTTCTGGGTTACAAAAATATTCACACTGTCAACTCCGTCCTTGTAAGACATTAAAACATTCATTAGCTACCGGCTACATCATCGATATGTTTACTTAGTTGTTCTCCTATGTATTTATTGATCATGGCCACTACTTATTATTCGCATTGAGTCTTAAATAAATAATCTACTTGTGGAAAAGAGCCTCGAGAATGTTCAGGCTTGAAAAATAGCTACATAACCACTACTGTTTTCACCATTGTCATCGGATTCAGAAGCTGTGTTGTTACCAATAAATCCTTATTTCAAGAAAACTAGTTTGTCAAAGTCGTTCTTGGTCGTCTGAGACCTCATCTTCCTATCGGTTTGTATTTTAGTAACATATATTTTTTTTATAAACCTCTGAAATTAAAAAAAATTAGACATTTTATTTTTTTAAATAAACTATTACATCACACTCAATCAAAGTAATTCCATATCATCACAGTGTTATGTAAAATGTAGCGTAAAGATTTCATGCAGATAGACCTAGTAGTTTCTGAGAAAACGGGTCATTTATGTTGAAAAATGTAGTTTTAAGTAAATCACGTTTAAAGTCAAATTTTCCATAAAAATTCATATATTACACAAAAATGTTTTAAAACTCTCGTGGTTGGTAGTCCTCATCTTCTTCCCCTTCCTTCTCCCCTAATGCTGCCATCCTCTTGAATCTTGCCTCTTTGGTTGTGTTTCTTAGTGCGATCTCTGCCTTCCGTATTCGCAATGTGTCCATACATGTTCGGCATATTTTTTTAGCTATCCTATTTGAATACCTAGATCCTTCAACACCTATATTCTTTTAGTGTATCCATAATATGAATATGAGTACAGCATATAGTACACCAAGTTCCAACGCTAACATACCAACAAACATATTTTTTGAGACACGGTACCAAACAACGTTATTAAACGATTCATTAGTATTCTGAGTTCTTACTCTCAAACATTTTTTGTTAGTAAATCATATGGGCAAGATCTTGAAACACAGGTTTTATGAAGCATTAATTTTACTACAAAACAAGCCAAATCACAACCTTCTAAGACATTTAGTTTCTGAGATATTTTTTTTTTGTGAAAAGTGGTAATTTTTTTCTCTAAAACATAATTACATTAATATTTCTAAAAATATATTTAAAATAGTAAATATTCTAATATTTTAATAAACCAAAGGGAAAATTAAACAGAATGAATCATACTGTCATGAAGTATAAAAAAATAAAAATGTCAATTTTCTTTCTTCTGTTCTTTCATTTTTCTACATATCGCTTTTAGCAACAGTAGTGAAATTTAATATGTATGTATGTATGTATGTATGTATGTATGTATGTATGTATGTATGTATGTATGTATGTATGTATGTATGTATGTATGTATGTATGTATGTATGTATGTATGTATGTATGTATTTTTTAAATATTAGTTGAACGGCATGTCCCATTACAATAAAGGTAATACTACATGCCTTGCTACCTGTATGTTTGCAATATAACACATTATGTCTCGTTTCTGTCACTCTCTAGGCGTATGTAGATCTGTTATTCTGTTGTGAAAATTTGAGTCTTTCATTATATCTATTGCCTACTCTTATCTATCCTAGATTAAATTATCCTAAGTTTACTCGTCTAAATTTATAACATTGACATAATTTATGAATGTATGCACATGTTCTTGCATTATTTTAAGCTTTGTGAAAGTCCACTTGCCAGTTTTCCTTAACATTTCCCGCTGGAACATGTATGTATGTATGTATGTATGTATGTATGTATGTATGTATGTATGTATGTATGTATGTATGTATGTATGTATGTATGTATGTATGTATGTATGTCTGTATGTAATGCATGTATGTCTGTATGTAATGCATGTATGTCTGTATGTAATGCATGTATGTCTGTATGTAATGCATGTATGTCATGTATGTAATGCATGTATGTATGTATGTATGCATATGTATGTATGTATGTAATATTAAACCAATGCCACCAGGTTGTCTTTTCGACATTTCTGGTCTTCTCTCCTGGCATTGGCTTAGTTGTAACCCACTTCTGAGGTTGGGTGCCTGGAAGGTGGAGTTACATTACCCCGATGATATGATAGGATGATTATGATGTGCCAGGAGAGGTATTAAATCTAAACTTAACCTAAATTCCAGACCATTGACGAACACAGGAATAATCCTCTAACCGGCAATCGAACCTGAGACCTCATGAATTATAGCCAGAAGCTCTGATCACTAGACCATGAGGCTGATAGTGAAATTTAATATATACTCCTGTATTTTTCCTATATAAATTACTCCTTAAAACTGAATAAAATAAAGATTCATGAAATATTTTTGGGAAATATTGTTTAAAGACAGAAAGAGATTTTGCATGCCAAAACGCAAAATTTCAGTGGTAAGAAAGCTGGAACGTTTATTTACATCGAAGTCTCAAGATGTAGGCCTTATTTTTGTAGTTTCTACATCATTTTTACTTTATTTGTTGTTCAATGATAAAGTAAGAATTTCTTCAACATTTGACAAACATTGGAAGTAGCGCATTTTTTTTTCGCAAGGGAATGAAATGTTTTGAAGGAAATAAGGAATACAAATTTTACACTGCAAAGTTCCTGTAAAATATTCTTACGGAAACTTTTCACATCTCTGTATGAGTTGGTAAAGTAATGATTTATACTAGTTTAAACAACTTGATTATAATTTTCTCTCAGAATGAACAAACGTGAAAATATTTGCCACAGAATTACAATATTGAACAGAAGTAATTGAATATGGCTGTAGAGCCTCGCTTAAGCTTCGGGAGGGAACAGTTTGGTGAGGACTGTGTTGAACCCCTGCATCATCAACCAGCAGTTCTTCTTCAACCTCGTAGCCGCAACTTCCTCCAATAACCGTCCGGTGCCCCACCGAAGCTGAAACAGTTCATGCACTTCATCACTTGTAGAGTCAACGTTGTAGCATTGATAATACATAGAGTTATCATCAGGGACAGGTATTTATGGGGATTAATTTTATCATTTTTGTTTTTTTAATATTGCTGTCAGCGGAGATTGATTTTCACTCTTGGCGAAGATTAATGGAAATATCGGAAAATACAATTATTGTCGGACCATCGGATCTGTACCCCCGTAAGATATGAAAACTGAACCCTAATTCCTTCTCAGCCTCGGTAATTCATTTCTCTCCCTGCATTCCTATCTCTTTTCTATCTCTCTCCCTTTCTCTACCCCACTATTCACAATTTTGAGCCTTCTTGCAGGACAGTTTATTTGCACTTGCAGTCCAGTGTTGCCAACTCAATATGAATAATGTAGCATGGAGTGGCGAAAGAAATATTATTAAGCAAGTACGTAATAGCATTTCGCGATTAAGAGAAACAAACAGGTCAATATCTCCTTCCTATAAATAAGGCAACGAAAAGAGCAGCTGCGATCACAGGTGAGGCTTATTTTATTTCAATTGATTACTTATTAAAATTACTTACTTAGCTAATACTAATAATACAATATTTTTATGTAATTTATATAGGCAGATGAGAGCGCCTAATCAAGAAAATCAGGAGATGAAAAGGTAGAATTAGGAGGGAAAAACAGACCAAGGGAACCTTTAATTCTTGTAGATGATATGAACCGATGTATATTTTAACAAGAAAGATAGGCCTACAAGAATTTTATACCGTGCAGAAAGAAGTTCCGACATTGAAGAAATTACTGAAGGTTGCGAGAGAAGCAATAATTTCCAAGGTTGGACAGAAACGCTACGGAAAGTGATTCGAGACATGGGATTTAGGTTTAAAAAATGTAGAAATACAAGATGATAGAAATGATATTGTAGCATGGAGGGCCAGTTATTTATGACACCGTTTGACGGAAGTTTGGCAACATCCCTATTCGGCAAGGTTCGTGGTCTGCTGTTTGACGTGGGGGGAGGAAAGCGGGTGGAATGGAGTGAGTACAGGCGTTAACTTTTTCAAGAACGACAGCGCTGAAGGGGCACAGATCCGATGGTCCGACAATATTTTGAAATTGGAGTAGGCCTATTAATTCAGTATGAATATTACTTTCCAAATAATTAACATTAAATGTTTGTTGGATTCCGGTAAAGGTGCGGATTGGCCAATAAACAATTTTTGTTGGATTGAGACTGTATTTAACACACATTCATTAAAAACGAAAAAAAAAAAAAAAAAAAAAAAAAAACTTGCAGCCCTCAAATTAACACTTTCAAATTATTAGTGAAATATGAATTATTCGTCTTTTGAGTTCACTAATGTAATCAGAACACCTGGAATACCATGTAATGTAGCCTATTTGGATATATAACAAATTAAAGGGACTATTACACTTTTAATACGTCACACTACTTTTGACCAATAAAACGGTGCGAAAGGACGTCTTTCAACCAATCATGGCTGCTTATCGCACAATTTTATCGCGTCCCTAGCATTTGTTTAATTTTATCGCGTCCCTAGCATTTGTTTATTTTTATCACTACCCTAGCATTTGTTTCTTTGTTTGCCAACATTTCAAACTGCACTGGTCTGGACGTCAAAAAACAGAAAATTACAAATCACTCCAGTCGATGCACAGCACTTTCAAATATGATTCGCATTGGCATTCAAGAACAAGAATTAATGAAGATCACTGGTCATATATGAAGAGCACCATTCGGAAATCTTGAATAAGTTGAGGGATACACCATCTACATCAACGAGTTCACTTCTTTTAGGCACACGTCCAATATAACATCAACTAAACCACCAATCACTAAAACATTCAAATTTGAAAATTGTACTTTCAACAATTGTTTCTTTTAAAATTATTCGTGTTTATTTTTATTTCATCATCGTTAATTAAAACGTTTCTTGTTTATTTCATCATCCCTAATTAAAACTTTTCTAACACTTGTTTATATTATTTAGGTCATGTTTGTTATAGCTTCTGCTGTATGATATTATGAATAGTCACGTATCAGAGATTGTTTAATACTAAGATTTATTGAAAATTATCTGTCAAGTGACGTTGATTACTGGGATCGAGATAATTGAAGTGGAATGCAACTGTTTTAATAAAAATGAAACTGAATCAACAAAGCCTTCTTGACCAGTAACCCTCCACAGAGATCAATGAAGATTCCATAGTTGGTACAACTGATATCAAGACAAGAGCTAATAATAACACACTACTGCCATCTACTAGCGTAATATTTATAATGTTGAGATGGTACAAATTTGAAGACAGTTTTGTATTTTCCTAAGTCAATATTTTATTGTATTGGAGTACTTCGTTACTCCTAATCTTTATATACTTTCTTCTAATCGTGTAATAGTCAGTTAAATCCCACTCGAGTTTTGATTTTTCTCTAGATAAATCAAAACCTCTAGTGAGATTACTGTTGAAAAAAAAAATCCGAAAAAACTCAGAATGTGAAATTCTTTATAAAACGACGCAATAATAATAATAATAATAATAATAATAATAATAATAATAATAATTCGCGAATGTGTTCATATTTCGCTATTAGAACTGTATTTCGCGATTTGTCGCGATTATTTTATCCGTATATTATTTATCAGAATTACTTAATTCGCAAACATTAGTAAAAATCTATTGTATATCTATTATGTCGTGATTTTCGCGATCTCTATAAATACGCGGCCCTGGTCATCATTTATAGGCCTATCTCATCCGAGTGAAGAGTAGCCTACATCCATGTCGACGATGTCATGTCTCTTAATTTGTCGTAAGAAATATGAAGAGAAAACACCCTGATGCTGTAAAACGCTATTTTGAGGCTTTCATAGGGATATAGGGCTACTTCTCAGAATATGTGATACGGGAAATGTGCTTCTATAGGATACAGCTGTTTGTCTTGAACTATAGGCTTCATTTTATTCATATTTACTGTCTGGGAATTAATTCATCCAGCAATTATTGTATGCAAGCATAATGGATAATTCTAATGAAAATTGACGATATTTTATTTTTAAAACGACACAAAATGAAGACTTATTCATAATCAGTCTTAATGGTTTTTTTCTTGATCATTTTTCGCACATAAGAGGAAACCAAATATGAAAATTGAGGCGTGTAGTTGCAAAATCAGATACATCGCTTTTTTTTTTCGAAATGAGTTAATGCTATATTTCATATCTTCGTATGATTCTACAACTGCTGTAGCTCTGTTATGCTCCAAAGCCAGATACGTCACATGGATTTGTATGATGAAAAATAGTATTGGTTGCAAATCCTTGGTTAATGTTAATGTTATGGTTTATTTAACGACGCTCGCAACTGCAGAGGTTATATCAGCGTCGCCGAATGTGCCGAAATTTTGTCCCGCAGGAGTTCTTTTACATGCCAGTAAATCTACTGACATGAGCCTGTCGCATCGACCTGGCCCGGGATCGAACCCGCCACCCTGGGCATAGAAGGCCATCGCTATACCAACTCGCCAACCAGGTCGACAAAAATCCTTGGTTCCTTGCAAACGTTTTTACTTAATACTGAAAAAAATATGTTTTAGTGATGTATCTTATTTGATTTTGCAATTAAACTCCTCAATTTATAGATAATTGTGGCCAAGATTGTAAGATTATTTACTGCAAATTAATCGTTTTCTAACTAGACACTGAATAATGTGAATTGTACTTTTGTTTCCATTGAAATTCAGTTCAATTTATTATTAATTATTAACTATATACAAAAATATTAGCACTCCTCTGAAAGAGAGCGATCTTGTGTTCGGGAGAGGATTCAATGCCTAAGAAAATAATAAAGTTAAATTACAATAAATAACAGCTTAAAAATTAATAGATATTAATAACTAAGCTTCGTTTTTCGGCTACCCAAAGATTGAAGTTAAAGACACATTAGGTATATACAGTACGCCGAACACACGTAATGCAACGCATAAATATATTAGTCTACAGGTCGATACTCCGTGTTCGTGGAGTACACCCAATTCCCAATATAGTGGAGCACTGTTCTGGCCAACTACTGAAAAGACTCGTGGCCAATATGAAGTTATAGAAAGAAATAAAGGAAGGAGGGAATGAGAGTAAGAGGGAAGGATTAAAGGGAAGAGGGAAAAGGTGTAAAGAGAGACAGGATAAAAGGAGGGAATGAGAGAAGGGAAAAAGGGAAGAGGGGAGAACGAAAGAAGAAAAGGAAGTAATGGGGGGACGACGGGTAGGCCGCTAAGGCTGGGGGAAGGGAAGGGAAGCAGGAAAGAAGGAAAAGGGAGAGAGACAGTGGCGGTTCCTCGGGGGAGGGAAAGGAGGAACATCCTCTTGACATTTTTCTTCTTTTGAAAGTAAATACCAAATAAAATATGTGCCTTGAAATTCGAGGAAGATTCGATAATTTTTAAATTCACAGCTGTAAGAAAACCTCAGTTGATAGAGTTTTAAACGACGCGCGATCATGTGCTGCTAGAAAAGTGTGAGAAGGATGCGAGATTGTTTGTGTGGAGGAAAGTCAATCCTTTCCTCCTTTACTGAAGTTAAAACACACAGACAACAGCACACTAGCGGCCAGAGAAAGAAGCAGAGTTTTAAAGCAAGTAAATGAACTAATGGGGAGAAGATCCTCCTCTGATTCTGCGCATGGGCGGAAATAGTGTAGCAGACAGAAACCGACTGGTCGTGCAGCAAGCTCGCTACTGCTGCCATCCAGCGATGTTGCATTCAACCAGAGTATAACACATAGAAGGAGGCACAATAAGAACAGTTTTAGCGCATAGCTATGAAAGACACCATATGAACTTTTATTAAATTATAAATGAAATATTATTCATTGTACTTTATATAGGCTACTATTCATGGTTTGAAATTTTCGAGAATATTTGAAAGTTAAAGTCGGGTTTATATAAAACAAAGAGGAAGTAGTTCTACGTTAGTATCGCAGATCTTTTTGGCCTCTGAAATTCATTTCCATTCATTGTCTACTAGACAGGCCGACAGCCTAGATGTTAGTTTTGTACAAATATATTTGAAATTTTGTAACATAAAAAAATAAATCGGCCACCGATAGCTCACTTAAACCTTAAATGCTCAAACTATATATTAACAATAATGGTAGCATAACTTTACAAGAACTGACATTCTTCAAAAGCATGTGATACTGAACTTGTAAAATGTAGCTACATGTGGCAACATAGACCACGTGGGTGGGTACAGTGTTCATGCTTTCTTAACAGATTATTTCCCAGTCCCACTTCCGTCAAACGGTTCCGGTTACGAGTAGGCTAATTTATAGCATGTTTCATTTAAGAAGGTGTCATTTTGTGTTGTTAACGTCTTTCCTCCTCTTAAGAAATATGCAAGAGCCGCCACTGGAGAGAGAAGGAAAGAGAACGAAAGAAGGAAAGGAAGGAGGAAATGAGGGAAGGAGAGAAGGATGAAAGGAAGAGAGAGAGAATGAAAAGGGAGAGAAAGGAAGGAGGAAATAAAGGATGAAATGAGGGAAGGAAGGATAGAAAGAGATGGACAGAGAAAAGGAGAGACAAAGGCAGAAAGAGACAGAGAAAGCTTCCAAAAATCTTAAAAGTGTAGGCAAATTATGTAGTTATTTTCTCAAAAAAAAACAAAAAAAAAAAAAAATAAAAACAAAATCGATGGCTCTCGATATTCTCAAGTAAAGAAGGTATGGAAGCTGTCCAGCACTCAACTACAGACGTGGACAAATTATTAGCAAAATTGAAGATTTTTATTATATATTTTAGAAAATATGATTCTTAAATTTAGACTACAGTTGACATTTTTGTGTATTTCTAAATAATTAGCCAAATTGAAGATTTGTATTGTATATTTTCAAAATTTAACTCTTCAATTTGAACTACATTTAATATTTTTGCATATTTACAAATTATTAGCAAAACTGAAGGTTTTGTATATTTTTACAAAATTCGATTCTTCAATTTGGACTACAGTTGATTTTGGATATTTCCAAATTATTAGCAAAACTGAAGATTTTTATTTAAATTTTTACAAAATTTGGCTCTTCTGGAATTATTAGCTAAATTGAAGATTTTTATTATATATTTTTACAAAATATGTAAATTTAGACTACAGTTGACATTTTTGTGTATTTCCAAATAATTAGCCAAATTGAAGATTTGACAAAATTTAACGTTCAATTTGACTACATTTAATATTTTTGCATATTTACAAATTATTAGCAAAACTGAAGTTTTTTATTGCGGGATTCTTCAATTTGGACTACAGTTGACATTTTGGATATTTCCAAATTATTAGCAAAACTGAAGATTTTTATTTTATATTTTTACAAAATTTGGCTCTTCAATGCAGTTGACATTTTTGCTAATTTATAAATTATTAGCTAAATTGAAGATTTTTATTATATATTTTTACAAAACTTGACTCTTCAATTTACAGTTGACATTTTTGCATATTTCTGTCTACTGTAATGATGGAAATATGCAAAATTGTCAACTGTAGTCTAAATTGAAAAGTCAAATTTTGTAAACAGAATTATCATAAAAATCGCCAATTTTGTTAATAATTTGTCCACGTCTGTATATTTCGAACTAATTCCGGTCGTTGCACAGACAGGGTTCGTTCGTACCACAGGGGAACGCAGCGTGATGTGTCTGCTGACGAGCGTCCAGTCCAGGTTGTCCTGGCTGACGGTGTAGCTGACGCGTTCCGTGACGCTCAACCAGCGGGTCAGACTCAGGTTGCGGGTGTGGGATTCGATGGTACGCCGTGAGGGGTCCACGACGCTGTCCTCCATCACCAACACGGAGCTCTCGCTCACCAGCCGCCTCACATAGCGCGGCACCCTGTTCGTCTTGAGCCACACACGCCTCGTGTATAGCTTTCCGTCCCGCACCTTGGTTAACAACATTTACGTTATATCGCCGTTTTGTGTTATTTTTCAGTAGTGTAATGGCGATTCAGTAATTTATAGCATAGGACATAGCCTGGCGTACCTATAGGCTGTACTACTCCACCTTCTACCACGAGCATCTTAGGCCTATATTACACTATCAAATTTCTGTCACAGAAGTTTGATAAAATATACAGGGACATCATTTTATTTTTACTTCAATTTTTATTGTACCTGAGTTTTGGAATGTACTTCTCTCCCACCCCTTCTACTAGTAAACTTCCAACCGTTCACGACACAGAGCCGAGGGCGCGTAAGCAGTACTGACTTTGTGAGTATAGTACGTTCTAGAAATATGTTCGCGTTTTCCAGTGACGAAAGAGCTTTCAATATTGAATCATATTTTCGTACAGGTACTGTCGTCCGTTTGCCTACGTCGCATCCCGGTTTCTCCCACCTGCTTCTGTTCGCCCCTCTGTTAGGCCTATGTCTAGTGGCTGGGCTATCTTAACTCTTTTCTGAAAACATTAATTTCTGTTAGGAATTAGACGTCTACGTAATATTATACAAGTATTTAAAATAACTTAAATAAAAGAGCCTCGTTAAGTAATTAAGTTCTAAGACCCTGCGACAAAACCACTTGAACGGACAGTAGATAGCATTTCTGAGTAATTTTATATTTTCGGATAAGTGAAGATTGAATTTACAGTACGTAAGGTACTCTTTTATAGAGTGGGTAGAGAATTATTTCAACATGAGTTACTCGTACGAAGGTCGAAATTGGTAATTGGAATTAGGTACAATAGTCTATAGTGCGATAATATGTACAAAAGAAAAGAAGCCTGTATCGAAATGAACGGCCACCATTTTCAAAAATGTGTTTAAATATTCATATTATGATTATTTTTCAATTTAACTTCATTCTCTGTATTGTACGCTAATGTGCTGTAACAGTACAATATACACTGCATAATTAATACGTCCGAATGGATAGCTCAATTCGTGTGTAAAAAGATTAAATGTTAATACAGTACAGTATTTTAATTAAACAAAAACCTAATGAAAATTATCAAACTCAAAATTGCGATATTTCCTAGTTTACATAAATGGATTAACTACTTTTCTTCCCTCCTATACCTAGTAAAGTGATTTCTTTGTATTTTACGCCAGTATCATTGAACTCCAGTCGTGGAAGGGGTAGCAAACGGTGTTTCCTGTTTCAATCGTTAATAGAAAGGTATAGCCAAGTTAATATTAAAAATGTTAGTAAAAATAAAATGATGTCCCTGTATATGATAAAATCTTTTGTGCGAGATCGTGCGTATTTGCTTGGTTTCCGCACAAAACCAACCCGCTGTAAGTCTAAAATTCCACATTCAGTATTCCCAACCGAACACACACAACAATTGCAAATCAAGCTTTTCAGGTATAACTCCCTGTGAAGTTGATTTGAATAATTTTAGGGAAAAATTGTTCCGGGGCCGGGTATCGAACCCGGGATCTTTGGTTAAACGTACCAACGCTCTATCAATTGAGCTACCCGGGAACTCTACCCAACACCGATCCAATTCTTCCCTCCACATCCACAGACCTCAAAGTGGAATGACAACCGTCAAGCACCCAACATTGAGTGCACACTAACTCTGTGTGACTTAAATTGATAAATCGATACCCGGCCCCGGAACAATTTTTCCCTCAAAATTATTCAAATCAACTTCACAGGGAGTTATATCTGAAAAGCTTGATTTGCATGATATACGTCACTGTTCGTAAACAGAAAACCACAATTTAAGTCACACAGAGTTAGTGTGCACTCAATGTTGGGTGCTTGACTGTTTGTCAGCCCACTTTGAGGTCTGTGGATATAGAGGGAAGAATTGGATCGGTGTCGGGTAGAGTTCCCGGGTAGCTCAGTTGGTAGAGCGTTGGTAGTTTAACAAAGGTCCCGGGTTCGAATACCCGGCCCCGGAACAATTTTTCCCTCAAAATTATTCACACACAACAATTTCCCTCTTCTTACCGCTTAAGTGACATATTCATTTTACTGCTTTAGGCTTTTAACATATTATTTTTAGAGACGTTCAATATAGTAATTATTATAAATTGGAAACTTACCACTGCAATTTCACCTAAATTGCACTGTTAATTATTGTTTTTAAATATTTGCAAAAATTAAGTAAACTCTACAACACCACAAAAGTTACTGCATTTCGTGATGCATGTAACCTTAAGGAAGCCGTTTGTTTTAAGTTCGCATTTATAGACTGGGGGGAAAAAAGACAGACGTATATCACGGCCTGCTGGAGTATAGTAAACACAGAAAACATTTTAAAGCAACAATGTTGAAGATAGATATTTTTGTTTTCCAAAATTTCCGTCATTGAACAGAAACCAAGATGGAGATTTCATTGCAACTAATTAGAAATTCCTCTTTCAGGTATGTAATAAACGATCTTCGCACAAAATAATGTACGATACACGAGCGGTATGTTTTCTTTCAATTCTCGGAAATTAAAAAAGCTCAAATACGTTTCGCTTTTTCAAACTTTTCCTCGAACATGAAAACTTCAACATACCGCTCTTGTAACGCATATTACTATTACAATGTAATATAGCATCTTTGATCACATCCAGCTGTGACATAGTTCTGTGATAAATGTCATAGTCATCATCATACGTTTGATAAAATCTGTGACTAAGAAGAAAGAAAATGGCGGACATTAAGGACATATGGTCTATGAAAACTACAAAACTTTTAATTCCACATTATGACTCACATGAAATGTTCCATCATCCATTACCAGCATTAAGTACTTAGTATAGAATTTCACATTTTCACACTGAAGTTCTCTTAGTAGAGTTTTATAGATTATTTTTGTAGCTTTTCTCCCTACTCAGTGTCTAACCCAAATACGTTTTTTCTTTGATTTCTTCTTTAGTTTAATGCAATAACCATTACTGTAATTAAGGTACATCTACACAGTCCTACTTATCTTTCAGCTTTACACATTCAAGCAATGCATACAAGATTGATATTTAATATTTATTAATGTGAAGATGACGTACAAAACGGCGCACCATGTAGACACAAAATCTTCATGCATTTTAATTCAATGTTCAATTTCAACTTGATTCTATCAATATTCTTCCCGGATTGCATACGTAAACACAAAGAAAATTTAATCATGTAGATGCAGGTTTACAGTTGCAACATGCTAGATTTGTTGTGGATCCATTATTAGAACTGTGATGAAAGATATGATAAAAGCTTTGACATAGTGTAATATACTCAAAATCTTACATTTGATCATATATATATATTTGATAATATCACATAAATTAGTTTTTTACTTTTCAGTCAATCACTTATCATATTATGATGGCAGAAATGGATTCTGTTACATCAAGATACAATGTTAATATACGTCACGAATATTTTTGACTTATTTTCTAGTCATCTTCAGGTGATAGTTTTCTAACAAACATACATTTGAACTAGGTGAAAATATTATTTAAACACATTTATAAAACACTAGTAAATATTCTGACCATGCATACTTTACATAAAATGGTTGAATGGCTTACGTAGTCTTAAAATTAAATTGACATACAGATAGAAAGCCTTCCAATGAACATAATTATAATACAATATATTGAGAGGCATGCAGAGTGCCTGAATTATGAAATTAAAAACGTTTAAAATTTATATACATATATAATCATTATTATCAGTCTATCATGTAACGCCAAGATGAGAAGGCCACATCATCTGAAAACCTCCACTGTACATCTAGCACATAATGCCTCTCACCACAGCGAATAGACAGAGATTTTCTTTTACATCCACTTCACTCAGTCTTCCAATACATTGAACGTCATAAAGAACAAGCCTAGTCTTCAGTTTTATATATAATAATTTTAAACGTTTTTAATTTCATAATTCAGGCACACTGCATGTTCATTGGAAGGCTTTCTATCTGTATGTCAATTTAATTTTAAGACTATGTACGCCATTCAACCATTTTATGTAAAGTATGCATGGTCAGATATTTACTAGTGTTTTATAAATGTGTTTAAATAATATTTTCACCTAGTTCAAATGTATGTTTGTTAGAAAACTATCACCTGAAGATGACTTGAAAATAAGTCGAAAATATTCTTGACGTATATTAACATTGTATCTTGATGTAACAGAGTCCATTTCTGCCATCATAACATGATAAGTGATTGACTGAAAAATAAACTAATTTATATGATATTATTTCACAAACTTATCTGAACTCAACATGACTTTTAAATATATATTTGAGCAAAAGTTTTATCATATTCCAGCGGTGGCGAAAATGCGACTCACGAGCACATTGTGGCTCGCAACGATAGCTGTGCTTTCTACTTCCCACAACCCCCACCCTCTCATTCACTGGAGTCAGACTCCGTTCCATTGTATTTGTCTCTGATCTGCGAGTGGCATATCGTCGCAATGTCTCTCTCGAACACATGTACATCTACAAACAACGAAAGTTTCAAGTAGGATGGGAGGACGCATTTTTTTTTGCTGCCAATACGAATGAGAATATTAAATGTATGATTTGTTCACAAGTAGGGAGAAAACGGTGGTACCGGTATAACATAAAACGACATTATACTACATGTTACTGATGAAACATTGAAAGGTTGTGTTGTTGTTATTATTATTATTATTATTATTATTATTATTATTATTATTATTATTATTATTATTATTATTATTATTATTATCTCTGTACATCGATCCTTTTTCAGCAGAAGTACGAATAATGCGGTTAGATCTTCAATTTAAACTCATAGATTTACAATGTGATGTTAAATGAAATCTAGATGTAAGGACTTGACAAATGTTGAACTTTTCAAATCTTTGCCAAAAATAAATACCCGAAGCTTCGTTCTTTCGCTTTCTCTTTTGAAGCCATGTTCGCTACAACTTACGTTTTTGAAAAATTATTTTCAACAATGAAAATAGTAAAAACCAAATTTAGATCACGGCTGACAGACAAATACCTTCATGATCAACTACGACTGGCAGTAAGTGACATAATTCCTGATTTTGAAACTTTGTCGCAGAGACATTCTGAAGACAGTTAATTTTAAGTTGTGATAATGTGTCCTATGTTTTCTTATTCATTCTTTTCTTCGTTACACGTGCTAAACATTAGTTTTTAACCTTATACTGCATAAAATTATATTTAAGTGCTTGACGTAAGGGAAATGAAAATCCGTTAATAAGTCAGACAATTGCTTCACTTCCCCTTCGGGTGTCCGCCTCCCTCCATAGGTGCTATGCACGTTGCAGGTTACACAGTGGCTCGGCGCACGATGACGTTTTCGACACGGCTGTTATATTCTGTGGCACAGAAATTTGATAGTGTAATATAGGCCTTACCCCTTAGCGGACTCGAGCTGATGCTGCCCGCAATACACTCCGGCGCAGATAGATTGCGCCCTCCTATGCGCGAAGTTACTTCACAGATCCCTGTGATGGACCATACATTCATAACCGACGTCTATACACGTGGCCAAAAGAGTTCGTGCAAGTTCACAGCTTGGGAGCGGTGTTAAGACATCCCTGCACAAGAGACACGTACTCACCTCACGGTGTATGACGTCTTCGGACTTGACATGCAGGCTGTACGGATTGGGGTACCGCTGGAAAAACCCGACCGCCACCTGCGACCAGGAGAACCGCATCGTATCCGTCATACGGATCTCCATCGCGGTGTTTCTTAGCAACAGACCGCATTGTTCGTCACAATGCCCTTTGTTTGGTTGCCAATGCTTCCAGATACAGTCGACGTCGTCTAGGCCGGCGTGGCTGAATTCTTTTACTGATGTGGACGTGCCTGAAAATCAGAACCCATTACCAACATGGTTGGTTGACATGGTTTAAGAGGCGGAGGTTAATGATGGAGAACTGAGTTTTGATGTGGCCGAGATGTGATAGTAAATTGACAGGTGCTCTGCAATGACAAGGTAGGTATGTGTAAAAAGTGGGTTTTTGACAGTAAGTAAAAGTAACATTGTTTTCATTAATAAAGAAGGGCCTTTGCGAATCTGCGTTTTTGAATTAGTAATATTGAGAGTTTACATGTATAAGTTTCATGTATTATTCGTCAAAATCTCGTTATTCAATTTATTATTTTGATACATTAATAGTAAAGTAGGCCGATTTATCTTGTTATTGCAGACAAAAGATACAACTTGCCTTCTTACTGCAGACATAAGATACAACTTGCCTTGTTATTCATATCCATGAGAACATTCCAGATTCTTTCTAAGGTTGCTAAATGAAGAGTCCACTGCAAGAATGATGGATGTCATTTGGAATACATTTTGCAGGAGAAGCAATTGAAAGTTTGAAATGCTCAGCGCTCAAAGTTTAACTGTGATTTTCCGATCATTACTGGACAACGACTATCAGTGTTAATGCCATATAACTCTCTATGTACATTGTATATGTCTAAAGCTATGCATTGACAGTCTTGGTTCATTTTCGACAAGAAAGTGACATCCATCATTCTTGCAGTGGACTCTTCAAATGTAATAGGGGTTAAAATGTAATAGGGGTTAAAATGTAATAGACTACACTAACATAAAATAGTTTGATTTGAACTTTATTTTCACAATACAAGTATACAATACACGATATAAGAAAATAGAACTTGTGTATTTTCTTGTATATCAAAGTACTTTTAGGTAATGGGGGAAAAATGAGGTTTCTTAAAATCAAAACATAACCAAAACAATGGAATCACCTTACTTACTTATTGGCTTTTAAGGATCCCGGAGGTTCATTGCAGCCCTGACATAAGCCCGCCATTGATCCCTATCCTGAGCAAGATTAATCCAGTCTCTACCATCATATCCCACCTCCCTCAAATCCATTTTAATATCTTCCCATCTACGTCTCGGCCTCCCCAAAGGTCTTTTTCCGCCGGCCTCCCAACTAACACTCTATATGCATTTCTGGATTCGCCCATACCTATTATTACAGTATTGTTTCCAAAACGTTTTCTTCACATTGATTTGATCACTTTACGAAGGAATATTTTATATCGTCAGTCAGTATTCCAGCTCGGATTCATCACATTCAGAATCCAGTGCAGATGATACAATATAATGCCAGGATAAAGAAAAAGTATAAGTTGCAAGACGATAATGTTCTTGTAATACGAAGAAAAGACGTGAATAGAAAGCCCATAATTGGATTAGCACCGCCTTGAAATGCGAATAACATGAAATGTGAAAAGCCTGAAATCCCATAAGGGCAACAGCTTTCTACAGAAGTATAGGGTGAGCTAAAGGTCTACTACACTTTGGGAGCCAGTCCAAGAGAGCTTACACTATACACTTACAAACTAAACACATAAACACACTATGCAAACTAAACAGAAAAACTATATAGACTAAACACATAAATTATATAAACTAAACACACACAAAAAACCATACAAACTGAACACATAAATTACACAGCTTTAACACGCACGCATGCACGCACACAAAAACTGTACAAACTGAACACAAATTATAGCCTACAGTCTAAACACACAAACAAACTACCCAAACTAAACACACACAAAATTATACCAACTAAACACAAACTATCCAAACTAAACACACAAAAAGTTATATCAACTAAACACATAAATTGTGCCAACTGAACACAAACTATCCAAACTAAACACACAAAAAGTTATACCAACTAAACACATAAATTGTGCCAACTAAACACAAACTATCCAAACTAAATACACAAACAATTATACCAACTAAACACATAAATTGTGCCAACTAAACACAAACTATCCAAACTAAACACACAAAAAGTTATACCAATTAAACCCAAATTGTGCCAACTAAACACACAAAACGTTATACCAACTAAACACACAAATTGTGCCAACTAAACACAAACTATCCAAACTAAACACAAAAAGTTATACCAACTAAACACATAAATTGTGCCAACTAAACACAAACTATCCAAACTAAACACAAAAAGTTATACCAACTAAACACATAAATTGTGCCAACTAAACACAAACTATCCAAACTAAACACACAAAAGGTTATACCAACTAAACACAAACTATCCAAACTAAACACACAAAAAATTATACCAACTAAACACAAATTGTGCCAACTGAACACAAACTATTCAAACTAAACACACAAAAAGTTATACCGACTAAACATATAAATTGTACCAACTGAACACAAACTATCCAAACTAAACACACAAAAATTTATACCGACTAAACATATAAATTGTGCCAACTGAACACATACTATCCAAACTAAACACACAAAAAGTTATACCAAATAAACACATAAATTGTGCCAACTAAACACAAACTATCCAAACTAAACACACAAAAAGTTATACCAACTAAACACAAATTGTGCCAACTAAACACAAACTATCCAAACTAAACACACAAAAAGTTATACCAACTAAACACATAAATTGTGCCAACTGAACACAAACTATCCAAAGTAAACACACAAAAAATTATACCAACTAAACACATAAATTGTGCCAACTGAACACAAACTATCCAAACTAAACACACAAAAATTATACCAATTAAACACATAAATTGTGCCAACTGAACACAAACTATCCAAACCAAACACACAAAAAGTTATACAAAAAATTATACCAACTAAACACATAAATTGTGCCAACTAAACACAAACTATCCAAACTAAACACACAAAAAGTTATACCAACTAAACACATAAATTGTAAACACACAAAAGCCTAAACACTAAACAAACAAACTATCCAAACTAAACACACAAAAATTATACCAACTAAACACATAAATTGTGCAAACTAAACACAAACTATCCAAACTAAGCACACAAAAAATTATACAAACTAAACACAAATTGTGCCAACTGAACACAAACTATCCAAAGTAAACACACAAAAAGTTATACCGACTAAACATATAAATTATGCCAACTGAACACAAACTATCCAAACTAAACACACAAAAAATTATATCAACTAAACACATAAATTGTGCCAACTGAACACATACTATCCAAACTAAACACACAAAAATTATACCAACTAAGCACATAAATTGTGCCAACTGAACACAAACTATTCAAACTTACTTACTTATTGGCTTTAAGGAACCCGGAGGTTCATTGCCGCCCTCACATAAGCCCGCCGTTGATCCCTATCCTGAGCAAGATTAATCCAGTCTCTATCATCATATCCCACCTCCCACAAATCCATTTTAATATTATCCTCCCATCTACGTCTCGGCCTCCCTAAAGGTCTTTTTCCCTCCGGTCTCCCAACTAACACTCTATATGCATTTCTGGATTTGCCCACACGTGCTACATGCCCTGCCCATCTCAAGTGTCTGGATTTAATGTTCCTAATTATGTCAGGTGAAGAATACAATGCGTGCAGCTCTGCGTTGTGTAACTTTCTCCATTCTCCTGTAACTTCATCCCTCTTAGCCCCAGATATTTTCCTAAGAATCTTATTCTCAAACACCCTTAATCTCTGTTCCTCTCTCAAAGTGAGAGTCCAAGTTTCACAACCATAAAGAACAACCGGTAATATAACTGTTTTATAAATTCTAACTTTCAGATTTTTTGACAGCAGACTAGATGACAAAAGCTGAACACACAAAAAAGTTATACCAACTAAACACACAAATTGTGCCAACTGAACACAAACTATCCAAACTAAACACACAAACAAACTATCAATTCAATTAAATTCAGTTCAATTCAATTTATTAAGCCATTAGACATACAGTGATAGGCTTCGTCACAAATGCAAAAGGGAAAAAATAGATACATTTGGTAAATACATATATAATGAAAACAGTAAGCCTAAGGTTTAATTATATCAATGAAAACAAAAAATATTTTGAAACTCTAATAATTAAGGAAAACACTTCACTCTTAATGTATTATTAATTGTAACTAAATGTAAATTACACAACTTTATTTATTAAAAAACAATTTCGTATGAATTTATATTAAGAAACTCATCTACAGAGTAGAAAGGATTAATTAAAACCCAATTATAAAATCTAGCTTTGAAACTATTGGTTGGTAACTTATATTAATATTGACTGGGAAACTTATGATATAATTTCATTCCCACGACAGAAAAATTTGTACTAGTTTTATGTAATCTATAGTATAAAATATTAATTTGCTCACTATTTATAATTTCATGATCATGTATGTTGGCTGCTAATGAGTAATTGTCTATATTTTGTCGAGTGTAAGGAGTAGATATTGTGTATATATATGATAGTTAATATCTGTGATTGTTTGAAAAGTGTTCAAGATAGTTTGATTAACACAGAATTCTAATGGCTTTCTTTTGCAAAATCAAGACGCTCCCAATTTTGTTACCATTTCCCCAGAAAATTAAAGCAGACCGAATTATCGACTGAAAGAATGAAAAGTAGACACATATCAAATAATTTTGAGAAACGCAAGCCACTAATTTCTTTAATAAATATATATAACAAACTAAACACACAAACTATATAATTAAATACATAAGTTATACCAATTAAATATGGAAACAAACTATTCGAATGATACAGGAATAATAAAATTTGTTAGAATCGTTTAACTTGAAAGTACAGGATAATTAAGAATTCAGCATGCTTTCAGAATTCCTGAAACATGTTGAAATGAAGCTTTACATAAAATAAAAGTTAACAGTTAACTGTTTCGTAGTATATGTGTTGATCCTTTGCAAGATGAGAAAGGAGGTAACAGTGAAGCAGGCAGTCCGTTCAAGTACACCACAGCTAGGGAGCCGTGTTCGACATCCGTGTGCTAGATGTCCAACCTTGTAGCTTGAAACTCTTACCTTGCATTTTTGTAGCGGAAGACGGCACCCTCCAGTAGATGCAATAGCACGGACGTTAGCAATCCTGCGGTTAGAACTACAAATAAGGGGTACACCGAAGTCATATCGATGGCGAAGATCGAATGTTGTGTGTCCGGTAGTTTTGTTTCAGTTTTAAGAAAAAATCTCTGCAATATGCCTGTAATCTTCATTTTCTGTAAGCTAGAGAGAATGCGTAATGTTAATACTCTGTGTTCACTGATGTTTTAGCCAGTGAGAAAGAGCAGTAAATTCCCTAATTGGAACTACATATGAATCGTATCGGCAGATGACACAATACGTAGGCCTAATTTGAAGGAGAATTAGTATTCGTCATTTAACGAGCTGAAAATAAGTTTTGTCTTGGGATTAGTAAAAGTGTAAACCAGTTATCAATGACTGTCTTGGTGACAAAGGGACCTGAGAAATAAAAAAAAGTAGAATACTAAGTAGGTCCATCTTATACTATTAAAAAGAACAGACTCCTGGCAAACTATTTAGGCTTATACGTGAAAAACTTAGTTTCTGAAAATTTCAAAATATTCCTGTTTTCACTATAAAACTTCTGTATACACTGCTCCATGGATAGTCTATAGGAGAAAGCCAGTGTTTACCTACTTAGATATAACACGCGGAGCAAGACTGCTGTAATCGGCAAGCTTCATGTTTAGGTAGAGCATGAAAGTCAAGGAATATTATGGACAATAAAAAACGGTCATACGAGAATAGATATTTCTGTAGTGCAAAAATGTTAATTTTACAGGGGAAGGAATAAAACTGTCTTCACACTGGTTTATGTCGATTTGATTTTCTTCTGTATGAATTATTGTAATGGGAGAAATACTTATGCCTCTTTTCCCAAGAGAGCAGATGTACCGTAAGTTGTCAGTAAATTAAAAAAAATATTTGTGGAAACCGACTTATGCCACTTTTCCCAAGCATTGCAGATTTAAGAGTTAACAACTCATTATAAAAATTGAAACTGATACAATTTTAGTACAAATTAGTTTTATTTCCTAGAATATAGGCTATCTATCTATAAGATGAAAAAATAAATAAATAAATGAGTAAATAAATAAATAAATGAGTAAATAAATAAATAAATAAATAAATAAATAAATAAATAAATAAACTGTGACTTTAAACTCCAGCAATGTCCTTAATATTTGCGCCATTTTCAAGACGTTGAATAATATTTACTTTGTCAGAAATACTCAGACGTGAACGTTTTCAGACATGGTGCCTTACAGGTATGCGAGGGCTTGATTCTCGTCACAAGAATAGATCTATTGTCCTGTTTTGCTGCTTTCTTTAGGCTCAAACGCATTCTACTAAGTCGGCGGAGCAGTGTATAGAGATTGTTCAGAAAATTAAAAATAGAAAATCTACAAGTGGTGTTCCATACTTTTGACGTAGAATAAGTCTTTTCTCCTCAACGAATAAGGGCACACGTTCTAGGAATCCGTGGTGGAACAAAATATGACAGAATTTCAAACATTATGAGCTACAGACGAATACTAATGTTATTAGTAGTTGGGGTATTAACCAATGTAACTTGTGTGATACCTTGACTGATTAAGTTTTACTGCTTTAACTTTTGATATGTATTTCATTTATGGAAGAGCAAAAGGAAATGGAAAGAAAGTTGCAAGGCTTAATCAGTAAAAATATGATTTAAGATGTTAACTAGCTTTTACCGTGTTTATGAGAAATCACCAGGAACAAGTCGTCTACAACAAAACTTCAAAAGGATGGCCTTGAGTTCGATTCTAGCTGGTTACACTGATTAAAATATCTAGCCTTGTAATTACCAAACAGAACAAGGTTCCTATATGGAAGTTATTAATAATTGTCTCTTCTGTCATCCTTAAAAGTTTGTAATATAGCCACTGGATTACTCTGTGTAGTGGATACCAATAATAACGATCGGTCTGTGTAACATGAAATGTAGTTCCGATTTTTGCTACCATCGGCTATGCTTTAACATCGCTTCAATAGCTTCTCGAAAGTATACACTGAGTTGGAGGTCTTTCTATCAACGTATTCCGAATCTCAGCGCTGAGCAATCCGATGGCATCACGGTGTTCCGAATTCCAACGATGACGTCACTGATGCTCCACCGGTGTCGCACCGGTTCCATCAGCTTGCAAAGGTGGTGGCAAAGTCCATCACTGAATGTGATTGGTTCCTGCAAAGGGCGGGAATAGTAGACGAATGACATCGTGCACTGTTGTGTCATGGCGGTGTGTTCTGCTTTAGTTCTGCTGTATTGTTTGTAATGAGCACAACGTAAAAACAATATGTTAATAGCTTATGAGCGAACATGTCAACGGACCAGTTATTACTACCGGTTCAAGAAATAAATTGTTTATGATCTCTTTTATTTGAACGAGATAACAGTACTGAAA
The DNA here is from genome assembly GCA_025594305.2 of Periplaneta americana. Taxonomy (NCBI): domain Eukaryota; kingdom Metazoa; phylum Arthropoda; class Insecta; order Blattodea; family Blattidae; genus Periplaneta; species Periplaneta americana. The sequence goes on from JAJSOF020000005.1 coordinate 177,249,791, forward strand.
TTTCGCAAAATTACTGGCGTAGCACAGACAACAACTTGTACAGTCGCCATGTTAGCCATCTAACCTTTCAGCAGTTTTGTTCCTATTTCGCTGCAGCGTGACGTCATTGATGTCCACCGGTCCGGTGAGATTCGGAATAGGATAAACATTGGTAATTTCGTGATAATTTCATGAAAACTAATTTAAAATGCAAATGTGTAAATATCTCCTTATTCCGATTTTTTCATCTAAAAGACGATAACTTGCTGTACAAATCTGGAGACATAAAAGATTGGATACGGTCTTGAATATGTGCCAAAAACCACTTTTACAACTTAAGCTGAAAGGTTGGTTATTTCGTGATAACCTTGGTAATTTCGTGATATTGCATTGATAATTTCGTGAGAGCTAGAAGAATTGTGGAAAAATTCATTAAAGTCAAATGAAATTCTCATTTATTGTTACAAGACTTCAAACATAGTAATTCCGTCTAATATTCATAGCAAAAAAACATAGAAATACATATCAACACATAATAAGAATGAAATCAAAGTAAAAATTGAAATTGAAAAGGGATCTTCTTTGCCTGAAAGAGTGAACACTTTTATTACGGACTTTACTATAGCCCATATTACTAGGGTAACTCCAAAAGTAATGCATAACGTTTGTTTAAAAATTATATTTTTATCCTACAGCTTTGCTATTTCCACAGAATGTAGATGCATCCTTAAGGAACAAAATGTCACTTTTCCACATAATCCCTGTCCCTTTCAACTGCCTTACGTAACCTAGGAACGAGGGCCTGTAGACCAGCACGGTAAAAGTCTGGACCAACACATCTGAGCCACTCTTTAACTGCGTGCACAAGGGAGTCATCTTCTAACCTCGTTCCGCGAAGGGATCCTTCAGTTTACCAAACAGATGGTAATCGCACGATGCCAGTTCAGGACTGTAAGGCGGTTGTTTCAGTGTTGTCTATCCGAATTTTCTGATCTGGTCTGTGGTCTTGTGACTGACATATGGCTGTGCGTTGTCGTGCAATAGCAGAACATCCTGCTTCTCCCGATGTTGTCGAACACGACTCAGTCGAACTTGAAGTTTCTTCAGAGTTGCAACATACCCGTCAGAATTAATGGTGGTTCCGTGTGGCATGATGTCCACAAGCAAGAGTCCTTCTGAATGGAAAAACACAGTAGCCGTAACGTTTCCTGCCGAAGGTGTACTTTTGAATTTCTATTTCTTTGATGAATTTCCATGATGATGCCACTCCATTGTCTGCCTCTGTCTCCGGTCCAAAATGATGGAGCCATGTTCCATCTTCTGTCACAATTCTTGCAAGTCATCTAGCACTTATCATTGACACTTAGCATGATAACAAATGAAACAGAAGCTACACTGAACCGATTGCGTCTCCGTTTTCTTTTTTGTTATCACATCTTGTCTTCAGATTTCTAAAATTCCTATTGCAACACATTTTATACTTTTTTAAAAATTGTAACACTTAATGCTCAACAAAATTTCGCCTCAAACAGCTAAGATTTCTATCAGTAAAGCTAAGCCTATATGGCGACTACAGATGTATATAAAATTCCAAAAACATTTCCTAAAATTTCATGAAGATACAATAAATCTTTGTACCAAATATCATATGCTTACCTTTAGTAATAAGCCTGTAATGTAATTACAAACATCCACAAAATTTGTATGCCTGAGAAGTGGACGCAAACTTGCTCTCTCCAAACATAAGAGCTCACTGAAGCAACTACAATAGTCACACAAAACTTAGCTGTATGTTTCTGGAAACTGGACAACATATGCAATCCCTTGGCGGAAATTTTGGATTTCGTAACAGCATTGGTTAGTTCACAAAAGAGCAAAGAAAAAGTATCACGAAATAACCACTGCCACGAAATTACCAATGTTTACCCTACGCTGTATGTTACTTTTCTGCTATAATACCTGTGCCTTAATAGTCCCAGGTAAGGACTTCCTTGAGGAACAGCCATTGATTTCATAATTGGCACCTTCGTGTGGGGCAGCACCACTACCTCACAGGGCAGGCTTGCCATACGGCGCATCACCCCGCTCAGGCTTGACATGAAACTGTACCGGCGGACATTGCAGAGCCTGGCGAGCCCCTCGGCGGTCGACATCGGCAAGTCTGTCAAGTGAGGTGCCAGAAATCTCTTGTACACACGCTCGATTATCTGGTCCTTGCTGTTCTAAAATTCGGAATACAGTAAAGGCCGTCATTAGCATTAATACTGCAGTTGTATTACACATTAAGGTCTTAACTTTGCATGTTATCCTTTCATCTCTCTTGGTGCCATCCAAATTCAATTCGCAATGAAAAGGGAACAAAATAACCGTATTTAAAATCTATACGTGTTGATCACACATGATCAGAGTACTTTCTCCTGAAATCTTGCACCGGAAATTCACTATTATACCTACAAGAAAGGATTCTTCACTTTACTCTTTTAACGTGTAACGTCTATGTTGGATTCACATTAATAGAACAAATGAAAGGATTTGATGAAACGGAAATTACATTGGTCGCCATGGAAATGTTTGTTATATCCGATAAACTGCACAATGCGGACGAGTCCACTCCTGTATACAAGAGGAATGCCCTTTTTTCAGAGTGTAAACGATATGGATTGCCAAAATTATATGGACAGTACATATCTGCCTATTGAACAAAAGTGTAATGAAATTTAATTATTTCTTACAATTATATTTTTAATTCGTAAAATACCATGTTTTTAAGATTGATAGTAGTTTAAGTTGTTTTACGTTTCGACTGAACGTTAATGTCATTGCCAATTATCTGAAAGTTGGAAATGTTAACTTCCAGGTCACGGTAAATTAAAAGCAAATTCTAATCAAATCCATCATGAAAGAAGATGCATAGACTATATTCGTAACTTTCCCTTGGAAAGTTTATACACGTGTAAGTCTGAATTCTAAGACTTTGTTGTGAAATTTCCCATTGCCTTCGGTGCAGGGCCTTCTCTGGCCAAACTTACGCGTTGTCATGCATTAATATGCACCCTGTTACGTTTTCTGGTGCTTGTTTTTGTTTATGCACTTGATATTATCTAATATTTGTGATTACGTTTTATTAGCAACTCACCTGAAAGTACGTGAAAGGTGAGGCGTATCTAGACACCCCTAATTCATACGTTCCATCCTGCAAGAATTCGCTGAAAGTATGGAAAGGAAGATCAGGTTGCCTGACACTCAGGTACGATACCAGAGAAGCAGCGTAGCCGGCCATTAGGACGACTGAAGTCAGGTACGATATCAGGTACACTGCCCGACCCGACAGCGAACTTGGAATCACGCCCTGACCTGAGAGAAGAAGAAACTCATCAGCTACAATATTGATTTCTGGCGCTTACAAGCATGACAGCCCAAGACCTTTAAGGATTTATTATCTATCTATTATTCCCCCTTCAGGGGAGAGCACGAACTGGAACTGTTCTCGTACGCAGGTCGCTCGCAAGGGCCCATTGTACTACCCGGGATGGAATGGTGTGCGTAACCTAAGGCAGCCATGGCGCGAGAACGTGACTCGTGAGACATTGTGGCTCGCAGTGATAGCTGTGCATTTCGCTTGGTTCTAACCTCAGCCAACCCCTACCCTCTCATTCACTGGAGTCAAACTCCGTTCCATTTGTATTTGTCTCTGACCTGCGAGTGCATATGTCTCTCTCGAAACCATGTACGAAAGTTCCAAGTAGGATGGGAGGACGAATTTTTTTTTTTTTTTGCTGTCAATATGATGAGAATATTAAATGTATGATTTGTTCACAAGTATTACGTGGAAAACGGTTGTATAACATAAAACGGCATTATACTACATGTTACTGATGAAACATTAAAAGGTTAAGTGTTATTGTTGTTATCATCATCATCATCATCATCTCTGTACTTCGTCTCTTTTTCAGCAGATGTACGAATAATGCAGTTAGCTCTTCAATTTGAACTCACTGATTTACTATGTGATGTCAAATGAAAGCTAGATGTAAGGACTTGACATATGTTGAACTTTCAAATCTTTGCCAAAAAATAAATATCCGAAGCTTCGTTCTTTCGCTTGCTCTGTTGAAGCCATCTTCGCTACAACTTACGTTTGTGAAAAATTATTTTCAATAATTAAAATAGTAAAAACCAAATTTAGATCACGACTGTCAGACAAATACCTTAGTGATCAACTACGACTGGCAGTAAGTGACATAATTCCTGATTTTGAAACTTTGTCGCAGAGACATTCTGAAGACAGTTAATTTTAGGTTATGATATTGATAATTTCTTTCTTAGTTACACGTACTAAACATTAGTTTGTAGCCTTGTACTGTATAAAATTATATTTAAGTGCTTGACGTAAGGAAAATGAAAAACAGTTAATAAGTGAGACAGTTGCTTCACTTCCCCTTCGGGTGTCCGCTTCCCTCCATAGGTGATATGCACGTTGCAGGTTACACAGTGGCTTGGCGCACGATTATATTTTCGCCACCGTTGTCCTAAGGTCGCTCGCGCTACAGATCCCCCTGCGAGCCGCCCTCGAACTGTCTTACTGCCTACATGATTACTTTACCTTTCCACGTAAGCCTTACAGCGGTCCCTCAACCCCGGTCTCATGAGTTACCTTGAGTAGACAGCCTACGGTGCATAGCGCTACCACCAACAACGAATGACCACATATTCGAGGGGTCCAAATTCGGAGGCGGCCCGCAGCCTATTCTACATCGGAGCAAGCCCGAAACTTAAGAAAGAAAGAAAAAGAAACGGAGATGATGATGTGATGATGATTATGAAAGAAGGAAAGTGTAGTTATGATGGCGAAATGAATCCGAGATCCAACGCCGAAAATTACCCAGCAATTCTGCTTCGATTCGTTGAGGGAAGAAATCTCAACCAGGTAACTTGTCCCAAGCAGGATTTCAACCTGGGCCCCCTCGTTTCACGGCGAGACGTGTTAACCCTTACTCCACAGCGGTGGACAAGGACTTAATATAGCAGAGTTTTGGCCACCGGCGTAGCTCAGTCGGCGTTCGATTCCCGCTTGAGGTGATTACTTGGTTGGGGGTTTTCAGAGGTTTCCCCAACCGTAAGGGGAATGTTAGGTAATCTATGGCGAATCCTCGGCCTCATCTCGCCAAATACCACCTCGCTATCACTAATCCCATCAACGCCAAATAACCTAGTTCTTGATACAGCGTTCTTAAATAACCAACTACAAATATAGCAGACTTTAATTTCATTTCTCACATAGTTGCAACCATAAGTTGAAATCATTTTTGCGATGACTGTATGATAGCTAAACATTAAATCTTATTTTATAGCATTTCTTCTTACAGATATCATAACACACTATCATGGTTTAGGTTTAGGCAGCAGAGCTACCTACTTGATTTAAGAACTTTGGGTGGACTATTCGTGAAAAATTGCATATGAAATCAATAGATTTAGTGACAAAATGTTATTTTATATATACATAGACCTACTTATAATCTAATTCGTCGGCCTCGGTAGCGGAGTTGGTATAGCGCTGGCCTTCTGTGCTCGAGGTTGCTGGTTCGATCTCGGCCCAAGTCGATGACATTTAAGTGTGCTTAAATGCGACAGGCTCATGTCAGTAGATTTACTGGCATGTAAAAGAACTCCAGCGGGACAAAAATCCTGGCACACTGGCGACGCTGATATAACCTCGGCATTTGCGAGCGTCGTTAAATAAATCACAATTTTCAAATTAGTCTACTGCTTTCCATAATGTCTGACAGGCTACGTAAACATTTCAGCAGAGGAAGGAGAAATGTTATTCAGGATAAATCGCAATATAGCGAACGCCAGTAATGGAAGTTATCCCCACCCACATGAAATGTGCATTCGACACAAGACTCGCCTATCACGTAGAGTGTCTGATGAGCTTGTAGGAGAAAAGAGGAAGGGGTCGTGGGCGGAGCTTCTGCGTTCGCTATAGGCTATTGCGATTTTCCCCGTTATTCAATCGACAGACAGCAGACATCACATTCCACGCTTGTCTTGAAGTTGGGCGGTCTGAAGCATTGTACCTTTGCCCAACTTCAAGATAAGCCTGAAATGTGAACTCTGCCATTGGTTGGGTGACGGAGACGAGCGAATGGGCGGAGTCTGGCAGTGCGAGAGTGAGTTGCGGGCTGCATAAGCTAACGGCCGCTAAGGGGTAAAACGCGCATGACAGAAAGTGGCGTGTTATCTGCAGTAGATTTCAAATAGAAATGATCCCCCCTCTGCAGTCGTTCTTTCCCTTCAAGCAGTCAGTGAATTCCGAATCTCACCGCACTGGTGGACATAAATGACGTCACGCTGCAGTGAAATAGGAACGAAACTGCTGGAAGGTTCGATGGCTGTCATGGCGGCTGTACAAGTTGTTGCATGTGCTACGCTAACAAGATTTTGCGAAATTTCCATACTGTCATCTCGCTCAAAGAAAAGAGCGCATAAACAATTTGTTTCTTGAATCAGTAGTAATAACTGGTCCGTTGACAAATTCGTCCACAAGCAATTACATTTTTTTTTTTACGTTGTGTTCATTACAAACAATACAGGAGAACACACAGCCATGACACAACAGTGCACGATGTCATTCGTCTGCTAATTCCCGCCCTATACAAGAACCAATCAGATTCACTTACGGTCGCTGATGGATACTGACACTACATCTGCAAGCTGATGGAACCGGTGCGACACCGGTGGAGCATCAGTGACGTCATCACTGAAATTCGGAACACCGTGATGCCATCAGATTCCTCAGCGTTCATTGCCTTCCTCCGGAGCGGTAATTGGTCTAGTCTCCTCCACTCACCAGTTCCGCAAAGATTTTGTATCATCTCCTGTACTCTACTCTACAGATTTCAGAAATGCATTTTATATAGCCTACGTTTGCTGTGATAAATGAAGCTACAATTTCTTACCTTGAAAGCAAAAGGATCCAAACACGTGAAAAAAGGACTCGTCTATGCGATAAGGACATATTCTCCCTAGTCCTTCCAGTCCGTACCGGTAACCCAAATTGTAAGTTGCCCAGAGGAAGGCTGCCACAAGAAATATGGTGATGCCTGTAGCTTTCCATATCCCCGTGCTGAATGGAAGCAAGAAGTTCTTCCATGAAGGGTTGAATGAATTAGGTTTCTTGATGAAGAGGTACTGACTGAAACAGCATTTCATAGGACAGACATTGTCAATCTGCATCAAAATGAGGCTATGATTAAGTTTTCGTTTCTTTGAATCCACGTAAAGTTTATTCCTTTGGACTTGGACATGCAAATGGCTGAAGTTTGAAACACGTTTCAGAAGGCTTCCGTGAAATGTAGGATACAAAACGATAAAGACTTTTTCCTCTATTATGAGAACCATATTTTATTGTAGCACCGAGCCAAGCACTGAATCTAAAATATGTCAAAATAAACTGGCAAAAAAGTAATGTTGTTAGGCAAAGATACGCAATGGTCGAGCGATAAATTCAATACTGATTGTTTTGATGAACCTTGTACTTAAGCTAAAACCTTATTTTTATTATGACCATTAAAATAGTTTCTGAGAAAAAGGCTTTTCTGTCGTTTTTTTAAATGATCTTGAAATTGAGTAAGGTCGAGTAGGGCTATTATGATATAAAAGTTAATCATTTGCTGGAATTTATCTACCAAAGCATATACAAATTTGAAAAAAAAAGTTATGTGTGCAACTTTAGATAACATAGCCTATATGGAGGATTTGGAGTTACATTTATTTTTTATTTGCAATAATGGATAAAATTAAAACAAACCCAGTGTATCATAATGAATGAAGTAAGACTATTCTGTTACACAGATGCTTAATGTATCACGTGTAAAAGTTTGGTTGAAATCACATTAAAATTGACTAAGACATAGCAACTTTTGTAATGATCCCTTTTTCCCATAAAAATAGTCTACAATTTACTGAAACTTAACACTTACAGCAATTTTCTAGCATTCGCAGTATGTACATTTTTTGTGTGTAAGAAAGTAGATTGGGAAAATTGATATATTTTATATTGCTAAAATAAACCAAAATACAATTTTAAATAATGATGAATATATTTTTCCAAAGTTTGTTAAATTTCAGTAGTAAGAAGAATGACTCTTAAACTAAAATTGTTAGGTACATAAATAAAAATAAGATTATCACATGTCTAATTTTTAACTCAGGCCTATACTGTATTGAAGGTTCGTCAGGAATAGCTTCCCAAAATAAAGGAAGCTCACCGTGCTTGATGCAGGAGGCCCTTGCCCTAATGGTATGTAGTATTTTTATGAAATAGGCCTAGTGGGCTTATTACTTATTTATTTATTTATTTTATTTTATTAATTAATTAATTTTTTATATAATTAATTAGTTAATTAATCAATTATTAATTTATTTATTTATTAAATTAATTAAATTATTATATATATTTAATCAGTTAATTAAATTAATTAATAATTAATTAAATTAATTAATTAATTAAATTAATTAATTAAAATAATACATTTATTTATTTAGTTAATAAATTAATTTATTTAATTTATTTATTTAGTTAATAAATTAATTTATTTAATTAATTTATTTAGTTAATAAATTATTTAATTAATTAATTAAATTAATAAATTAATTTAATCAATTTATTTGATTAATAAATTGATTTATTTAATTAATTCATTCATTTATTTAATTAATAAATTAATTTATTTAGTTAATTAAATTTATTTATTTATTTATTTCATTTAATTAATTAATTAATTATTTATTTATTATATTTTATTCACATATTTTATTCATATATTTTATTTATTTTATTTACTTATTTAATTTAATTAATTAATTAAATTAATTAAATTACTTTAGTTACAAATGGCTTTTAATTTACCCGAAGGTTCATTGCCGCCCTTACATAAGCCCGCCATCGGTTCCTATCCTAATTAAAAATTAATCCAGTCTCTATCATCAATCCCACCTCCCTCAAATCCATTTTTAATATTGTCTTCCCATCTACGTTGGCCTCCCCAAAGATCTTTTTCCCTCCGGTCTCCCAACTAACACTCTATATGCATTTCTGGATTGAAAATGCCATACCAACATGCCCTGTCCATCTCAAACGTCTGGATTTAATGTTCCTAATTATGTTAGGTAAAGAATACAATGTTAGAAAGTTAATTAATTTGATAACTTTCTCCATTCTCCTGTAACTTCATCCCCTAAGCCCCAAATATTTTCCTAAGCGCCTTATTCTCAAACACCCTTAACCCATGTTCTTCTCTCAGAGTGAGAGTCCAAGTTTCACAACCATACAGAACAACTGGTAATATAACTTTTATAAATTCTAACTTTCAGATTTTTTGACAGCAGACTGGATGATAAAAGCTTCCCAACCGAATACTAACACGCATTTCCCATATTTATTCTGCGTTTAATTTCCTCCCGAGTGTCATTTATATTTGTTACTGTTGCTCGAGATATTTAAACTTTTTCGATACCCCTTAAAAAGGATAAATCTCCAATTTTTATATTTGCATTTTACAATATTTTCAAACTTAATCATTTTATTTATTTATCTATTTAATTTAACTTATTCATTTATTTAATTAATGTAATGTAATTAATTAATTATTTAATTGATTAATTTAATTAATTAAATAACTCTATTAATTCATTAATTAAATCAATTTAATTTATTTCATTTTATTTATTTATTTTATTTATTTATTTAATGAATTAACTAATTAATTAAATTAATTAATTTATTTAATTAATTAAATTTATTTATTTCATTAATTTTTTATTTAATTTGTTTAAATTATTTATTTACGTACTAACGTACTTATTTACTTGTTAATTTGTTTTTTTTTTTTTATTGAAGATGCCATACCAACATGTCAAGTCAAGCATCCCTCATAAGCTGAGAAATTATGAAATATCCCTCAAGAGTTAATAAATTGCTCGTATTTTGTTAGAAAATTGATCAACTTGATCAATTTCTTTCTTTATAAAATAATATCGTATTAGCCTTTCTAGTGTATCATAATAGCCCCTCTCATTAACACACTAATTACTGCTAAACTGCTCAACATACACAGCTTTTTTTAAGGGAAAAATGAAGAAGATACTAATCTAAATAAAAGTTACAATTTAAAATTATTCTGTCTTTATTCATTCAAGAGCAATAACAAAAGTATCCGAGTATCACATTTTTTTTTCTAGAAACAAAACTGCCTTTTCTTTTGATAAATTTGTGAAGCTGGTAATGGTTGTTTAAAACTTTGTTCGATATTTCTCATAAAATAGCATAAATGTGCTTCTATAATCGCAGTTTTAAACATTTTGAAACCAAGTCTTTAGTGTATTTTTAAATCTGCATAAAATTAGCCCGACTTTTTTTTACTTTATCATATTTACCCCTATTTGATCTTACTTTCAAAAATTAACTGTAGATACTAGAAACTTAAAACGTTACATGTTTCATTCTTATATACTCAGGATCGTGTGTGAAAGGGAAACCTCCATGAAGATCCATGCAGGTGTAGATGCGATATGGTTGTCAGACTTCTTAAGCAGGTCTATGTGTCGGCTTGTCCTCGTTAGCAAATAAGATTATGAAAGTGTACCACGTTCAAAATATTTACAACTCACGTTCCTTCGTTTATAGGGAAGATATACTTCACGACTTCTGCCCGGGAGGACAACATGGTGATTTTTTCACACGTCAGGTCAGCCTCTTTCCTCTGTATCATGCCAATGATTCCGTTCCAAGAATTGTTACTGATTTTTACACCATTCGAACTAACTTCTGGAATGACGTACTTCATTCTGGAAAAAAAATACAATTAAATTCCCAATAACTGTTGGAAAAAATGTAGTGAATTTAATGCTATGTATAATTTCGTGGCTTCGGGGTAGTTCAGTTGGCCAGCGTACCATTTAGCTTCCTCGGGACAGGCGCTCCGCACTATCGTCATTAAGCCCACGGAATATTACTAAGTCGTGTGTATTCCGCCAAGCGAAAACGCTGCTTAGTTTAATTCGCCGTAACTCGAAAACAAGTAAAGATTTTGAGTAGCGACCACTTTTAAAAGTAATTTCTATTATTTCTAAACATTTCTCTCACCTTGACCCCACATATAAGGTGAAAAATAAAAACGTTTGCATTTTACCAACTTTTGAAGGTTTAAATATATATTCTAAAGAAATCATATCGAATTTAGTAATTTTTTTCTCACTTTTCAAAAAAGATTTTCACTTCGAATTTTTGTTTACGCTTTCGTTAGATATTGAGCTACAAATTAAAAATAATACAGCGTGATTGATTGACTATCATAGGAGTTACGACATGATAAATGTTTAACGAAGCGCGAAATATTTAATAGAGCCTTAAGGCCCATTTACAATGAAAATTAAACATAACAATAACATAAACACAGAAGTTTGCGGCCAGGTTATCAAATGGGATCATTCATATTGCCGTTAGACGTTAACATGAAAGTTTGCGAACTCCAAACTTTCATGCTTATGCTTACGTGATTTGCAAACAGTACACAATCGTGGAGCGCTGAAGTATACGACAGAATATGAGGAAATGGCGTCGTTATGTTTCCATGGTTACCAAGGATCTTTACGGTTATGTTTATGAACCCATCATGAATGTTCTTGATTTTACCGTAACGTTTAACTTTTTAATTTAACGCTTACGTTGTGTTTAATTTTCATTGTGAATGAGACTTTACGTTAAAGGAATACGTTCACCGATCCGTTACGATTATTTTCGAAGTTTTAGGAACGTGTACATACGTCACCAAATACGTCACTACTGTCGTCAACATAGCGTTAGCCGTATAGCAGACGGCGAGTGTGCGAAAACTCTGTAATAATACATATGATTTTTCAAAAAACAACCTCTTATATCAGCACATAGCAGAAAGTTGAACTTACGTGAAGTTGACTTGTTTTCGTAAGAATTTGCACACTTTGCTGAAGTAATCGTTATCGCTTGACTTTTCACCTAGTTTTTTCTTTAAAAGATTTGAGTCCTGCAAGTGAGAAGAAAATATTATTAACGTTTCCATTCGGACCTAACAAGAAATTATTCCACAAACTTCCATTGAAAGTCTATTGTAGTAGAATTACTATAAAGGAAAATAATGAATATTGTGCTTTGACATTCCCGACTGGAAGCAGGGGTGGCATTATTGAATCAGACGCTGACATGAGAGCCATCCTGACTCACATCTGCAGTGCAAGATCCTATCCCTAGACGAGATCTGAAACTCAGGGCCCGGAATCCAAGCGTAGGCCTATAGTATCTTTACCAGTATCGAAAACCAATACTGCCCGTAAGACTTCACATCAGACTATTTTAAATATCAGATAGGTTTAAAAGAGAAATTTATTGTTATACAGAGTGATTCAGTTACTATGTTACAAAATTTTATGTCTGATAGAGGCCATCAATATGAACAACTTTCATATAGGAATCCGTGTCCGGAAACATTGCGTTTGGTAGATGCAATTTGTTTTATAAATTACTTTGTCAATCTTGAACATTGTAATTGGGCTTTGCCTCTTATATTCAATAACAAATAGAATAAAATTAATGAAAAAGCCTAGATAGGTTAGTCAGTGTAACCGCTAGAATCGAACTCAAAACCGTCCTTTTGAAGTTTGGTTGCAGACGACCTATTCCTGCAAAGTTGGTGATTTCTCATAAACATGGTATAAGCTAGTTGACATAGTAAAGTATACTTTGACTGATTATCTCACTGTGACAGAGGAACAGAGGTTAAGGGTGTTTGGGAATAAGGTGCTTAGGAAAATATTTGGGACTAAGAGGGATGAAGTTACAAGAGAATGAAGAAAGTTATACAACGCAGAACTGCACGCATTGTATTCTTCACCTGACGTAATTAGGAACATTATATCGAAACGTTTGAAATGGACAGGGTATTTAGCACGTATGGGAGAATCCAGAAATGCATATAGAGTGTTAGTTCGGAGGCCGGAGGAAAGAGATCTTTGGGAAAGCCGAGACGTAGATAAGAGGATAATATTAAAAATATATTTGGGAGGTAGGATATGGTGGTAGAGAAAGGATTAATCTTGCTCAGGATAGAGACCGATGGCGGGCTTATGTGAGGGCGGCAATGAACCTCCTGGTTCTCTAAAAGCCATAAGTAAGTAGTATTATTATTAGTTTTAGTAGTAATAATAATAATAATAATAATAATAATAATAATAATAGAGTACTAATGTTTCCTGTAAGGGCTCACTTAAGGGGAGGCAGAGGTGAATTTTCAAAATCCACAAAATTTATCCGATTTGTTTGAAATTGATCATGGATACTAAGTATGTTATTAGTAATGGACATACCAAGTTTCAACTTTCTAACTACAATAGTTTTGTAAATATTAATAATTTTATAAAACTTTATCTCGTTTGATATAAAATGCTCCATGCACCATATTGTAAGAAATTTTCAATATTTCTTTTTATTTATATGTTCAGAGAAGGTATATAAATAATGATAATTATTAGTTTATTATGGGAATAACATAGTAATACAGTTATCTTGGTTTTAATTTTATATTTTAAAGGGAACAAAATCAAAAACTAACATCGGAATATCAAAATATAGTGTATAAAGATAATAAAAATGAAAAAAAACAAATTTTCTTCAGTTTTGTTCAAAATTTCACCTCTGCCTCCCCTTAAGTTACGGATCCTGTCCATAATCCTAGCACGCCACTGTCCCTTCGTTTACAAAAAAACTGTCCCTTCTGACTTAGGTGAATAAATTTGTATCATGTGGATACAGATATTCTGTACATTGAATTTCATATTCAGTTTAGAAATGGGGCGAACTCTCTACGTGTAAATGGCAATTGGTACGTGTGCGCGTTGGAACAAATTACCTTTTTCGCTGCTACTTTGAGCACTGCTCCTTGGAGGTCGTTACGTCTCTGGTAGAGGCCAAGTCTTCTCAGTTGAAGCCCTGACTCACTGTTCCATTTGCCCAACTGGTAAATCTGCAGAGGAAGTAGAGGACTGGCACGATACACTTCAGTGATCATGATGCAGTCGTTGTGTGGATGGGCTACCAGAAATTCGCAGTCAAATGGAATGTTAATGCCAGTGAAGAATTCTTCAAGCGACGAAGCAGCGTTTAGAAATAGCAGCCAGATTGCTCCTACAAATGTAGCCAGCCACTGTGACAATAAGTGAAATATTAAAGTTTTTAATATTATATTACTGGAAATTTTTTCTCCTGTTTCACATCCAGAAGTAATTCTACCAGTTTTCGCCATCTTCGAATAGTAATGAACTTTTGCTACAGAGTTCAGTTTAAAAATTGGATATTAATTACTTGTTGGTGATGTTAGGAGACATTTTCGTGGAATACACATTTTATATTTAGCATAAATCCGAAGGTTATTAGAAGAGACCGGAAGTTTAGGTATTATGAATAATTAAAATAGGCAGGCAAAAAGGCATTATAAATAGCTAAAATAGGCAATAAAAGGCAATTGCAAAAACCTTGCACTAGACCCACAACCTTGCACTTTCCACAAAGTGATTTCGGCAGCAAGAAGACTTTACATAAGTCGAATGCAAATTGAGATTTTCGACTCGACGTTGCAATTACTGTTGTTAGCAAAGAAATCTTCTTCCCAGTAGCCTTGGAAAGTGCATTTTTGTGTTTGGTTGTATGGTTTGTTGCGATATGAAATATTTAGCTAGCTAAAGTCCCGACGCTGTTATTTCCGGCGTGACTCCTCCTCTTTGCTTACGTCTTAGGAAGTGAAGGCTCTATAAAGTCTAGGTAGGTAGTATCATTCGCCATTTTTGTTCTTACGTTGCTGAGCTACCATACGAGGAATCTATTTGCAACATCATTAAACATTATCATGTTGTAACTCCTATGATAATAAATCAAACGCAATGTAATTCATCAAATAATTGAGCGGCAAATAACGTCTTCGTGTGCTTTCTGCGAACGCCAACTAAAGAGCTAAAATGGCGGGCGATTATATTAAGTATTTATCGAGCCTTAAGAAATGAATCAGCGAATCACAAGACGCACACGTTTAAATGTAGCCGACCTGCAACGAGATTGGCTGCCGGAAATTAGAGCGACGGGACTATACAACAACGTCGTAATGAAAACTAAAAGAAAAATAACCGTTAAAAAAACGTTAGACCCATACTCATTGTTGCCTTGTTAAACAAACACAAGCGATAATTAAAACGCTTGCTGTTATACATTTTTGCACGGCAGCACTCATTGTTGCAAAGAGAATATGAATTGACTGAAAGACAATAATATACATTCGGTGAAGTCACTTTCATTGTAGCGGTTATAGAAATGAAATATACTTGTAGGCAATTTTTAATAATAAATTAATAATAGATAAATAATCAAATAAAGACAAAAAAGTATTTATTTTTTAAAATAGGTATTTATATTAAAAAGGCAGAAAAGGGCAACAAAATACTGTGACGTTTCAATCACAAAGGTATAATTCGTACAGATTTATTTTCAAAATGAAGATAGATTTAACACATTTAAAAAGTCATTCTGCCAAAGTTACGATCTCTAGTTATTAGGATGTATCTCAATGTAACTCTCATAGTGTTCGAGCTCATCAGTAAAAGAAAACTATGTCCGTCCCAGGGATCTGTGGAATAGAAAGACGAAACAAAACCTCTGCGCAAGTGGTATGTGGGAGGGCTAGGGCCAATGACTGCTCTGGGGTCAGACATTGGTTGAACGAAGCGAGCAATGGCTTGCAGGAGGGGATAATTTCTATCTACCACTCGCATTTTACCCCTTAGCGGATTCGAGCTGATGCTGCCCGCAATACACTCCGGCACAGATAGACTCCGCCCCTATATACGCGAAGTTACTCTACAGATTCCTGGTAGTCCCTCAGTGAGGAGCTATTAGAGAAGTCCACTTGCTGTAGCTATACGTACACGGTGCAGAACATGTCTAAGTGACACGTCACTGGTTTTCAAAGTTATGAGCGGGCGGTTGTGTCTGCAGCTCAACTGTAGGTCAGTGTCCAAATGCACGACCCTCGTAACCAGGAAACCACCGACAGACTTGTGCAAGGTTGCGCTTTCATAGCCCGTTTGTAGATCTAAGTAACAAACAGCGAACAGAACGGTGATTTGTCATTACAGAGAATCATAGAATTGAAAATAATTTCTGATAAAATCATCCTTAATGCAAAGCATTATGTTTACAACTGACTGTGAAAAACAGGTAAATTTTCGTTACAATGAGCGATACTCATTGGTATTGAGATTACTTGTGGTGAGTAGGAAACTCTGATTGTTGCATGTTCTCTCCCAAAACAACGCCAATCCTTGTCTAAAAATTTGTGTTATAGTGCATGTCACTTCAAAACTCGCTCAGTCCGTAGATTGATGGGTAAAAAATCAGCCCAGTTCTTTCATAAAAATGGACTTAACGCGTTTTGAAATAACACTCTTCAATTAGTTTGCTAAAAACTTGAATTCGCTATTTTTAATCTCACTATTAGTACGCAATGTCTATAAATACTTTTGTTCTGTGTATCTTCTTTGATCTTTTTCTATTGAATGGATTTGGTTCAGTTACACAAATACATTGCATGTTTCCGAAGGTTCTCTTGTCAGAGATCTTCATACCTCATGTCACATGATACTTACCGTCCTCAAATCTGTATGTCATATACACACAGCCAGCATGGAAATGTTCTCTCACTGCCGATACAATGTTTCTAAAATTATTTGCATCCAATGCTATGATTGTGCCTGCTAAAATGAAGAATTGGTATATAAGTAACTTCATAGTGGCCATCTCTGCAAAGTGAGACTTCACAAACGCAGTAAAATGTCGCGCATATACAAGTCAGATACGTTTGTATTGTGGACCTTAGCTTCAATAGGATATATTCTATTTCAGAAGGAAAATTCATTGAATGCCAACGTCAATAAAAATACAAACAGATACTGTGATACCAATGTCGACCTGAGGAAGTTTCTCTTTGGAGCAGTACTAATAGTAAATAATTCACAGACAACATAATGAATTGATGTATTGCCGTGGATGTTTTCGGACTATCTAGGCTTGATTCTGTAGAACTCGCTATTGTTAGGTTGATCTACCATTCGTGACCAGATTCTGAAAAGTTATCGTGAAATCAGATAATGAATTATATCTGAATAAAATATAAACACACACACTAATCAATACAGTGATAGAAACTATGTGGCTGTGACAGTCTACAGTGTACCCTTGTGACATTGAAAGTG